>CM070774.1:174300501-174858001 GCA_036346955.1 Dipus sagitta
TTCCTGGTAAATGACAAATTACTCAGTTGTAGAAACCACTTTTCACCTGACTATTCCAATGCACATGTGTGTGTGTGTGTGTGTGTGTGTGTGTGTGTGTGAGCACACACATGTGGGCATGTTAGGAGGAAACCCAGCTATCAGTGATGAATAGCACATGGAGGGAAGTTTTTTGCTTCTGCTCAAACAAGACGTAAGCACGATGCATTAAAAAATTATGTTGTTTAAACATCATCTGAGAAAGTGGCTTGATCTCTGGGGAAACCTTAGTGATTGATATTGTGTGGGGTATTTCTTTCCTCTTATCTTTTTTTTTTCCCCCATGCCCTAGAGCTGGGAGTTCTTTATAAACGAAGAGGTGAAAAATGTAAGGCAGCATGAGTTGGCTGTGACAACCGCATTATTGGTCTGTGACCCATTTCTCCTGTCATAGTAGGGTCATTCGAAAAGCCAAAAAGACATGCCCTGTGCACAGGACTTTATGTAGAGGTGGCAAAATTCATCATGCAGGAGTGTTGGAGGGAATATTTTCTCCACTTTGTGGCTTTGGAGAAGCACAGCAGGCTCTGCTGAGCTGGAGAAATAGAATTGGTTTGGTGTGATGGATGACTAGTGCTTGAAAGTGCAGATCCAACAAGGCCGCAAGCAGAAAGGCAGGGCCCAGACAGCTTTCCACGGCCCAGGGGCCTCCCTGTCCCCGGGAGATGGCTGCAGCGTGGATTTACTTCCCAGTTTCATCTGGTCACAAACTGCATGCAAAGGGCTATCTGATCCCCCTAGGTCATATGATAATGACCTGTCACGTGACAAAGACAGCCCTGCTCCAATTTCTGATGCCATTTACAGAGTAATGATGATCAGGTTCCATGTGAATCTTATTTCTTGCAGCTGCAGTCGGTTTTGTGCAAGAACTTTGATGTCTTCAGTCACCACCTTTACTGTGGAATGCGGCTTTCAAGATGAAAGCTATGACCCACCTATGAATTTTGAAATAAATTTAATGGGTCACAACCAGCATTTTTTTTCTTAGAAAGGAGTATAATAGAAAAGAAAGTACCAGAATATATCACACATAACAAGGATAGTGTTTGATATTTTAGTTTCAAAGAAAATGTGAATGCAGCTCTGTGTCTACGTCACTTTATATGCACGTACTTACACACTTGTGTGCTTGTGTGCACATAATGAAAACTTGCTGGCTCAAAAGCATGCTGCTGTGTCTCATTCTAAGGGCTGCTCCCCTACAGGTCTATGCATGGTATGCTGGGAAAACCAATGGTTATAGCCAAAAGATAAAAAAATAACAACATTCAGAGACAGACTACCAGCAGCAAATCTCACTCTCCAGCCACCTCAGATCCTGTGGAGGTCTCCAGAGACCTGCTCATACATGTGGCTGTGGCCCTGAGTACCTGTGATCTACTGTTGCTGCCACAAACATCTTACCAGACACAGCGTACGGGAGGAAAGGGGTTCATTTCAGGCTTGCAAAATCCAAGGGGAACTCCGTCAAATGGTGAGAGAAGCCAATTCCCTTTCGCAGATCCAAGCAGAGACATCGCAAACAGCATGAACAACCAGAGCTCAGGCTGCTCTCTCTATACCTTTAGGCTGGAATTCAGAGCTGACCCCAAAACATACTTTAGGGCTGGACTCCAAGATCAGCCCCCCAGTGACACCTCTTCCCCAGTAGGACTTTGCCCACTGGACACTCAAGATTCAAAGGTGAGTCTGTGGGACCATTCACTCAAACTACCACATATGCCTTTTTTATTTTTTTCGTCACTTTTTGCTCTGGGTGTACATGGCACGAGTTTCCACACACCGAGTGAGACACAAATGATTAACTTGGGGATCATGCAGAGTCTCCTGTGGCGAGCACAGGAGGAGCCTGGCTGGGAAGAGGGGAGAACCTGATGGTTAAGTGTTGATTCCTTTCTTGGGTTATAAGTACTAGAACGCTTTGTGAAGTGCTGTTCCAGGAATGGCCTCAGACACAGTTGTTGAGCAAATTAGATGGAGTCACACACAGCATACTCGTAAGTGTGTTGCAGGGTTCGTGCTACACCCTTAGAAAGAGAAGCAATAATTTTGCTGTAGAAATTCTTGCAGTCAGCTCAGGAGATGGCTCAGCAGTTACCAGCACATGCTGCCAAGGCATAGGACTTCTTGGGCCAGAGACCACCAAGTTCGACTCCTCAAAACACATGCTAGAAAAACAGCTGGGTGCTGCAACACACACCTGTGACCCCAGTGCTTGGAGGGCAGAGACCAGAGAACTGCTGGAGTTCACAGGGAGTGGGCACCACGCTGAGGGAGAAACCCATTTCAGGGAAAGAAATATGCGCAGGAGAAGAACATCCGATGGTCTCCTCTGGCCTCTGCATGCACATGCATGGGGCGTGTGTATCTGCACACACACATGCAAACACCACGTATCATACACACCACATCACATACATACTATGCATACACACACACACAATTCTTGCAGTCTTCATCCTTCTCTTTTTGTTTTTGGTGAACTGAAACAAAAGTTTGAGTAATGCTATTTTGCTTAGGTAAGCTTGTCCCATACCTCTCATGTGACTGCAGAGCAGATTCTACCTGAGCCACCTGAAGGGAACTGCTTGTCCTATGATCAAAGACATCAAATATTGAACAGGCAGCATAGCTGGCATCTTAGTCTCGCTGTTCTTATGCATCTTTCAGGGTAGTTTTAATAAGTAAAGCAATCATTATCAAAAGCGCTGCTTATGATGTAAGCTAAGCAGTCATTAATAGTTAATAGCATTGCGAAAACCAGGCATTACACACCTTCTGACAGAAATATATAAAATGCAAATTAAATCCGATTAAACCTTGTTGCTATCAGATTCTCATTGCTGGTAGGAATCACCCAGCTAAGAGCAGCTTGTGGGAAAAAGAGATTTATTT
Source organism: Dipus sagitta (assembly GCA_036346955.1). NCBI lineage: Eukaryota > Metazoa > Chordata > Mammalia > Rodentia > Dipodidae > Dipus > Dipus sagitta. The sequence continues at coordinate 174,303,439 of CM070774.1, forward strand.
TGGTGAACAGTCTCGAGGGGAAGCTCCACGATGGCAGGGGAACACTAATGAGCAGAGGGTGGACATCACCCCATGGCCAACATAAGGTGGACAATAGCAACAGGGGAGTGTGCCAAACACTGACAAGGGACACTGGCTATAACACCCATAAGCCCGCCCCCACCAATACACCACCTCCAGGAGGCTTTAATTTCCAATCGCCATCAGCTGGGGAGACTAGCATTCAGAATACCTAAGTTTATGGGGGACACCTGAATCAAACCATCACAAACCTCCAGCTATACGTACCAAAGCTCAGGAACTATAGGAAGAAAAGACATATGCTAAATAATGTCATGAGGCTCTCATCAAGTGAAGCTGAAATATGGGAAAAGGTCTGGTTCTCTTAATAGCACACAAGCAGGGGAATTGTGGTATGGGCCTTATTTGAGTCCCAATGAAAATAAGTATTCAAGAAAAAAAAAAAGAGCATTGAGGCTACTTGCAGGATAATAAGGGAAATATAAATAATAAATAGATGCTTAAGATTGCCAAGGAATTTGCTATTACCCTTGGGGAGCTGTAATGATTTCTAGGGTGTGTGGTGATGTTGTCAAAGCTGTTTTAAAAGTTATTCCTTTTCTTTTACAGCTAGCTGCACCCTGAAACATTCACTGATGAAAGGTTCTGACACCTGGGATTTGCTTCAAAATTTATCTGGGGCAGAGAAAACAAGATAGGTGATGCATTGAAGATACTGAATCTTGGTGAAGTGTGCATTTGGTAAGTTAGTATAAGTTCAGCCATTTACCTAAATTTACAAAAAAAGCTTTAGTAAATATTTTACAGAGGTGTTCCAATAAACATGTTGAAACCATATTGCCTAGCAGGTATGGGGAGCACAGAGACAGGTTTGTTCTAATCAGACTTACCATTGCTTCACAGATTCTCTTTCTAAGATGCCAGTGATTTCTAAGACACACAGTTATATTTTTTAATATTTTTATTTATTTGCAAGAGAGAGAGGGAGAGAGAATGAATGGGCATGCCAGGGCCCCCAGCCACTGCAAATGAAACCCAGACACATGCACTACCTTGTGCATCTGGCTTTTATGGGCCCTGGGGAATAAAACCTGGGTCCTTTGGCTTTGCAGGCAAGCGTCTTAACTGCTAAGCCATCTGTCCAGCCTGATGCATGGTGGTTTTAACTACAGTTCTTCAATTCCACTGATGTGAGGGTCAAAAATTCCCCATTGGGATAAAGAAAAAGAAGAGAAAAAAATTAACACATTAAAAATCACACATTGATTTTTAAGATATATCTTGATTTTCAATTCATACCATGTACCATAGAATCAAGAAAGAATGGTGATTCCTACTTCTCCTTTGACTCTGTAGTAAATATTTGGTTCAGTGCAACTGTGATTTTCTTTTGTATATACTTTTTTTTTAATCCAGTGTGACTGAATCCAGCCATCAAGCTGAAATAGGTCAATCTGGTCTTACCACTAACAGACTTCACCCAGTCATCCGGAAGATGCAGTTCCTAGAACTGTGGCTTGCTCTTCTTTAGGATACGGTTGTGGAAATCATGTTTGCAGTGGTGCAAACTGTTTCCCAGGAGTCGAGAGGGATTTAGCAGTCTGAAACCACAAGCTCTTTCTCCAGCACAGCCGTCCTTGGCACAGCTGTGGGGAACAGACTGGGGTTTTGAGCCAGAGGAGTTGGGCTGAAACCTGCCGTTACCAACGGAGTGACTTTGGATATGGGTCTTACTCTCAGCTTCATGGATAAAATGTATGTGAGGAAACCTTCTGTTGACTGTTGCGGGATTTAAATGAATGACAAGGGCTGGAGAGATGGCTTAGCTGTTAAGGGGCTTGCCTGCAAAACCAAAGGACTTCCCTTTGATTCCCCAGTACCCACGTAGGCCTGATGCACAAGGTGGCGCGTGCATCTGGAGTTCGTTTGCAGTGGTTGGAAGCTTTGGCATGCCCATTCTCTCTCTCTCACTCTGCCTCTTTCTATCTCTCAAAACAATAAATAAAAATCCAATATTAAAAATTCTTTTAACTGAATGACAACAAATCTACGGTGTCTAGTGGAATGTTAGGACATAGAAGCTAAAGTTGTTAGAAATTTCTGGAACCCAAACAAAGGCTCCATCAGCGAATGTTCTGGGTGGAAGGTTTGAATTCGAACTTTGCACTGCTACCTCAGGTTCCTGGTCACCCTACAGAGCAGTCGTATGGTGAGTTCACTGCCAAAGAGTGCACATAGTTTCTGTCTTAACTCGGGCTGCTGCGTCAATATCCTGTAGACAAAGTGGCCCTGAAGCACATATTTCCCTCAGTTGTGGAGGTTGGAAGTCCAGTATAAAGGTGTCGGAAGGTTTTGTGTCTGCTGAGGTCCACATTGCTGGTTTGTAGATGGCTGTCTCCCTGATGAGTCCTCACTCTGTGGAGAAATCTCTAGTCTCTTCCTCTTTTTGTCAGTATACTAATCACATCACAAGGGCCCCTCAGTTATAACCCAACCTAACTCTACCTCAAAGGACTACACCTCCAAATATCATTTTTTAAAATTCATTTATTTGACAGAGCAGGGAGAGAGAGAGAGAGAGAGAGAGAGGGAGAGAATGGGCGCACCAGGGCCTCCAGCCACTGCAAACAAACTCCAGACCCATGCCCCCCCCCTTCCCCCGCCGCTGGTGCATCTGGCTAACGTGGGTCCTGGGCAATCGAACCTGGGTCCTTTGGCCTTGCAGGCAAATGCCTTAACCGCTAAGCCATCCCTCCAGCCCACCTCCAAATATCATAACACTAAGATTAGAGATTTAACATATGGGTTTGGAGAAGGGGGAGACATTGAGCCCATGACAGGGGAACCAGCTATTTCCACTCTGACTTGGAGCTGTGGACCCTCAGGATCTTCTAATATGATTCAAGTTCAATGAGCCAGACTCACTGTGGACCCTGTGGTCTTGGGTGGGGATGCTTGGGAAACTATTATGTAGGTACCCAGCATATAGTAAGTGCTCATCAAATGGATCAGATTCACGATTCTGACTGAAGGAGCCTCCCAGCGTCCACAGCCTGGCCATACTTTCGTTCTACGAATGCCGAGCTGGGGATTTCCGCTGCTTCTGGGATGTTTACACAGTCGTCCCTCCTTAACCCAGTGGGGTGTGCCTGGGCCACGGACACTACCAAATCCTATACAAAGGCTGCCTATTTTCCCACGCACTATCTAGACCTAGCCCAGGCAGCTGATCTGGAACTCACACTATAGCCGAAGCCCAAGGTAGCCATGAACTCATGGTGATTCTCCTACCTCACCCTCCCAAACATATGAGCCACCACACCCAGCTTTAAATAGTTGGGTATTTTTTTTTTTTGTACAAACATACCTATGATAAAATTTATAAATTATGCATAGTATGAGATAACTAATAATAGGACAATGATAACAATCACACTAATAACATCATGCAATTTTTTCTTTTTTTCTGAATCTCTTATATAGCCTTTACCCTTCTTGTAATGATATGGTACCTATATAAGATGGGAGGCATGAATGAAAGAGGCATGGTTGACTTATGAGGCTACTAGTACACAAAGAGTTTTTACACAAAAACATTTCAATACTACAACAGGCAATCTGATAACAAGATGGTTGCTAAGCCATTGACCGACAGGCAGTATACACAGTGTGCACACACTGGACAAAGAGGTGATTCACACCCTGGGCAAGATGTTGCATGACTTCCTCATTCTACACAGAATGGTGTGTATTTTCAAGCTTTAAATTATTTTATTTTTGGAATGTCCCCGCCAGTGGTTTCAGACTGGAGTGGACCACAAGTAGCTGAAGCCATGGGCAGGGAAATCAAGGATGAGGGTGGAGGCTACTCTTCTCCCCTCCCTGGGGCGGGAGGTTACTACGCTGGAAGCGTGTTCTTGTTCCGCTGAGGAGCTGGAGTCTGCTCTGACTCCCTCTGCTGGGATTCAGGCAGCGCTGAGCAGCCAGAAGCAGAAGACAGACACGGCCTCTGGCTGCCCTCATTCCCGTGTACCTGGTGCTCTCCCAGAGACTCCAGAACCCCGCTCACATGATCTGCCTGTATTGGCAGTTGCTATCCCATCAGGCTGAGGGCACCAGCTGGCTTCTCACCCTGCCTTGCCCCATCTGCTAGATGCCATGACATGTGGCGGGGCTGGGGAGACCTGGCCAGCTTACAGCTGACCACAGTAGTGTGTGTAAGTGCATGTGATTGCAGGCATGCCGTGAGGAGAGGGAAGTGTGTGGGGAGGGGTGTCGCCTCGCCCTCCCCAGGGAAAGCAGCAAGGACACCCTCACTTCTAGACCAGCTGATCACCCAGTTCCTGCCCTTGGGCAAGCTGTTTATCGGCCTGGATTTCCATATGTCTATGAACAATGGGAAAAGGCCATAATAGAAATCCATGCTGTTAGAATTCGAAGCAAATAAACTAAAGTTGGTTCTCCAAATCTAACTCCTCTGACGACTGAGGGATGCGATTTGTTATATTTGCTTCAGGCAATGAAGCAAGCAAGGGCTGAAGACTATAGGGCTCCTGTCACACTGTGGGGGTGAGAAGATGAAATTGCTCCAGTTTACAGCTATGCTAAGTTTCAGATTCCCAGAGAGGCAGGCAAGACTTCTGGGAAAAACCACGAACAAAGGGCTATTAATCAACAGTGACCCTGACATGTGGCTGGGGAAGATAGCCGCCCAGAGGCCTGAGTCAGTTTCTACAATACCTCTGGACTATGACCACAAAAAGGACTTGCCTGAGATAGCGGGCTCCAGGGCTGAGTTAGTTCCTGCAATGTCTCTAAAACATGTCTAAACATGTCCAAGGATGGTAAAGTCTGGGCCACAGACAACGAAAGGTGTACAAATGTCACTGCTGCTTGTTTAGCCAATCACATTAGAAGATGACCTAACCCTCCTAAGATTGCCCTAACTGTGCTTAAAAGGGGCCTGCAAGCTCCTCTTGGGTCACCATTTTGCATAAATGGTTGACCCCCGCATGCTGGCTGATTCTGTAGAATAAAAGCTCTTTGCTTTCACATACTATTCGAGTCAGGGGTCTTTCTTCAGCGATTCTCGGACCCTTGCAGGGGGATGGGCCAAGCAATCCCACCATGACCCACGGGGAGGAAGGGGGTTTGCATGAATACCTGCAGACTCTCTGCTGAGTTTCAGATGGTCACCCTCTGACTTTTCCAGCCAAACAGGCAGGAGCCATGCAGGGAACTGGAGTGAGTGGTGGATGTCACAGGCTTGTGCAGTGAGCATGAACGTTAGTGCTCACTCCCCAGAGGATGCTCTCCTTCTCTACTTGCTGGGAGGGCTGCTCTGTGGGGATGCTTGGTTTTCTCACATTTCCTGGACTCAATTTCACTACTACAAGCCAAACACTCGAGTACAAGCTTAAGTATCAACCGTGCAAGGAGCCACGGGGAGTTGGAGACCGAGTCCTCCACCAGAAGGGACAAGGCTGTGCACCCCCAGCTAGCCACCGGGGGAGGGGTGGGCCAGGCCCAATCACAGCGGCAGACTCCCCCTTTTGCTCTCCCAGAAGTTGGAAACACATTATTTAACATGTAAGATTTCTTCTCGATGCTTTTCTCTTTCTACTTAATTTTGTAATACATCAAACAAGACTCATACAGCATTCTGAATGTTGAAAGGTCTTTTCCGTATCTCGCCGAGACATTGGTTTGGGGTCCTCACTGACCAGGAGAGCATGTCTTTGAACTTGGCTTGGCGTCCTCGGGGCATGCTGAGGGGCTAGTACAGGCTCTATTTCTTTATTGGAGTCTTTGTATTTTCTGTGTCAAGTTCTGGGGTGCTGGATTTTTTTTTTTTTTTTTTGGGAGTCAGCTCCTGACTGCTGCCTGGGTAGAGAAGAAATGCAGTTCTAGGGTCCTACCCCCTGCATGGAAGAGGTGACGAGCAGTGCTGGGGTGGGCCTTTAAAGCATCTTGGTGGGCCCCTCACTTTGCGCATGAATGAGCTGAGATGTGTGTAGCGGCCCAGAATTCGACATGCTGTGCTGTATTCTGCTATGTGGTATGGACCCTGCCTCCCCTACTCGGGGCCTCCAGACTTTCCCTGGAGTTCAACCAGGATTTGAACTTAATGACTGAACTTCAGACCTGAAGCTAAGAACTGTGTAAGGCCAAGGGAACAACTGAAGAACATGGTATGTTGCAATGAGGGAGGGAGAGGTTGGAACTCTCTTGTTTTCCTCTGGTTGTGAGCAGAATTCACACCAAGAACATCCAGAAAAGGGTCTGTTGATGTTTTTTTTTTTTTCTTCACCAGAATCTGGGGCTACTATGCCCATGGCGCTGGCCTGGGCATGACTCAGGTATCCTGTGTGCATCGAGTGACTCTCACTAACAAACAGGAAAGCCAGCACTGGCTCTGCCTCCTACAGCCTCTGCTGGCTTCCCAGAGCCCAGAGCAATTTGGACGTCTGGTCACCGCTGCTCAAGGACCTGCTCCCTGGGAAGCTGGCCTCGACCCGCGGATTGCCCTGTGATTTCCACCTGTGAACAGCTGTTTAGTCTTAAATAATTCATTTTTTTCCTTTGAAATCAAAAGCTTCGACTTCTACTTAGCATTCTCCTTTAAAAAAATTAAGAAATAGCTTTTTATTTTCTTTTTCTGTTTATGCATGGGGGGAAGTAAATTTTTTTGAGCTCCTAGTTATATTCTACTAGGTGCTTTTATATACTGTAATACAATAAGGCACATTAAAATCGTCGAGTTAATTTGAATACAAAGCATTTATGAGTTTGGGAATACCAGCGTGAGAGGTTTAATGTTCTGATAAGTCATCAGAAGCAAGTATTTATGGGAGAAATTTGAAGCAGAACAAAGAGATTATTCAACTTCCTTGTTTTTCATTTTCATCTGTTAGAAATTCCCTAGCTACATAATCATATGTTAGTTGGCTGCTTATGATTGGGTGAGGTTAAGTTTTGTATCTATCTGACGTTTCTAAGCTTTAACTAAAATTTCTGCAAATTACATTTTGCTTATTTTGCAAGTCGAGCAAGGGTAGTTATGTTTGAGGCCTAGTTTTATTTGCTTAGGGATTTCTTAGGCTCAGTTTCCGTTTCTATTTGCTTTAATCATATCTTATGTAACCCTCAATACATTTGCAGAAGGATGTGAGAACATTATTTTTATTTTTCTTATGTAACGAAATGAGGGGGCTACAGGTTACTAGAAAAATAGAAAAGTTACTAAATACCTTTGTCTTGGAAGAACTCTGTCTGGTTCTGTCCGTATGTACAGCTGTTCGCACTGTGTCCAGCACAGGACGTGGTTGCCAGTGATGTCCTTTCCAGGGAGAACGAGCGAGTGAAAAATGCCTTTACGAAGGAGATGGGGGCGTGGGACCCACTTAGGGTAACAAAGAAAAGAAAGAAGCCGCCATGATTCACAGTGAAATAAGAAATGACGATGCGTGTATCATTGCATCGTTCTTTCAGGAATGTCTGCGGTGTGTGACATGTCCTCTCACTTTCATAAGTCCTAGTAATATTCCTGTCAAAGGAGAGTAAATGAACAAGAAATAATTTAGTAAGGGCCAAACACATAACTCTAGGGCCAGACATGCTCAGCCGTCTATTCCTGGTCTGACTCCTTCCACCTACCATGGGCCTTTGAAGACTCTAAGAAGAGGGAAAAGTCCTCTTAACCTCCTGCCCCATCTGGCTACCTCCCCTGACATTCTGCCAGCACATTCAGTAAGGAGGGTGAACTGAACTATCAGCTTGGGTTTTAGTTCATGGGGCAGACAGGAAGAAAACCACAAGGAAAATGAACCGTGGTGAGGTATTTAGACAAAGCAGTTGGCAAGAACTGCTTCCCTTCCCCCCACCTCCCGAGTTTTTCTTTCCCTACAGTCTGACTTTCAATGTGTAGTGCAATGCCTTGCCTAAAACATTACAAAGAGAGAGAGAGAGAGAGAGAGAGAGAGAGAGAGAAAGATAAAAGAAGCAAAAATCTCTAGTACATGCTTTGCTGGGTATTTCTTTGTTGTTCCTATTGTCAGAAAAAAAAATCACATACTAATAATTTTAGCTACAGTTATAGGCACAAGCTTTGATTTTGTTAGCCCCATATTGTGTCTTTTCACCAGAACCACAGAGTGAAAGTTACAAAGGAAGTGGCTTTATAGTCACAGTTCTTCTAGGAAATTTATGAATCCAGACTGGAGATCTATAAACCCACAAACTGAAAGTCAGTGGATCCTAAATGCGACCCTATAACCCTCCACTACCACCCATCTTAAAAGCCTATCTGAAATTCAGAAGGCTTAATCAAATGCAGATACCAGCATGGCCCGAGTTGATTTTTCTCATTTAACATTAGACATTTTTTATTTACACAGCTCAGTAAGAAGAGAGAAATAACTGGGTCTCACTTTTAATAAACACATAGACATATACTTATTTACTAATTCCACTGAGATATTGCCTAATTTTCATGAAAGCTGTAGAACAACATTCCTGTTCATCCTGCTTGAATGCAATTAATTGTCTTGTGTTTATCTAGCTGGTCCCGTAGTTAATTCCAGTGCAGAACAAATGGTTTTATGTTTTCTGACTGCTCAGAACATCCTTCCCACTGAAAATTCACTGATAGTGTCATGATTCACAGTATACTTTTATTTCTGGGTGAGGGATTGGTTTGGGGGGAAGAATGAGAGGGAACAGTCTACAGCACACCCGTCATCTGGCGCATTACAAGGGCAATGTTCCCAGTGAAGGCCACAAGTGCCCACTCTTTGATATGATTATGGTGCCAGGGTTGGCTCTCCGCATCCCCTTGTGTTCCTCTGAGACAGATGATGGGCTAAGAAATGACTCCAGTGCAGTTACTGCATTTGCAAACACTAAACAAACGTAAACAAGAAGCATCTTTTGGTGCACTGGGACTTACTGACACTCCGTATATCTCTGCCCAGGCTGGTAGTCAGGAGATAAAATGCTGACATATGAGGACAGTTCAATTTCCCCTCTCAGGAAAGTGTGGAATATTCTGAGCATTAAGAGCCCAACAGAAAACCCTGCTTCACAATGAATTTGGGGCTTTAATTGGGTGCTCTTTAAAGCAGGTTTCTGTCTTTAAAGCTATAAAGTGGATACTGGCCATAGAGCCCCATGGTGTTTCAGCAAAGAATTTAGCCAGTTTGGAGAAGGGAGCAGGCTGATTACAACTTAACCTAAGCCCAGCAAAACTCCCAGCTGGGAATAGCTCCGGTTGTGAGATCACATAGACGAGGCCTCAGTGTTTTTTTTCAGTCTATCTTCACTCCCACTTAGATGCGGTTCCTGCTGGTTACCAGCCTAAAAGACAGCGCTGAGTTCTTACTCACATTCAGTCTAGTGTGACTGGAGGGCCTGCTCTGAACATGTCTTCAGAAATCTTGAGACTTACTCACTGTCATGAATGAGTAAACCGGGCTGAGTGCTGAGGACGGGTGGAGCCCCAGGGCCCCTCCCTGCGCTACAAGGGTGGGCTCCTCCCCTTTAACCTTCTCTACGTTCAAGGCAAGACTAGGATTATATGATGCCTAATGTCACCTTCTGTCTGTCCTCTGGCTCACCAATGGGAACGTTGTGGCCGGAAGCCACGTTGACAGTTTAGAGGTACTCGTTACATTATGATGTCGACCTTGTCACATTGTTTGATCCTGTGAGAACACTTCAGAGCGGGACAACATAGATTCCATGTGTGTCATTCTCGTTTTTAGGGTTTTTAGGCTCATCCATGCTTCTTTCCTCATCCTTGATCGATGGGTTGAAGATAAATGAAGGGAAGGAGAATGGCTTACACTCACCGAGTCGTCACACTCAGTGCATCTCACCTACATCTTTTTTGCTCCTTAATGAAGGCACCCGAGGGACAAAGAAGTTGGGCTAATTGTGCAGGGTGACTGCAGCTGGTGAGGACAGGGGTGTGCACTGCATGCCCCTCTGCATGCCTGCATAAGGAGCCCCTGCTAATTCTCCTATCAGTGGAAAAAGAAACGATTATCAGGAGCACTGACGCCTCCACGGCCTTGTTTCAAGGGCAAGGATAAATGCACTGAACTGTCCTTCGAGGCGCTAATAATGGGGCTGCCGAACACCCCGACTATTATTGTTTGCCGGCTGACACTTGGCGGGGTCCTTCTGTTCTTCACTTTCAGGCTAATAATTAGATTTAAATCTCTGACAGGACTCTAAACATCACCCCGGGGAGTACTAGCTTTCTTTACTATTACTTGCAAAGATTTCATTTTCCAAAAGCCCTTTGAAACTATAAGTAAGTTACACTCGGCAACAGCTTAAAAAAAAAATCTATTATCTTATTGAGTCTTTTGAAGAACACGTGCAGCTCGCCCACCTCGCCTTGACAGGCTACCCCTTCATTTTAATCTCCAGCTGGAAGAATTCGAATCCCCGGGGGGAGCAGAGCAGGTAGGTTCATGAAATGATTTCATCAGTACCCGCGGTACTGGCAGGTCGATAAGACTGCCAACCAGGGTCTCAGAATGTTTGGATTCAGGAAGCTTGTTTTCATTTTATTAACAATAAATTTGTTTTCTATATATAGTGAAAATCATTGTGGTGGCTTTGTTTCTCAGGGGAAGCATGAAAAACAACTGTTCTTTATACGAGTAAATGAGTCTCTCGACCTCTGTGTCCTGGTTGCTTGGAGCAAGGCAGTTGGAGAAGGCTTTGCCTAGAGCTGTCGGCCCACTGCTCCGGTCTCCTCCCACATGCATCTACTGCTTGTCCCCAGCGGCTGTGGTCATGGACAGATGCCTTCCTCAGTATAAAGATGCCCAACCCAAACAGGGCCTTTTCAATCCTTTGAGGAACACGATGGAGTCACTTCACTAAGGGTGCGCTGTGGCTCAGGAGGAGACACAGTGGTGGCATGGGCCGCATTAGCACATGTGAACGCACAGATGAGTGGTCTCCAGAGGCCCAGCCACTCGGGAAGAATCTCTTCTGAAGCCTACAAGTCCCTTCATTATTCCTCTGGAGAATCCCAGTTGCTCTGAGAAGAGCAAAGCGTGTGTTGATCTCTCTACTAAGTCTTGTCTATCCATACAATAAAGAAAAAATGAGGGCTGGAGATATGGCTTAGTGTTTAAAGTGTTTACCTGTGAAGCCTAAGGACCCATGTTTGATTTCCCAGTACCCACATAAGCCGGATGCACAAGAGGGTACATGAGTCTGGAGTTTGTTTCCAGGGGCTAGAAGCCCTGGCAGCCCATTCTCTCTCTCTCTCTTCATCTCTCAAAAATAAATAATTAATTAATTAAAAAGAAAAATTATTCTACCCAGAGGACCAAGGAAATGTGGTGATCGATTCTAGCCAAGCCCTCCAGCCAAATGTATTAAGCATTTTTTTCCAAGGCACAAGAACAATACAATAATTAAATTTTATTAAAACTGGTACTTTTGAGAAAATTTAACTGGAAGAAATTTTGGTGTAATTTCAAGCACAGTTCTTTTTGAGTAATTAACTAGTGCCCACACTATGTATAATTGGGGTAATACATAAAAGTTCCATTATTTTCTGACTACTTATTTTGAGGAGAAATTAAAAACAAAAAACAAAAAACAAAAAACAAAAAACATTTGTTGATGCCTTCAAGTAGATTCCTCCTTAGGAGGAAGGATAATCTTTTTATTTTTATTTTTTTCCTTCTGTGCTATGGATTGAGTCCAGGGCCCAGGGCCTTGCACATCAGGCCAGAGTCCTACCAGAGCAGCATCTCCAGCCTGATCTAGGACAATCTTTTCTCTCACATTTAGTTGTTACCAGAACAATGTCCATCAGTAGCTAGGTGCTTGATTAAAGGTGTGAAAAGTCATAGATACTATCGAATCCATGATAATCAAATTTAAAAATTCAAGACATCTACCTACCCAACTCAGTGGCACACTGAAAGATGCCGCAAGGAAGAAAGGTATCTTTGGGCAGCAGAATATACCCGCCTGCTAACTTGCACATGGGAGGCTTTTGAACATCACATTCTAAACCACCCAGCTGATCTGGAGGAATTCCCTGGAGGGCAAGAAGCTTTACTAGAAAGACCTGCCTGGGGAGATGGGCTGGAGGCCAGCCACACAGGGCTATCACCCGAGATGGAGGGACAGCTATTCCTGCTGAGAGAAGACAAGTTCACAGTGGGGAAGAGCAGGGGTTTTGGTACTGTCCACCGGATCCTAGCATGACAGAGTCACCCTGACAGTTTATAGATTGTCAGTGTAACCTGGAGGAATTTCTCAGGTCACCAAAGTGGGGAGCAAAACTACAGTGATTGGCTAGGTGAGAGGGCTTACAACCATAGTTCCAGAACTTCAGAAGAGAAAAGGGGAATGTAGCAAGGTTTGAGGTCAGTTTGGGCTATAGACATAGCAAATTTGAGGCTATGCATGGCTATGAGATCTTGCCTCAGGTCCACGAAGCACTTCTGTTTGTTTGTTTCAGTGTGCGCGTCTCTCTGAATGGAAAACTGACGTAAGATGAAATAAGCTTGCGTTAAGCAGAGGCTCTCAGAAAGCCATGTATCAGGCCTTGGTGTTGCAATGTCTGTCCCCAGAGAGCAACGGCAACCGTTCAGAAATCTGCCAAATTAGTGTGCCGTCACCAACACCGACATCACACTGTGGTTTCCAGACTTACATTTATCCCTGAACTGGAGAGAACTGCTTATCCAGCATACGTCACCACTCAAATCGGGTCAAGATATCTGCTGTCCTGCAATTGTCTATTATGGGGCTGAAAAACCATTGCTTTCTTCTAATGAAACGACTAAGTAAGGAAGGGCGTTCCAAATAACTAGAGTTCTGGTCATTTCCACGTGGTGGATGATGCTGTCCTTCAACATTAAATAATCCAATTATCTGTGACTTAGGGTTAAATATTTTATTTCCCTCTAAGTCCCTGAGCGTTCTTACAAAAACAGAGCCTAGGTGAGTGAGTCCCAGCATGGGCTGGCACTGCCAAGTGGGCAACCTCAGACATTATCATAATCGACTGTTTTCTAAAGCTGTCAAACCTGACGCTTTGGGGTGGCAGAGTGCCCCACGAAAGCGAAGCCCGCCGCATTTGAAGCCTACACCTCGGCGGGAGTCCTAATCGGGTTGAGTACAGTTCTGTGCTATGCCAAGCCGTTTTCAGGGCAGGAGGTGGCCCATTAAATACTTTCTGAACTCCATTACTTACTCCCGCTGAGAGTGAAAAAAAGTCCTCATAAATGCAGAAAAAATAAAATTGCCTATGAGGTTAGGAATGAGACGGCGCTTTGCTGCCTAATATTGTTTCCTATTCAAATGGTCTACAATCAGACGTGCAGTGCAGAATTCGGGTATAGACCTGGAGGGCTAAGACCCTGCCTAGGAATCCTGTGCCTGACTCTAATGACCTCCTGTCATCTGGTCACCAACCCCTCGGTTTTGCTTCAGAACTTGCCCACGTCCTTCCATCCCTCTCTGGGCTGATGGGCTGCGGACACGGCCCACCACCTCCACTCCAGCCTACGTGGGGAAGGGAAGCTAGCCCCAGCACAGGCATGGCATGCTTGGTGTCAGTGACCCAGGGTGGCATGGCATCCAGTCAGAGGCCTGAGGTAAAAGTTGGGTGGGCAGAACTACTGAGGAAGAGACATGCACAATCTGTCCAACCTTCCATTCTCCATGAACCTGGGAGAGGTAGGTAGACTTGCCCCCAGCCCCCAACAGAACCTGGGAAGGTAGGAGGACACTGGATACTTAGTATGGTTCGGAGGCCCAGAATCCAGCTGTACTATATGAACTTTTAGGTTACATTGATTCATACATTGAATTTTTTTCTTAGATTTTAGACTTTTTTAACCTGCAGTCACAATGGCCCTAACTAATTAGATGATTAATTAGGCTGGAGAACCACACATTTCTTCTTGGAAGAGGCTAAACACATCTTACACACAAGGACTACCACCGCGACACAGGCTTAGAGGTATGCCCAGGTCTTCTGAAAAGGAGCCAGGACTAGAACTAAGGTCTCCTGTTTCTCATGATATTTTCACTGTATCACAGGAAAAAAAATAATTCAAAGTTGATTATGAAACATATTGCATCTGTTTAAAACATTTCTTCTGTCAACGGCTCATGTATAGGATATCTTTATAAAAGAATTTTTATTTAACATTTTAAGTCATCCTTGTAATTATTACATCAAATTTGGAAAACTTGAAAAATACATTAATTTCTCAGACACATTCTTATAGTCTGCTACCACAGAAACAGAAGCAGCCCAACAAAATAGCTTAAAATGTTTTATTAGGTATATATAATATTACAGGGTAATATTTACATAGTTATGTTTTTTAAATAAAAAAAAACATATCTTGGCAAAGATTGCAGGTATTCAAAGCTTCAAACAGTGATAAATTGATTTAATACATATAAAAAAACTTTAAGGGTAACACAGCTGTAAAACAACTTTGGTCTTTAAATCACTGCAAAAAAAATAGCTACTGACAAATTGCACACCTTTAATTGCTATGCAAAAAGACCCCCAAGAGAGCATCTTGTACGTAGCAATGCTGGAGTCCTCTTTATTATTTAGAATGGTTAATGGATATTCATATGATGTGGGAACTAATTCTCAACAATGGCTTTTTGTAACTAATGCTCTGTTTAATAAAAATGAAAATGTTTTCCTCTCTCACCACTCATGATAACAGCACTCTTAAGATTCCATTCATGTTGTCTTACACAAAAGCTTATTACAATTTTTTTCCCGTCTCTGAAGACTAGATTTATGAAAAACCTAGTCCTAAATGGTCATAATGAAGAGCTATCAAAGTTAAAGGCAGGACACTCCCTGGCTACTGCACATCTCTTCAGAGACCATCCCTATTAGTCACCGAAAATGACGGAACATGATTCTCGGTGGGCATGGCAGTTAGGAGACTCTGAGTATACCACACACATGAGAACTTGTGTTTCTAACTAAGCCCTCAATCAAATACAATAAAAATAGAATGAATTTCCATTTTTTTTCTAAAGTTCCCAACAACAAGCAAATACAGAGGCTGTCTTTTCATATATAACCACTGATTGCCTGCTTTGAATACTCTTGTCTGACAAGAGAAATTTAGGAGGTGACAGGCGGGTCAGTTCACATTACTGAGACAGAGAAGTAAACGTACCACCTTCTTCTGCTTTATTAACTCAAATTACAATCTGGTTGGTCACCTACTAAATTGACTACAACACTTCCTCCTCCAAATGCTACATTCCATGTTATAGGATAGCCCCAATATTTTAATCCTATGCTCTCAGTGATTTAAACATAACAGACCTGAAATTTTTCAGGTGAAAAAATCATTACCTTTTCCAGTTTTCAGAGCATGTGAAATCTGTCAAAAAAGAAAAGTCTCTAGCTCACCCTATTAAAAAGAGTGAGAAATCTAAATACAGCCAATTCTTGGTCATCAGACTAATGCACTGGAGTGTCTAATGTATGCGCGACACTGCAGGGAGAGAAAGGAAGAAAGCAAAGCTCTTGCTGTGGAAGGAATTTTAAAATCCAGTGAGAAGAACAAGACAAAAACCCAATAGAGCCAAGCAGAGATACATCAAGTACCAGGGCAGGGACAGTGAGAGATGAAAGAGGCAGCGAGAGTGATGGGGACAGACAGCCAAGCACAGCCAGTGGGGGAGGAAGGCTTGGAGCAGAATGTTGCAAAGAGAAGAATGCGACTTGGCCATAACCGAGGAAAGGTTGTTGCAGGAAATGATAAATGGTGTCACTCTGTGCTGTCGTACAAACGGACCATGGACAATAAATAAAAGCGAACGGGGGAGTTGACGGCAAAGGCCGAGATCAGGGTGGGAAACATAGTTAGGACACCATATGATGCCCACAACACTGTTAGCAACTTGGACTTGACAGGGCACAAGAACTGGGCGTCATTCTGATTTAAAGAAGGTGGACTAGCCCCGTGATGCCCAGGCAAAAGGACCTCTGTGCTCTTGTCCTTCCTCCAGAGAATCTGGTAACAGGAGCTGGGCTCATCTCGAGTCTCCCCCGCCAACCACAGCAGCATTGTCAGGGGCACTGCCTGCCTTAAAAAGCAGGGGGCATCAAAGAGGTGAGACAACAGAGGGTCAGACCCCAAGACAGAACCGCAAAGACAGAGGTTACCACATATGAAAAGGCTCAACTTCAGTTCGTAAAAACTTTGCCTGTGAAGATTTTCATACCTGACTTTCTTCACAGAGAATAGGACCTTGGATCTTTCCAAGTCCATATGCCTCCCCCACCCCCTTTCATCAAAACTGATTTTGAAAGTAACAGATAATATGAGCAAAGTGTAAATATTTTCAGAAGAAAAAAGAGCAGCAGGAGCCGTCAGATTTGTATAAAGGCGTACAGCTCCCTCACCATATGCTAATACTTTGGACAGCTACAAAAGTGGGGAGGAGATTATATATAATATATATCTATATATGTCTTTAAGAAAAGAAATCTCAATCGTGTGTTCAGTTTTCTGAGTGGTCTCAGCAGGTCATGAGTTTAGGTTTGCCATGAACAAACCACTTGGTCCCAACATGAAATGTAACAATAGATTTGGCATACAGAGGCACATGGGAACAGTCACCGGACGGAGAAGAAATAACCATTAGTAATGCAACCACAAACATGGAATATGCCTTATTACACAGACGGGAAGAGTTACTAGCATTTTTTTTTTTTTTGGAGGGGGGGAATGATGAGCATCCATAAGAGCTTGGCAAATTACCTAATTTTTAAAGTTTTAAGTGACCAAATATTTGCATCACGTATAATTCCACCCTAACAAGAACCTTTGTTTTTAAATGTATTTACTAAAAGCACAAAGTTAGCCTTTGCTCTCCTGTACGCCCCACTTTTTCCATACAGAAGACGCGTGCACACATACAGACACACACCCACAGACGAGGTAAGAAACGAGTGCTAATCGTCTAAAAGTACTCCATGCGGTCACAACTGTCAGAACGCTGAGTTTTCTTCTAAGCGGGGTAAGGAATGTGGCGGTTTTGCTTAACTTTTCCGTCTTAGGGGAGGAGGCGTGAGTCAGGATACAGGAGGAAGGGGACGACTGGTACCATGCAACAGACACAATAGGAGGAATCCCTCCTCCCAGGGCCTTCCTGGGGCCTGATGGAGACACACATGTGGCCATGCAGGAGACACACAGTTAATTTCAGTCTTGTTTCATGCCTCCAATCAGAAAACATGGGAAGAAACACTGTAGAGTTTTGCCTTCAAATCAGAGGAAGGGAGTGCATATGTTACAACCACAGCTGGTTTTTGCTAACAAGTGTGAACACAGTGCTCTGAGAACAAGTCTGGCTCCTTTTTGCACTGATGCTACTGTGTCATGGGGCCATGTTCAAAAAGGAGAGAAGGTCCTGCATCTTGTACCACAGAAGCAAAATGCCAGGAGGACACGTCAGGGTCCAAAGGGTTGTGAGAGAAAAAGAAAACCACATCCATCAATAAAAGCACCCTAAAGTCTGGGCAGGATTTGTCACATCGTATGTCAAAGAGGAAACCTGCGAGCAGCAACCTCCAAGAATGAAGACCAGCGTCTCCGCCAAGCCCACGGCACGCCCAGCTGGCATTCGGGAGAGCCCCGCGTGCTTATCGTGACTTCTGTCACTACGCCCGTGACCCAGAAGTGGCAGACACATTATTCAGTCAGCGGCATCATTGCTGAAGCTGCTGGAAACCTGAGTTCACCGAGGCTTGTTGGAAGCCACCGATTTTCAGTTGTGTCTTGGTCACCAGCAGGTTAACGCTACGTAATTCTCACCCAGAACCAATTTAAACCCAGAGTGAAGAGGCCCAGGGACCTGAGGCATCATTCTTGGGAGTTCGCCCCTCTACTTTTGTTCCTAATTGAGTACAAATAACAGAAAAATGGGTCTCAATTGGTTACACAACACAGTTTATAATTCTTTTATTAACTAAATTACAGCTGCTTTGAATATAAACTTAACTGTAAAACTCATTTATGGGTCAGTGACATGTTCTCTCAAAGATGAAAGCCAGCTCCTTTTTTTTAATGTTTTGTTTTGTTTTCTTCTTCCCAACAGTGAGTCATCAAGGCCATGGTGCTTAAACGTAAGTGGATTCCTTCACATCCATGACTCCCCAAGCCAGAGTCCATCACTCTGCTTCAGTTATTCTGAAAAATGAAAAAAATGGACACATCATCACTACGTGTATCTACTTTCTATGCATTAAGAAGCAATGCGTTTTTAAAAGACTTTTAAAATTATTTACTTATTTATTTGAGAGAGAGAAAGAGGGAGAGAGAAAAAAGTGAGAATGGGCAAGCCAGGGCCTCCAGCCACTGCAGACAAACTCCAGATCCATGCGCCACCATGTGCATCTGGCTCATGTGGGACCCAGAGAATCGAACTGGGGTCCTTAGGCATGGCAGGCATGCATCTTAACCACTAAGCCATCTCTCCAGCCCAAGCAATGCATTTTTATGATTGGAAAATTATTTCAGATATATAGCATGTAAACATAAAGAAAGTGTCTCAGGTTTTGCTAAGTACAATGTTAATGCCGAATGAAAATAATGGCACGGTTTGATAATTGTGGTTTGCTGGGCAAACTGAAGAAAAGCCTAGAGATGTTGATTATTCCAAGGAAAAGATACTGATCCAAGAATAATATTCGATCACATCCACTTTGGCTCTATGCTATTCAGTTAAAAGGAAGTCCCTAAGGCATACTGTGAGCACCGAGCCATTATCAGAAGAAAGAACCCATCAGAGAGACAGTTAACAAATAAATTCTGACCATATAACTAGAAAAAAGTTCAGGGTATTTTAAAGGTCATCACAGATTTCAAGGCAAAGATTCCTTATGACATATCCTGATATAGTGGCTCAAAAGAAAAAAAAAAAAAAGCCATCACAGGACTAGGTAGAAGGGCCACTGTGAGTCTGAGGCCAGTTTAAGACTACATTATGAATTCCAGATCAGCCTGGGCTAGAGTGAGACCCTAACTCAAAAAACCATCCCCCCGCCAGACTGGAGAGATGGCTTAGTGGTTAAGAGCTTGTCTGTGAAGCCTAAGGACCACGGTTTGAGGCTCAATTCCCCAGGACCCACGTTAGCCAAATGCACAAGGGGGTGCATGTGTCTGGAGTTAGTTTGCAGTGGCTGGAGGCCCTGATGCGCTCATTCTCTCTCTCTCTCTGCCTCTTTCTCTTTCTGTCGCTCTCAAATAATAAAAACAATCAAAAAATTAAAAAAAAACAACCCCCCAAAAGAGAAATGAACAAAGGAAGAGGCACTGAAGGTTTTTATATTGCTTTTGTGAAAATTGAGAAAATTGAGAAAAGTTTAGTTTCTTCATTCACCTAGAGTAAAATACTACGGTAGGTAAAAGGAAAAAGAAAAAAGAAACTGAAAAAGAGGGTCTCAGAGGATATACATAGATAAACAATGCTGGGATTCTAGATGGCACTTTTTTTTTTTCCCCTTTTGGTAGCCAACCATTTTCTGGTTGGGTTTGAGGCCTGTTTTATGGGAGGGAATTCATGCCTGTTACTGGAAACCTTGTCAAAAGGTTTGGGGCTGGGGAGCCTCTCATGTTTTATTAAATAGACATGACATGACCAGGCTTTGGAGGAAGCTGACAGATCTGAGCAATACACACCCTTGCAGCCACACTGAGATCACGTCACTGACCCCAATCTGTGAGTCAGCGCCAGGCCCTTCCCACAACTAAACGCCAAGCAGCACCACGATGACCAAAGAGCAGCCAGGACAGAGGATCCAGGTACTCACTTAACAGGTGTGCCAGAAAGACTTGGCCGGTGCACTCTCCAGATGAGCACGTCTCAACAGAAAATGAGTAACACGGAAAACCGAGACAGTACGTCTCTCCAGCTCAGCACATCTCAACAGGAAATTAATAACATGGAACACTAAGACAATATGTCTGCTTGGAGAAAGACTAATGGTCTCCTGTTGAGTGCTCCAAAGAAAGGACTCAAAGAATGACTGTAAATAAATATGGTTGCAGGACTCAGGACACAAACAAATACCTGAATGATATCTAAGAGAACATAAACAACTAAGTGCATTCTAAGAGGACTGAACAAATGCCAAAGAATTCCAAGAGGACGCAAGCACATACATGAAATGAAGAAGTCAAATCAGTAATATTAGAACTGGAATTCAGGGCTGGAGAAATGGCTTAGTGGTTAAGCACTTGTCTGTGAAGCCTAAGGACCCAGGTTCGAGGCTTGATTCCCCAGGACCCACGTAAGCCAGATGCACAAGGGGGCGCATGCGTCTGGAGTTTGTTTGCAGTGGCTGGAGGCCCTGGCGTGCCCATTCTCTCTCTCTCTCTCTCTCTCTCTCTCTCTCTCTATATATATATATATATATATATATATATATCTGCCTCTTTCTCTCTGTCACTCTCAAATATATTTAAAAAAAACCTGGAATTCAATAAAAAGACATGATAACTTAAAAAAAAAAGAAAACCTAAATGGCTCTGACTACTTGGGAACTTCCAGCTGTGGGTGAGGTCCCCCTAGCCCTTACTCTCCACATGGGTTCTTTACCCCCTCCAGCTCCCCACATGGCAGAAGCTCCTTGAACTTTCTTTTCTCTTTCTTCTTTCCACAGTTTTCCCAGGACCCCTCACATGGGATCTTTGGCCATGTGGGTACCTTTCCTTGGCTCTGTACTTCCCTCAATAAATAGAATAATTTAATAATAATAACAATAAACTAAATAAAGCTGGAAATGAAAAACAAAATAAGTCAAATAGAAAGCTCCATGGGGGTGGCTGGAGAGATTTCTCAGTGGTCAAGGCTCCTGCCTACAATTAATCACCCAGGTTCTATTCCCCAGTACCCATGTAAAGCCATATGCACAAAGAGGCGCAAGCATCTGGAGTTCATTTGCAGTGGCTGGAGGCCCCAGCATGCCCATTCTGTCTGTCTTCTCTCTCTCTCTCTCTCTCCTTGCAAATAAAGAAATAAAAAATATTGAAAAGAGAGCCCCAGGACAAGTTTCAGCATAAAATGGATCACACAGAGGATGGAATATCAGGGCTTGAAGATGTGGTATAGGAATTGGATCAGTTGGTCAAAATCAATAATATGTTCAAAAATGCATGAATAGAGCATGAAAGGTCTTTGGAACTTCATAAAAAGACTAAAGGTTTGAATAATGAGCACTGAATAATGGCAAAGAAAAAAATTCAATAAAAGAGAAAAATGTTTCAAATGTAGGGCAAGAGATGTCCATCCAAGTATAAGAGGCACACAGAACATGAAGTACACAGGACCAGAAAAGAAACTAAAGGCTAGACACAAAATACACGGAAGAAAGAAAGGGCACTGAAAGCGACAACAGAGAACCATCATATAGGCCCCGTCAGAGTGACAGCTGGCTTTTCACAGTGGAAACTCTGAAAGCCAAAAGGGCTTGGAATGACGTATTCCAAGTACTGAAATATCACAGCTTCTAACTCCCACTACTGCACCCAGCAAAATTCTCTCTCATGATGGAAGGAAAAAGTAAAACTTTCTATGATAAAGGCAGGCTAAATGAATTCATGACTACGAAGGTGGCTCTACAGAGGACACTACTAGGAATACTGTAGACTGAAGTTTAAGGACATAGTCAAAAGGTTACAGGGAAAAATAATGATCAATGTTAGAACCTTTGTTAAGCAAGTAAGAATAAGTAAATACCAAACTCGGCAAGATCATCAACATGACATGAATTAACTTAACACCTTTCAATGATAACTCTTAATATTAATGATCTCAATTCCCCAATCAAAAGGCAAAGTGTAAACAGAGTGGATCAGCAAATAGGATCCATCTCTTTTCTGTTTTCAAGAAATTGACCACTAAAGACAGACAGTAACTTAGCCAGATAGGATGGAGAAAACAAAAGGTATTCCAAGCAAATGGAACTAGGAACAAGCAGCACATTTTTCTGTTCTAATGACTGAAGCAATAGACTTCAAACCAAAATTAACCAGAAAAGACAAAAAATATCACTTCATACTGATTAAGGAAACAATTCGCCAAGACAACAAAATAATTCTAACCACACATGCACCAAAGGCAAGAGTACTTAATTTCATAAAATAAGTTCCACTAGTTATAAAGTCAGACATAAACCCCAACAGAGTAATAGTGGGTGACTTCAATAGCCCACTCTCACTAATAGATAGGTTATCTGGACAAAAACATATGCAAAGAAACATTGAAATTAAGTGACATCATAGAACGGTTGCCAGTGGAGGGGAAATAGCCTCTGGTAAGTGATGAGAAGACAAAGAAATACAGTGGGACCGAGTGGGTAAGAGAGTATAATATGGGGTAGATGTGCTCAAAATGCAATATATATGGGCAGAAAATTTAAATTTAAATAAAAAGGTTAAGGTATAAAAACACAATACATACACAGAGGAAAATGTCGTAATAAAACCCAAGGTATATCATTTATATGTGCTAATCAAGCATTGAATGTATTCTTTTATTTATTCCTATGAACTATATAGTACAAAACATGCATTTAAAGGCTGTGACAAAAACCCACTAATATGGGATCATTTTGTGACTCATTAAATACAAGTCTAAACACTGTTTTAAATTTAGTTCACTAACCCATGGGCAAAGCGTTTTTAATCTTATGCAAAATTAATTGTATTCAAGGAATAAGGTCTCTAGTGTTAAATGGTTCACTTTGTTATAGGGGTGAGCAGGCAGGGCCCAGACTTGAAAACAGCAAATACAGATCAGTGTGTTTACATGAGCAAGGAATGGTTACAAACATCAATACAATAAAGGAAAATTTGAATATACCATGAACGTATAAAGGTATATTAAATGTCACTAGAACTGAAGAATAATAGTATATTATTAAGGTAAAATCATGATGAATGCTAACAACAGAGGGATGGCAGATTTATTCAGGGATTAGCATATATATGCATTTGGAATACTCAAAAAATAAGTTCTTACTAATCTAGAGTCCAAAAAGGTGGGAAAACTGAAGTGATTAAACATGCCTCTCTCTCTTTCTCTTTAATCCTCTCCCATAAGGTTAGAATCAAGTTCCTGCTTGGGGAAGCAGAGAGATCCTATGGGTAACATACAATATCACCTACACAAACATAAAAGAAACCGTGTAAAAATGAAGCAGATTTGTGCCTTACAAGCTTTCAAGCTAGTCATGGTGGCATGTCCTTAATCCCAGCACTAAGGAGGCAGAGGCAGGAGGATCACCATAAGTCTGAGGCTACCATGACACTACACAGTGAGTTCCAGGTCATCCTGAGCTAGAGTGAGACCCTACCTCTAAAAACCAAAAGAAATTTAAAATAAATTAAAAAGTGGGCTAGAGAGATGGCTTAGCAGTTAAGGCACATGCCTGCAAAGCCTAAAGACCCAACTTTGATTCTCTAGGTCCCATGTAAACCAGATACCCATGCTGGCACATGTGTCTGGAGTTTGTTTGCAGTGGCTAGAGGCCCTGGCACACCCATTCTCTCTCTCTCTAATAAATAAATAAATAAATAAATAAATAAATAAAAACAAATAAAAATAAAAAATGAAAACGTTTTTAAAGGCTGGAGAGATGGCTTAGTGGTTAAGGTGCTTGCCTGCAAAGCCTAAGGACCTGGGTTCAATTCCCTAGTACCCCGTAAAGCCAGATGCACAAAGTAGTGTGTGCATCTAGAGTTCGTTTGTTGTGGCTAGAGGCCCTGGTGTACCCTGTTCTCTCTCTCTCTCTCTCTCTCTTTCTGTATCTCTCTGCTTGCAAATAAATGGATAAAATATTACAAAGCTTTTAAGTCACAATAAACATTTATCAAAAGTGGCAATTTCTCAGCTGTAAACCATGTAGAGTCATACTCTAATTCATGAAATGCCATAACTTTCATTGTCACAGTTTCATAATTTTTAGCAAATAGTTGTTTTATACATCAGGAAATGTGGACCTTTGAAGACACACTTGCAAGAAATGTTATGCTTTCTTTTCAATGTCTATATTTCAGCCAATGGATAATAACCATAGGTGGATTTTATACTTACCATCGTTCATCATTCCTTTTGATTCTTTAAATGCTAAGAATTAGTAACAAGTCAAGAAGACAGTTAGTAAGCTTTCACAGTTAGAAATCACTTCAAAATAAATACATATGCAACAGCAAAATGCCAACTACTACACAACCACACAGCCAAAGCCATTTTAAGGTTATCATTTCACTGCAAAGCATTTCTATGGATCACACCCACAGTAGCCACGAGGAAACAGACTCAGGAATACAGATCTAGATTTCTACAAAAAGAAAGTGAAACATTCTGGTCTCACGCCATGATAGCAATCTGTACCTTTCTGAACTTTACAAATCCCATTTGAAGTCACTGAGATTCTTGTCTACTGAGGGTGATGCACTACTTCATTTGGGCCAATATAAAAAGGTCAAATCCTTTGCCCAAATTATAACTGGCTTGGGTAAGCAAATACTGGGGATCATGGAATGGTGCACTTTTCCCAGAGGTGCAAATATTACAAAAGTAATACTCCCAATTCTTGATGAATAATCAAAGAAAGAGAGATCAAGGCAAAAGAAAAACAAAAAAATTAAAAACCCAAACAAGATTGTCCCCAAGGCATGTAGATGTGCAGTCTAACTTCTTTTGAGGACCAATTCAAATTATGATGCAATAATGGATCAAGAATAATATGTCAGTGTATAATGATCACATACCGTTAAGGGGCTCCTCTACAGCTTTCTGGAAAATATTTAAAATATATTTATATAAAGTATAATTTATCTCATGTCTTTTGTTTAAACTAAAACTTACATATGCTAACATTTAAACTGCAATGTAAACAGTGAATTCTAAAGTCCAAAGACAAAATAAGACAGCAAAGTTCTAATGAAACAAAGCTTGCCAAGTCTAATTTATAGTTTAATAACAATTGGACTGCTCTCTTGATATTTTTTCTGTGCAGATTTTCCACTCCAGTAATCCCTCTGTTCAAGAAATCCTAACTTCTCACAAGAATATTACAATGAAAACATGCATATGGCAACAACAGAAGCGTAATACAGATAAACAAGGAATGGTGGCAAAGCAGAGTTACTTCTGTGTCATGCAAACTGCGCACAGTAGCAGGGAAGGAAAGTTGTTAAGATTTAATGGTCTAATGACCGAGTTATCTCTAAGAGGCACTAGGAAAACTGCTGGCTGCTTATGACTAACGTAGCTATGCACCAATCTCTGAAATAAATGGCTGAGTTTTATTTATTAACATTATTCAATTATTGATTCATGTATTAACACCCTGCCCCAACCTCCTCTTTTGATGTTTGCCAGACTAAGGAGCACTTCCTGCTACAGACAGGGGCCTCTGGGATTCCAGAGAGAGCTGTCATTGATCATTTATAGGAAGCTGAGTACAATCTTATTTCCACATAAGAGCTCTTGGATTTGTCAATGTGATGAGATGTATAATGATTTTTTTATTGTCCTCATCTAGACTTCCTAAATTTTACCCTTTTCTTAGAATTTTCTCAGAGAGATGAAGCTATCACAATATAATGAAGTCTGCAGTACAGTTTTTAGGGAGAAAAATGTTTATAAAGTGGGGGAGAGGACAGAAACGGACGGGTGCATTCACGTCCCCACAGGAAACACCAATAACCCCGATAAGTTCATACAGTAAAGATCTCAAAAATAAAGTTGAAAAATGAGTTAGGGATGAGATATAACTCTGGACAAATTTTTTAAACAACATTTATATTTCAACAATATATAGACTACAAATTTTAATGAAGTCAATTTGACATAACTTCCTCTTCCTTGTTGTCAAACTTGAAATTGTTATTCTGTGTATTCACATCAAATGAATCTAATAGGTATGGAAACAAATTGGAATGAGCTTCCTTATGGAAAAGAGGACCAATACGCGACCCCTCCGCATA
Organism: Dipus sagitta; assembly: GCA_036346955.1. Lineage (NCBI taxonomy): Eukaryota > Metazoa > Chordata > Mammalia > Rodentia > Dipodidae > Dipus > Dipus sagitta. The sequence continues at coordinate 174,329,502 of CM070774.1, forward strand.
AACTGTCCAATTCTGGGTATAAGAAGTGAACACAGTTATGAAATCCCTTATCCTATCATAGAGATACTTAAATAACCAAACACTAGCTTTAAAATAGAATTATGATCACTTCATGCAAATGTGTGGAAAAGACTTCAATATTGCCTTAATGTGATGTTACATTAAACAAGGACAAAATAGTTCAATACTTCAATTATCAAACTTCATTATAATCCACCAAGAGATTATTCCAAAATCATTTAATAAACTTGAACTTACCCTAGGAGGTTGTATAGTCCTCTGATTGGAAGCTGATACAAATAAAAGTAAGGATATACGTTTAGTAAATGAAATAAATGAAGGCAATGTACTATTTAATTGTAAGTTGAAGTATGTGGGGCTAAAACTAGAGGGGACTGGAGACTCTAGTGAAGGATCCCTGCTTTGATAGTCTCTAGTCTTCATGTACATCAGTAGAAGGAGGGGAACAAGGGGCATACACATTGTGTCATTTGTGCATATCATTTCTCCCTCACTTACCACATTTCATGGTGGAAAGATACTGTCACCCACCCTTCCCCACCATAGGCTCTTCCATCCCACGTTTTCTCAGCTGGATGGGGCAGAATGTGGCAGAGAGGGACCTCCCCTTTCGTCCCTTGCCTTTGGTTATTCAAAGTAGGGTCTCACCTTAGCCCAGGGTGACCTGGAATTCACTATGTAGCTCAGGGTGGCCTTGAACTCAAGGCAACCCTCCTACCTCTGCCTCCTGGGCGCTGGGATTAATTAAAGGAGTGCGCCACCACACCCTGGCTTTTCTCTTTTCTTTCATCTTTCCAGTTCTCAAAGCTCCAGACAGTTAACAAGTGAAAAGAAAATATTCCCTAGGCAGCCAGTTCCAGGCACAATCAGGGTCTCCTCTGCTTTCTTCCCTGGCTTTCTGAGCAGCCCTTCTCTGCTTCTGAACAGATTAGCTCAGGACGATGAGGGGACACAGGCCAGGGGCTACATGGAAACAGGGAGGACTACTCTGAATATAGGTCGGAAGCAGCAATTTCCTTACAAAACTAGGTGGGGGAGCCTTGGAGAAGCCAAAGCCAGTCTGTAACTTATCCAGAGTCCTAGAAGCATTCCAACATGACCAGCAGCATTCCCCAAATCCCTCTGTAGTGCAATTACCCTACTGGGTTACTCGCCCGGTATTCATTTGCTAGGCAGAATTTCCCACCCCATCTATAGTGGTTTGACTCAGGTGTCTCCCATAAACTTAGGTGTTCTGAATGCCAGGTTCCCAGCTGATGGACATTTGGGAATTAATGCCTCATGGAGGTGAAGTATTTTGGGGGTGGGCTTATGGGTGTTACAGCCAGTTTCCCCTTCGTAGTGTTTGGCACACTCTCCAGTTCCTGTTGTCCACCTGATGTTGCCCAGGGGGTGATGTCCACCCTCTGCTCATGCCATCATTTTCCCCTACAATCATGGAGCTTCCCCCCCTCGAGCCTGTAAGCCAAAATAAACCTCTTTTTTTTTCCCACAAGCTGCTCTTGGTTGGGTGATTTCTCCCAGCAATGCGAACCTGACTGCAACGCCCCTCATCTCTCACTTCACAAAATCCAAACTTCTCATAACATGCACCCAGGCCACCATTCAGAAAGCAACAACAGAATTCATGGTAGCATTAGACAAGAGATGTGAGCAAAATAGAATCACTTTCAAGTCATACAAACCAACATCAGTAAGAAGATAGAAACTGTGTTAGGGTTTGTGGGATTTCACCAAAACCTGGTCTGGAAGGCAGGCTGTTTTGCTCATTAGCTGCTGGAGACAGGGTCAGGGCCAATGTGCTGCTCTGTGCTAGTTACTTAGGACTGCTCCCCATGACCACTCATCACGCTTCTAGAGCTGATGGAAAACAAGACAGGTTCTGATGCCAGGAAGGCCACTCCGTGGGCTGGCCTGATAACGCTTCCGCAAACTGGAAACGGTAACTGACTGCACAAGTACGTTTTTCACTCCCATCCACACAGAAGAGGGGAAGCAGTGAGGAGACTACAAAGCTGGTGATGGGGAAGGAAGGAAAGTCAGAAACAGAAGTAAGCAAGGAGGAGTGCACAGCTTAGAGAACAGTGCCCACGTGCCAAGAGCTACCATGGAATAGATGACCCAGTCCCACAAGAAATGGGAGCAAAACAGAATCCTTAAATCATGCAGACTGAACGCAGCATCAGGGATAAGTGAGAAGGCAACCAGATTCAACACTAGCTAATCGGGGGCCTGAGGTAGCTGCTAATGAGGAAGCTGTATGAAACAAGAGAACATCCACCGACTCTTTCTGCGGAGAAGGTGGCGGGATGACTGTTCTTATAGGTGCTGCTGAAGGACATTGTTTCCACTCTGTAAGCCCCATCTATGCGCGTATGAAGGCCGCTTCTTGTCAAGGAATGAAATGGGCTGAGGTATATCACATCTAGCAGCTTTCCAAATAATAACCAAGCTGAACTAGATCCTTGTTAGGGACCATCTGACAGCCATGTATCTACAACTTCCCTCAACTACCATGCTCTGTATCTTAAGTTTTATGAAGGAAAAGTGCTATCTAGATTTCTGATGGGTAATATGAAGGGTCAGAGGAAATGTTAGTGTTATACTGTTGAGCCCACAGATGCACTGGTCAGAATTAGTTTTAAGAATTGTCAAGTAATTCTTCTTTCCATCAACCATGTACTTAGTTGCTAAGTTCCAATTTTCAAGTCTAAGGAATGTCACATTTGGCTAGGCCATTGTGAGCAAAGATCTAACTATGAGGAATACCCAGTCAGTTATGTTCCTCTAGCTTTATAAACTGAGACAGCTCAGAAGTTAATGTCACCTGAGTTAATTCTCTCCAATGAGGATATAATCCATGTGGTGAGCCCTGAACAGGACTGGTCTGTGGCTATCGTGAGCAAAAACATTGACAGCCATAAATCTTTAATCGAGAGCTCTAACCAGCCACATGAGCCTACTTGCAGTCTTTCTTAGTTTGTTCTCTCTCTGAAATACCCAATTACATGCCACACATATATTTCCAGTTCTTTGGGGTTATTTTTTCCAGAAACACTTTTTTAATGATACAGCCACATATCAACAACAGAGAAGACAATATATCTGAATATACACATGCACAAGCATGTTGGGTGTGTGTGTATACACAGACATTGTGCTCTAGTATACTTCTAGAAGGAGTATCTGAGATGTTGTGGTAGATATGGCTTTGACTATTATCAGGTTGATTTGGACATACTGAACTCACTGGTAACGGTTTTCAAAATGATCTCACACTAGCCCTAATCAATCATGAATGCAGGCATCCCATATAAACAAGTCCAAGTTCAATGAATAAAGTTAGTTCTTTTCAATCTTTCATATGCTCTCACATTCAGTTATTATTCCAGGCCCACTTTCTGACTTCATAAAATTAAAATGCTTCTAGTAAGAAAGAAAAAAAAAATCCAAGATTTTTTTAATTTTTTTTAGAGAAAGCAAACGTCTAAATCATATCCTTTAAAATTACAATTAAGGCTACAAATTTAAATTTGGAAATAATGAAAAATATAGAAGTTAAGATTCTCACGTGATATTAACTCACTTTTAAGAGTGAGTTTGGGTTTTTCTTTAAAGTATCTAAGGATTTTATTACATTTAAATCCAGACATTCATTTCTACAAATGCATCTTCAATACACAGAAATTATTTTGGAAATATATATAACTCTTACTTCTTGATACATATGCTCAAATTTGCAACCTTAATTCAATATATATGCAGATTTACACAGCCGTAACACATAAACAGAGCACATTAATTTCCTAGTCTACCTACCACATCATCTAAGAAGCAGCTTTTCCTGTACCTGTTATCTTCGTGCCTTTCAACTGACCGAAGGTGTCTCTCTGCACTCTGGCATCAGACAAGTCGATTTGAAAAGTTAATTGAGGATATTCTCAAAGTGTCAAATAAAAGTGGACTAAATTCTTAATTTACATATAGTATATTTATCCACTGAAACCATGATAAAGAAAATACTTTGGGGTTCTTGTAGTGATTGCACTTTCATACGACTGTAATTTTAAACAACAATTTTCATGGTTTCAAAGCTTCTCAGGAATGTCCGGCACAGAGGGGGGACAGGAGAGGCAGCGCAGTCCCCAGGATCCTATTCCTGTGGAGGCAGCAAGGCCGGCCCTGATGGCCACCGTGCAGAGCAGGCAGCACGCCTTGCAGATGGGTGGCACGAGCAGGCAGGGCAACAAAAGGAGGAAGGTATTCTAGATGGACGAGGGAAGAGTGGCAGCTTAGGGCTGACCCGCACTCAGAGACACCTCACCCCAGCCCACCTCATCACAGCTATGTGAATACCACAGGTCATGTCCTGTTCTTAGACGTGCGTGTGAGTGACAGAATCAGCCCTATCACCTCTCAAGGCCAGACTCGGGTGATTGGAAGACTCAAAAGAAACGGAACAGGGCAGCAGAACTCAAGGGCCCGCATGCAGACACCAGCCCGTTGCAGATGGACTCAGCCGTGTTACGTAAGGCTTATGTTGCGTGGAGTTAGGAAAGGTTGGCAAGAATGAGCTAAGACTTATGAACACACAAACCAATGTTTGGCACATTTTGGTTGCATATTTTGTTGGTGTATCTAATAAGCATTCGTTAAAAGGGAGAAAAAATATGTAACAGTCCAAATTCAATTAATGGGTTTAGAAGCCAAAGTTTAAAAATAGAGGTAAAAATGCTTTGCTTATGCAAATCATATGAAAATTTTCTGCACTGTAATTATTCAAGTTTTGCATTAATTTGTAGAAACATAAGTTTGTTTACCTAAAGCAGAAGCAATGCTGTTTTCATTTCATGAATTTGTAACTCTAGATTATCTTGAAATATGGTGGAGGGTTTGCTTTACTTCATAAATAAAGAAACAAGTTCTTTTAAGGGAGACTACCATAAATCAGTTGGTAGGCAACGTGTTTGGCTTAGCTAAGACAACAAAACACACAAATTTCAGAACTTCTAAAGGTATCTACCTCTGTATATATTCAAAACCAGAATGCATAAACCTGCTACTTGGCAGATTAAATACCAAAGTTAGAAACAATGTAATCAATGTCACACTTACTAAGAGTTGATTTTTAAAGATAGCAAAATCTTAAATTAAAGAAAAACTATTTTATTGTACTGGTTTTACCTAAAAATCATTTTAAACTAATGCACTAGGAGTCACTAAACTTAAAAATAAAAGCAGTGACTTTCAAATTCTGTCTCCTTCAGGCATGTCTAAGTAGTGCACAAGGACAGAAAGTGACAAATAAGTCTGCATAAAGGAGCCCTATCACTGAAATAATGGATAATGAAAGAAGTAATATTAGTTTAAATGGATTTCAAGGGTTGGGAAGATGGCTCAGCAATTAAAGGTGCTTGCTTGCAAAACCTCTCAGCTCATGGTTCAATTCCCCAGTGCCCACGTAAAGCCAGATGCTCAAAATGGCGCATGCCATCTACAGTTCATTTGCAGTGGCTTGAGGCCCTGGGGTGCCCATACTCACTCTAACTTACTCTCCCTCCTTCTGCTCACAAATAAATAAGTACAAATATTTAAAAAATAAATATGTAAAATGGATCTCATTTTTTACAGAAGATCCAAGTTCTTTATGTACTATATGTAAATATAAAACAAAGCAATTTTTATTAATTCCTGAGCCTTTTCCATCTTCAAGCATCTTCACTTCAAGTGCATTTCCACATTTTTCAAGGCATCACTGTATTGCTTTGGCCCTGAATTGAAAAAAAACAACTAAACTCCTTTTCAAAGTTATACTTGCAAAATTCGAGGAAGGTAACAAAAATAAAAACAACTTACCCACAAATTTCATATAAACTAGTCCAAGTAATTCTGCTAGAGCTATGATGCCCAAACCTGAAATCAAAAGAGGGCCATGAACTGGTTCACATGCTGTAGAAAAAAAAAGAAAGGAAATCTGATATTAGAAATGCATGTAAAGTAACTGACTTTTAAAAGAAATTAAAAATAACTAATAACACAAAGTTTTTTTTTTCTTATGGCGATGCTGGGATTCCAAACCAATATCTCTTACACACTAGGCCAGCACTCCCCCACCAAGCTCCCCATGCATGATACCATCTAATTCATATATTCATATCCTAATGATAAATAAATAAAAATTAACTTTATTAGGTCAGTCAGTGAAACAACTCTCAATTATTACAAGAAAAAAAATCTCCTTGGCATAACATTCCCTTATCATATCAAGATTAATGGTGAGTAAGAGTGCAAAGTCTTTCCAATCAATTACAGCTTGGTTGTTTTTAAAGTGTCCTTGCAAATATGAGGACATGGGTCAGCAATCCAGGTGACATGCTTGCAAGACTGCTGGCCCAAAGTTGACTCCCTGACACCCACGTAAACCCAGATAGGTGCACAGTGGTACATGTATCTGTGATCCCAGTTTGCCTGTAGCAATGGGAAGAAGAGCCAGGGGAATCCCAAGGACCATGGGCCAGCTAGTCTGGGGCACATGCAGTAACGAAACAAGAGAGACCATGACTCAAGAAGAATGGACAAGAAGAAGACAAATACCTCAAGGTTGTCCTGTGACCTTTATTCTGTGCTGTGGTACACACATGTACATCCACACACACACATGTACACACACATACACACATCCACACACACATCCACACATCCACACAAACATACACATACATATAAATTTTTAAAAGGAAAGGCTCACTATACATGTGGTAAAATATATGTGGAGAGACAGAAAATCTCACTCCTTGATTGGTGGTACCAGAGTTCATCAGATGTCTACAAAATTAACTCTACCTTAACACTCCTTGTAATTACCCAAATAAAGTTGAAAACTTACACAAACAAAAACATGTTCTAGGATATTCAAAGCAGCTTTACACATGGTTACAAAACAAAAAAAAAATTGAAGGCAACCAGAATTCCCTTTAAGGTGCATTTATGAGCAAATTATGACATATTCCCATGACAGAATATTAATCAACATGAAAAAGAGTAATGAGCCATCAAGCTATAAAGACATGGAGGAAATGTAGATTCACTTTTCTATGGAAAAGACGATGTACAGTATGATTGTGGCTCTAAGACCTTTTGGGAAATGTAACACCACGTGCAAAGTGAAGAGGTGTTGTAGGAGGCTCGCGTGGGGAGATGGACAAACAGAACACCGGGAGCCAGTCCGCATGATGCCTCCGTGGAGGACACGTGCCATTATACCTCTGTCACAGCCACAAAAGGTCCTGTACCACACGAGGCATGAGGCACCACATAAGCCAGGTGACAATGATGTCTCCGCAGTGGCTCATCAATTGTTCCAGTCTTGTCTGGGATGTTAATGTACGCTTAATGTAATGTAATGTAAGAAAGGGGTGGGAGATATGGAAACTTTATTTCTCTTTTCCACTCATTTTTTTTGTGTGAAACCAAAACTGCCCTAAAAGTCTCTCTCTCTCCATATATATATGTATACACACACACACACACACACACACACACACACATTAATAAAAGTTTCAAAGGTAGAAAGAAAACAGGACTGCAAAAGGTCGTAATCCTTACCCATGATACAGAGACACAGTCCAACCACAGCAAGGACATAGCCCAGCACCTGGGTGATCAATATGGCGATGGTGAAGGAGGTCATCCCAAACGCTGGGGAAGACAAGGGACAGAGCAGAGTGGTGAGGATACTGATGACCCCTCCTCCTGGCATTGGATACGATCAGAATGATCCTATGACCAGATGGACTTATCAGATAGATGACAGACAACGCCTCCATGATTTCACCCTTCCAGGAAGTATCAAATACACATTCACACCTTCCACAATCTCTTATGGTCACCGTCTTCTGAGAGGGACTGGTAGTTTTTGGCCACCTGGGCATTTTACAGTAAGTGTAGTGGCCACGCACAACTGCAGCTGGTCTGGTGCAGAGAAATGTGAACACAGCCTCTCTATCATGAATCCCCAAGATCTGTGATTCTATAATGAACTGACCTTTCCCGTGTTCAGCAAGCCAGAGTCAGGCTCTCACTCACTGTCAACTGGGAACCTTTAGTAAGAACAACAAAACCATGATAGTGACTTACTCTTAAAATGAGGAGAAAATGATATGGACTATTGGTAAGATATCTAACTGTCTTTTCAAAATAGTGTCACCACTAACTAAAGAAAGTCTCTTTCCAAAATTTGTGATTTATAACCATATTTTATAGAGCTAGTCTTCTCAATGCAGAGGATTAGTAAAAGAAAAAAATAACTGCTTCTAACATTTAATTGGTAACCACAAAACCTGAGATTACAATATGCAAATAATCACTGAAAATTACACAGCACACTTTAAATTATGCTACCTGCCATCAAATACATAGGAGAATTCCTTTCACAAAATGACTTCCTTGAAGATCTAAGATAAGCTTAAAATTAAATCTGTATGGAAAATATCACTATGAACACAAGAGACAACTCTTAATAAACTGATTTTTATTGAGCTGTTAAAACACATACAAGAATATTTTTACTAAAACTACCGTTTTTGGGCTAGAGAAATGACTTTGTGGTTAAGGCGCTTGCCTGCAAAGCCTGAGGACACAGGTTCAGCTCTCCAGGACCCATGTAAGCCAGATGTACATGGTGGCACATGTGTCTGGAGTTTGTTTGCAGTGGCTAGAGGCCCTGGTATACCCATTCTCTCTCTTTCTCTCTCTCACAAGTAAAAAAATAAATTAAAATAAAATATTTTTGAAACACTACTTTTTTAAAGGAAAAGGTAAATTCATGCTACAAGAACAAATACCCACCTGTCATGAACACATTGTACTGAAGAAATATTAATATTACTGTAGAAATTACAATGAGACCAAGTCCAGAAGCATTCTTTACTGGATATTCTCCTGTTAATACATAAGCATATTTAAAATATTTTCTTGCATGCTTTGTGAACTTAAAGTACGTAAGTTACTAACTGTTTTAATCTCAATTACACTGTGACACACTCAAAAGTTTCTCTCAAGTTCACTTGTGGAGCTTTGATTCAGGCGTCCCCCATAAACGTAGGTGTTCTGGATGCTAGGTTCCCCAGCTGATGACAATTGGAAATTAAAGCCTCCTGGAGAGAGTGTATTGTTGGGGGTGGGCTTATGGGTGTTATAGCCAGTTTCCCCATGCCAGTGTTTGGCACACTCCCCTGTTGCTATGGTCCACCTTATGTTGGCCAGGGGGTGATGTCCACCCTCTTCTCGTGCCATTGTTTTCCCTGCCATCATGGAGCTTCCCCTCCAGTCTGTAAGCCAAAATAATCCTCTTCCCCCCCCCCCCACAAGCTGCTCTTGGTTGAGTGATTTCTACCAGCAATGCGAACCTGACTGCAACATCACATAAAACGAATGTCTCTCTCTCTCTCTCGGTTACTTAATATAAAGCTGAAGAATTTATATCTCAGCATGTTGAATATTCGTGTGAGTATATGTGCACTGCCGTCTGCCTTACCACAACACAGTGGGGTCCCCAGTCTGCCAGGGCGTCCCGTTCTGCCCTTGCCTTTCTTCCCAGCGCCTCGTCCTCACCGCCCACTTACACTGACATCCCCAAGTGCAGCTGCCTCTTCCTACAGACACGGCTCCCATATCCATTCCCACTTCCATACTTTGGCCAGAAAAAAAAAAAAAAAAAAAAAAAAAGCTTTCCTCCACAGTGGAATGAGTGGTGGTCCTAATTATACTCCCACGTCCAGTCCCTGGAGCCTATTGCTATCACCTTGTTATGTAGCAGAAGAACCGCAACTACAGTGAATGGGGAAAGATAATATTCACCACAGAATCCTGAGAAAGAAACCTATCTCAAATTACGTGGGTGGCATGAGTCCTCGTGAGACAGGGGATTGGAGGGAAATCCCATACAGGCGCAGAGAAGATGCAGGAGAGGACACTGTGTGACCAGGGAGGCAGAGATGGCCCTTAGATGCTGCCACAAGTTAAAGATACGAAGTGTTTGTGAACACCGGCAGCCAGAAGGATCAGAATCAGCCTTCCCCCTGCCAAAGCCTCCCGAGGGGAACATCCTGGTGACACTCTGAGTTCAGACTCATAGTGACTCAGGATCCTTGAGAGAATTTCCGTTGTCTGAGGTCATACCACTTTCCATAATCTGTTACAACAAGCCAATGCATACATCGCCCTTAACATGACTCCCTAACCACACGTCCATCACGGCGCCTGAGCGTCCTACCTGGGATGAAGAGAATGGCTCCGATGATGACAGTTATGGTGAGCACTAATCCGGTGATGAGTAGCAGAATGATTTTCTTGCTTGTACGAGTAGATTTGTATTTAAGTGCTTAAAAGAAAAACAAATAATGACATCAAGTCAGTTGCGTGTGAAACCATTTCTGTAACGCATATCGGGCAGAGAGGTGGATAATGCACCATAAACGGATACCCTCAGCAGAACTCCTTCCTACCACCTGGTCTCCCCATATCTTTTTTTTTTTTTTTTTTTCGAGGTAGGGTCTCACTCTGGCCCAGGCTAACCTGGAATTCACTCTGTATTCTCAGGGTGGCCTCGAACTCACGGAGATCCTCCTACCTCTGCCTCCTGAGTGCTGGGATTAAAGGCGTGCACCACCACGCCCGGTTTTCCCATATCTTTTCATAAGCCAGGAGACACAGGGTCATGGAGGCTGAGGGAACAGGTGACGTTATGCCCCTGCACCTTACTGCAGTTAGATACTGCAAGGTTTCTTCATTGAGGCACATCAAGTGCTTACCCTCCTTCTTCTTTTCTGTGGGGATGGCTGTATGCACTACAGAAGATGACAGAACTCCAGGGCTCCACACCCCACGTACTAGTCATAGCTCCCTGCTCCCCCCAGTTATGCCAATCCCAGTGCCTTCAGACATCGCCAATGTCCCATGAGGAGCCAAAGTACCCCACCCTGACCACACAAAAGCGGCACACACCATCCTAATGGAAAACAAGTGGCCAACTAGCAATGCAGGGAAAAGGAGAAGTTCTGCCTCATGCAGAATCCGTCAAGTGCCAGGAAATTGGGATATTTGTTCCCGAAAAGGAGGAAAGAGCTAACACTGAACAAATCACGTACTTTGAAATCTTGATTGAGAAAACTTCCAAGACAACATTTTAACCAAAAGAAACTGCCTACATACAACCTACTGCATTATGGTTGGTATTACCAACTGCCCACAGCTACTGGCTCTGAAAGAACACAGCAATGGATAGGTCTAAAAATATTTTCTCCCTCCTGACCTGTTTGTTTAGAGCAATACTGAAGTTAACTGCTCACCAAGAACTGTTAAAGATACCCTGAGACCAAAACAAGGAGCAGAGAACAACATAACATGGGACTAAGACTTGGATGTGTGTCACCTACACACAGATGTCCACTGTGTTGGTAACTGATGGTGACTGGCATGAAGGGGGATATTTTAAATGCTGTATCTTGTTTCTAGTTTTCTTTGAATAAAATGACAAACATTTAAAATAAATAAGAAACAACAAACAAATCCCTTCATGACTGTAATAAAACCTATACTCAGGTATACTGCACATCTATAGGGTATTTATATCTGTACCCACCCTTTCTTTAGGTTACCTCAGCCGTGGTCACTTAGTGGGGAGACGAGGCCGCGGCAACCACCGTCCGTGAAGCTGACGAAGTGACATGCACGGGAATTAAGAATCAAGGACACACACACTGAGCACAGGGCATCCTTGGGGAAGTTCCTTGGTTCTGCTTTCCCCTGCTACCTCCATGTAACCTAGGACGTTGTGACCTCACTCCGTCACATCCCTGCCTCCTTTAAGACACACTTTGCACGGCTTCCCTCTGGCCTCGGCTCAACTATCAGCTGCAGTGAAGTTGAGTGTAAGGTCACAAGGACACAGGCGCATCTCGAAGGAGCAGGCACCACATTTTCCATTTATCCCATGTTATGCTGTTATCTAAAGAAACTTGAACATTCTGCAAAAGGTCGTAGCATACAAGCTGTTGGACAAGTACCTCACCATCAATCCAATCAAACCCAACAGGACTCTTCCAGGTTTGATTTCATACCAAAAAAAGGGGCCATTAAAATCAAATGGCAAGGATTTAGAGTACAGCACAAATTTTGTGCAACAAGGCTTACATGTCATTCTTAACAAGGTAACAGGTTGAACCTCGTATAAAATGCATGCCCTTTAGGCTCAGGGGTAAGGGAATAATGCTACAATAGCCACAAAGATAAAACCACCACCAAACATGCCCAGCAGTGATCTACCATCAAAAGGCCTTTCCCTTTGAGTATAAACACACTGTGTATAGGAGGTGGCTATGTTCCTAGTGACTGGTTTAACTGCGACTTATTTTCAAGACTACCCTAAGACTTCTCCTTAACCAGCTCTTTGCAATAAGGACATCACTGGGTTCTGGGTAAATAATGCCAGGCAATGAAAGCATATCTTCTTTTCCTTGGGCAAGCCTTTCTACGTAGAGTTTCTTCTGGCTCATACTGTGCCACACTTCACCAGGCCCCACTGCAAGAAAGAGAGGGCACCTTTTTGTCTGACCAGCTGTCAGTGTTCTCAGCTACCTTGGGATGCTGCAGAATCCGAAGATCTCAAGGGCTTTTGCTAATGATCTTTTTTTTTTCCTGTCTTTATTTGTCAAATTTATCAAAACATTAAACATGACAGGGAAAATATAAATTCATATAATTCCCCAAGCACATTAGGATAAAAATTATTTAATGCATTCTTAACAGCAGGCTCTTATCAAATGCCTTGCTATGATTTTCTGGTTGCTTAGCAAGACAATCTATGGATTTTTAATAATCTGCATGCTTTCAAAGATTCCCCCCAGCCAAAACTATAGAATTCAATATTTAAAATACATATGAAATAACAGCATTTGCATTTTTAACAAAAAGTTTATAGCCTTAGTGCTACCTGCTACAAAAATAGGAAATCACAAAGGAAACAATATGTTTTGTTTAGTGACAAGGTTTTACCATGTAGCCCAAGCTGGCCTTGAACATGCCTTTTCCTGTTGCTTCTGCCTCTTAAGTACTAAAACTTCAGAGGGGGGCACCCCATGCCTGGCACAAAATGGCATTCTCGTCAACAAATAAGCAATTCTAAAAATTTTCTTTTTCAGTTTCAAGACATAGGCTCTTTAGCTTTAATATAATTTCAGAGTATACGCAGTATAAAATAAATCTTCCATGCTGCATCTCAGGAAAAGGGGCTCGGGAGGGTTGGCTCATTCACCCATTCTATGAATTTTTGCTGTGCACATACACTGTACCTGGTACTTTTCTGCATTCAAAGCAAAAAACAAGTGGAAGACTTTGTTATTTAACAATAATTGACTGAGCACTATTAATCCATAAAAGGTTATGTAGTCTAGTCTTGGATCACGTATTCAACCTTTGAAATCCATGGGATCAAAGCAGTAACATGTTCCCTTAGCCACCTGAAGAAAGTGCTAGTGTTAGAACAGACATGATTTTCTGTTCTCTTTGTGACTAATACATGGCACAGACAGGAGAGCACACAGGTTGTAAATCTAATAAAAGGGTTGGAGAGATTGCTTAGTGGTTAGGGCACTTGCCTTCAAAGCCTAAGGACCCAAGTTTGACTCCCTAGAACCCATGTAAGCCAGATGCACAGGTTGATGCATGCACAAAAGATCACACATGCACATGTATCTGGAATTCAAGTACAGTGGCTCGAGGCCCTGGTGTGCCAATTCTCTCCTTCAAGAAACAAAAAACAAGCAAACAAACAAAAACCTAACACAATTACCAAGCTACTTTTGAGGTAAGCATTGTATCTGTTATAGTACAACCTTGGAAGCTCACATAGACCATAGATTACCTATCAAAATCCAGAATCCTAACACTTGCTCAAAGACATGGCATTCAGACAGTCCCCAGCCTTACAATTAGTGAGTAAGGAGATGGACGACATGCCAGAAAGATAAAAATTCACATCGAAATAAGAGCAAATTATGAAGGGAGAGAAGCCATTGATTCAATTACTGCTTTCTTATAACTCCAGGAAGTTATTTAGAATACTTCTGGTATCTAATGAACTGTCAGCCCAGACTGTTTTCAATATAGGATAAAGTACATGTAGTAACTTCTAAAATCAAATTACAATGTTATCTGTTAAAATTGCTTACGTTTGCTATTTTTTTAAATTTTTTTTGTTATTTTTATTTATTTATTTGAGAGTGTCAGACAGAGATAAAAAGAGGCAGATAGAGAGAGGGAGAGAGAATGGGCGCGCCAGGGCCTCCAGCCACTGCAAACAAACTCCAGATGCGTGCACCCCCTTGTGCATCTGGCTAACGTGGGTCCTGGGGAGTCGAGCCTCGAACCGGGGTCCTTAGGCTTCACAGGCAAGTGCTTAACCACTAAGCCATCTCTCCAGCCCTACGTTTGCTATTTTTAAAGTATTTACAACACACGTCAGCACAAAGACATGCACACTCTGAGACATGGGTGTTGGAGAAGAGGGGACCGCCATGTACAAACTGTTCATTTGCCAGAGGAGAGGAGGAATTGTACAGTAAATTTCATAGGCCATCCGCCGTCTTTTATGAAACCATTTCATAAAAATGATTGCTGACTAAACATTCCATTCCGCACCTGCAGGACCTAGAAACAAAGAAGTCAGCCTTTTTGTGTCAACTTTCTGAGTACAAAGGAGAAGGCCCAACAGTGGAGTTTACCTACTTAAAACTTAGCCTGGTCTGGTGTCAGAATTTCAGAGTAGAAATGGGGATAACTGGGTTTTGAGAGTCAAGGAAAAGAGTAAACTGCTGAGCTACACTTTTGCTACTATGTTACAGTTCTGCCTACGATGTCAATGCATAAGCATACAATTTATTTAATGGCAGAATGTGAGAGTTAAGGGGACAGGTTCAAGGGGAAACAATGGGAGTTCAAACCTAGTGGACAGAAGTCACATTAAACTAAGCTTATTATGCAAGCTAGGAGCCAGGTCACAGAAGACTGTGTGATTACCCTTACTATTTTATCCTCTTGGGTAGAAATCATCAGTGCCACTCAGTGTATGTCTTCACTTTTCAGACTCATCAGCCAAAATCCCATTCTTTGCTTCAAGGCCTACTTACTTCCATCAAGCTCAGCCTCCGGTCCAGACTAGAGGACTTAGTAAGATTCCAGGTTGTTGTGAGGGAGAACTTTTTTTCCCTTGACCTTCCCAGTGATATTACCTATAGGAACAGCTATTCAAATGCCACTGAGCAGGGGCCTGGAGAGATGGCTCAGCAGTTAAGACCCTTGCCTGCAAAACCTAATGACAAGGGTTTGATTCCTTAATGCCCATGTAAATTCAGATGCACAAAGTTGCACATGCATCTGGAGTTTGTGTGCAGCAGCTAGAGGCCCTGGCATGCCCATCCTCCCCGCTCTTTGCAATTAAATAAATAAAATGTTGTTTTAAAAATACTACTGAGCAGTAGCCAAAACCCTGAGGTGACACTCTTCAGTAGAAAGTCAGCAAAGGAAGCGAAAGATGCAGTTGTGTCTTTACCCAGTTCTGATGTGCATGAACTCCATGGTTTAGTTACGGAACACTGGTCTCCCAAAACACAGTTCAAACTTTTGTTATACTATGCTATGTAAACAGCTGAATAAGAGAAACTTCTCTTCTTTCTCTTTGGTCCACAAATCACAACCTGAATTGCAGAAGTGCCCCATCATCAGACATCACTCATGTCATTGCTCTTGACAACTGCTGGGGACCAGTCACTGCACGTCTGTTATTCAGTCAGTCAGCGCACAGTCAGCCAGGGCATGGCTCTGTTATCTCCTTGTCTCCCGGTGATAAACTCACAAGACATTTTATAAAGCAAAGGAAACCTCAGGCATGACAACTAAAAGAGCAAACATATGCAAGGGCGGGGGGGGGGGGGGCTGAGGGAATGGCTCTGTGACTAAAGGGATTGCCATGCAGGCACGAGGTGGACACTTGACTGTGAATGTGTGTCCCCACCCCCATAGCTTGAGGTAGTTTTGATGAAGCTTGCAAGCTTAAGTCCCCTGCGGCCCGTGTGCATCCTGTAGTCCAGCCGTAAGGGACATTCAGAGTGGTCTGAGCTCCGGCTGCTGCGCTTGGTGGTGTCCCTCTGTTATGATCTATGGACGTGAGCCAGCTTCTCTTGCCAGTGGTGACGCGTTCCCTGGATCGGAAGCCTAAACTCAACCCTTTCCTCTCACAAGGAAGCTGCTTCAGATCAGGTGGTTGTCCCAGCAACTGCGACGCACGAGAACCTGAGTTTGACCCGAGAACTCATCTAAATTCCCCCGGAGTGGCCGCCTGTGTGCACAGTCCGAGTGCTGAGGAGGGTGACATGGGGGATCCCTCGGCTTCCTGGCTACACAGTCCGGCCAGGCTGGCGAACTCTAGGTTCAACACGGACTCTGTGTCAGAGAATAAGACAGAAACTGACATTCCACGATAACATTTTCCTCATTTGTTACGATGATCGCTTTCCGGCTGGAGAGATGGTTCGGCGGTGGAAAGCGCTTGCTGTGCGAGCCTGACGACCAGAGTTTGTGTAAAGTTGGATCAAGTAGTGCGTACGTCTGTGATCCCAGTGCTCCTACGGCAGCGGGAGGCAGAGTCAAAAGAGCCCTGAGGCGTGCAGGCCAGCTAGGTCCAGCCTTCCCAGGGGTCATCAAGAGGAGAGCCTGTTTCAAAGCCGAGTGGAAAGTGAGGTCTGACGCTCCGAGGCTCTTCTTTAACCTGTGCATGCGTGCCCTGGCATACACGTTCAGCCATACATACAAAAACATCACAGAGAGAGAGAGACAGAGGGAAAGGGGGAGGATTGCTTTACTGAGGCTCAGGTTTCAGTCATCTTCATGGTCATGCGGTTGTACACAAAGCAAAAGACTCCTTGCATAGGAAAAAAAAAAGCTTAAAGAAAATAAACCAAAAGAATAAGATATGCCTGCATCAAAGAACTCCAGACTGTAGCCAGTCCTTTATTTACAGCTGAGCCTTAAATCTGCAGGGAGTAGAGGAATGGGTGGGCGGCACTAAAAATCATGGAGCAACCATCTAAATGGCAGAAACCACTTAGGACATCAGAATGTGGATGGAGAGCCCTGGAAGTCAGCCAGGAGCTGATCTTCAATGAAGCAACAAACTCGGAGCTGGTAGAGTTTCCAGGACAAAAACAAGTGTCAGAAAGCAGTTCTACTTGCTGGGGGTTCAGTGCTTGTTCCTAGTGATCTCTGAACTTGTGCTTAAGATTCTTCAAAGCCAAACACACATTTAGGAATAGTTCCATGTAGGAGACCTTTGTCTTCGAAACAAGGGCTAGTGTTACCAAGTTGCTGGCCAGGCTCCAGGAGCACAGACGTCTCTCCAGGTTTCTTCCCCACTAGGGCCCCAGCCCAGCTTCAGTGTAAAGAAACTCTCTCCTCAAAGTGAGGCCATAACCTACTGTCTTTACTGACAGGTTAGCAAAGGTTCTGGCTTCTTCTTGGACCACAAAAGACTCACATGCAGAGCTATAGACACCACTGACGGAAACACCCCACAGCCAAGTAAAGTGATGGTTGCGAAAAGTTAAAGAGAGCTAGACGTGTCGACAGGAAAAGCCACGGGTCTGCATTATCAAGTCCACAGGGCTTACTCCACACTGGGTGCTGAGGAACACCCAGTCTTGAGAGATGCTCAGGCTATAACCAAGCAGCTCCTTACAAAAGAGGGCTAAAAAGCAAAAAGTGAGCTCCAGCACAGGACAGGAGGACATACCATCTGCCCAAAGCAGTGACTGGCATGTGATGGCTGTAAAGCCAAGGGTCGTGGGAGATCACTTCCACACCTCAAACATTCAGCTCAGTGCCCAGCAGGTTCCCAGTCAGTGGGCATGTGTAGAATGACCCATCACATGACATCAACATTTAGCTCTGTAGTAGACTACTTGGGTGAACATCTAGGCCAGACACAGTATATGGGAGGAAGGGCTTTACACAAGCCTCCATGCCCAGTGGGAAATTCCTTCAGTAGAGGAAAAAGCTGCTTCCATACATCCACGCAGAGGAACGAGCAAACAGCCCGTAAAGACTTAGAGCAGCAAGCACTAACAGGCAGCAAGCAGCACCTATGCAGAACTCACCCCTCTCAGCACACCTTTGGGCTGCAATTCAGAGCTTCCACCCTCCACCTCCTCCAGCAAGGTAGCTAGAGATCCAAATGTGGTAGTTTGGATAGATGGCCCCCAATATATTCAGTGTTTTATTACTTTGTAGCTTGCATCTGCAGCCGCCTGGCTGGAGGTGGTGTGACAGGGAGGACCTTAAGGTGTGGTGGTGGGTTTCAGATTTCAATCTAAGGATATGCAAAGTGTGCCTGGCTGGAGTTCCTGGAGTGTGCTGTGCGGTGTGGTTTCTCTTTCTCTCTCTCTCATAAGGCCAGCTTCCCTTGGAACTTCCCTTGGATCTGTAAGCTTCAATAAATCCCTTCCTCCATAACTATGCCTGATCTGGAAGTTCATCTCAGTGAACCTGAAGCTGTCTGCTACACAAAGTTACACATTTTAATAAAGCACCTGAGTCTATGGGGGATACTCAACACATTCAAACTATCGCAAGCTCTCTCACTAAGTTTCATGGGCTTAGGGTAGTAAACTTAATACAGGTTCATCCATCAAACAAAGAAGTGAATTCACAATGAAGAGACACTATAGTGGTTAAGCAACAGTGTCCAAATTCAGGGCTACCACGAAACAGCTGGGGGGACATGGACAATCTGCCTCAGTGTCTTACCTGTACCACGAGAATGGCAACTGCGTCTGTTGCCCACAGTCCCTGTGGGAAATCAATATGATTTTGCTGGAGAGTACCTGGCACAGTGCCTGTCCTTCAGAGCGAGAGATCCACAAATATTTAGCTACTTATTAAACCCCTTTAAATGTGAGGACAGGCTAGATGAATCAAGTACAGATGTTCCCGCCTACACACACACACACACACACACACACACACACACACACACACTTTACCTGGGTACCTAAGATGAACCAAAGTAAAACATCTGCACCAAGTATTTCTTCAGCTTCATAAACACTGTCCCTAAATATGACTGGTATAAAATATATATATATATATATATATATATATATATATATAAATCACATTCAACCTCCACACAGAAGTGGAAATTAAAAGTCTTTTTTTCATACATCAAATTAGCCAAGGTTTAAGAATGGTAATGATGTCCGGACCATGAGGTGAACACCGACCATTGTCATCTGCAGTGTAGTAATTGATAAGGTGCGTCTGGAACATATGTTGGCAGTGTGTATCCAGAAACTTAAAATATCTTTGTAATCTCTAGGTGTGGGCTCCTTGATCATGGTTACATTTGTTAACAAACTTTGGGTGAGAGTTCAGTAAACTCTAACACAGCCTGCAGGAAGAGAACACAGGCAGCCACGGCCGCTGTCCTGCAGACACTGGGGGACGTGAGGGTGCACAGTGCACATGTTGGATGAGCCCATCTATGCTCCCATTTTTAAACAGAAAAGCAACCGAGATAAAGAGAGATATAAATGGAAGTCAGAGGATCACTAGAATGTACCAGTAGGTCATTTCTAGGTTTTAGGTCTCCAGATGATTTTTTTCTTTTTATTAAAGTTATTTTTTTCTTATTTATTTATTTATTTATTTGACAAATAAAGAGAGAGAGATAGAGAGAGAGAATGGGCATGCCAGGGCCTCCAGCCACTGCAAACGAACTCCAGACGCGTGTTTGCTCCTCGTGCATCTGGCTTACATGGGTCCTGGGGAATCGAACCTGGGTCCTTTGACTTTGAAGGCAAATACCTTAACCACTAAGCCATCTCTGCAGCCCGATTTTTTTTCTTGATAACTTCTCATATAACATAATGTGTTCTAAAGTAATATGCACTGTTTTAGGTCAGAAAAAAATTGTGAAGCTTATTTTATACAGTTATGACTAACCATGAGCATTAATTCCTGGTTCTTTCCACTGAAAATAATGTCACCAGTGTTCATGTCATGCCTGGCCAACTTCTATTAACCTGAATTCAACAACATAGATATGAAATCATTTTATGACTAAAAAAGAAATTGCTCCCTGCCAAATCACATGATACAGCCTTGAAAGCCTGAATCTGCCAATATAGTTAAAAGCTTTCCCTAACTTCAGTGGAGAGAGAGCAGGTCCTGATACTGAACTAGTCTTTTTTCTGGAAATAAAAGGCTTACTGAAATTCTAAGGTAACTTCCAAGAGAAGTCTAGACTTGAAGGTGGGAGTTATGAAAATGTCTTGACAGTTGCCGCTGTCAGCCCTTGTTCTCCTTAGTATATTTTCCTGTTTAGGCACAAGTTGAGAACATGTCTGAAATCGCTAAGCATTTCTAGAGTGCTACCCATTAGGAAAAGCTCGTAAAATATATCATCAGCCATCTCCCTTCCATTTCCGCGTCTCACCAAGGATACACACAGCTTCCATCTCGGAGGAAGGAGGCTTTGTGAAATGCACAGGCCTGTCGGTTCCAGTACTTCCCCAGCCTTTGCAGATCGAATTAGCCCGGCGCTGTCCACTTGATGCCCGGAGAGGTGCTCTCCGGACCCCAGGGACTACTTCAGCGTGGAGGGAGACTCCGGTAAGGCCTACAGTTTAGAAGGCTGACTTCGGCCTTCCTCTTCAGAACTTTACTAATTTGCTCTATTCCCTTCACAAAACACAGCTCAATCTAAACCTTAAGCAGAACACATGCAACTTATGACCCTGTAAAGGCAATTCTATACCGCTGATGGCAAACCAAGACACGGCATCAGGGTGCGCCCTCAGAAGATTGGTGGCATAACTGGCAGGGCAAAGGGCCACATCACAGAACACAGCTCCCCTGGGGCTGCCTGGGGGGGGGGGGACACAGCTGCACACCAAGGACGGCAAAGCAAAGGGCGCTTGTCTATAGTGGGTCAAACTGGGGAAAATAAAGTGGGACTCGCCAGCGCTCTAGAGCATAAGATTCTGTCTTCACATGAGCCTGTGGCCATCTGCTTAGCAATGAAAATGATGAGTCATTATGTCAGTACTACAGGAGATTATGGCGGTATTGTTATTAGCGTTTCCAGCATTGTCTCCAAAAGAGATCTTTATTAAAAAAAGAAAAACACCACCACCCAAGACACCTTCTTATGAACTTAAAAATAAGCTGCAGCAAAACCTGTATGTTAAGTTGACAATTATTCAAACAGCATACTCTTATGTATCACCATGGCATGCTTACCAATACAACGTAGTTACACAGGGCTAATTTATGAGCATTGCCCATAGAAATAATCACTGAATTACTAAAACACAAATGAGAAATGATATAAATACTTACTTAATATGCCAAACTTTCCC
The DNA here is from genome assembly GCA_036346955.1 of Dipus sagitta. Classification (NCBI taxonomy): domain Eukaryota; kingdom Metazoa; phylum Chordata; class Mammalia; order Rodentia; family Dipodidae; genus Dipus; species Dipus sagitta. The sequence goes on from CM070774.1 coordinate 174,350,993, forward strand.
CAGAACAGAAGTATAGCCAAAATTGGGAAAATAACAATGAGAATCTTTTCATTTGGAGAAAACCATGAAGCTGAGGAGAAAGAAAACAAAAAAATCACAATTAGTGTTTACTGTAATCAATCCTGCTGCCGGTCTTAAGTATGCCTTTTATTATGCTGGTAGAAGATAAACATAATTAAAACTGTGGGCATAATTTATACACACATATATACAAACAGATGATACATACAACTTATTCATGTAACAAATTTTATCTAGGATGCCCAAAGCCCTGGTCAGCTGGGTGTCTGCTATTTTCTGTGGGAAGGGCATGCACACAGTAGTGGAGAGCGGCTCTGTTCCCCACAGTCCATGTGAACACCACTGCTCATCACCACCCTTGCCTGCCACATAGGAAGAGCACAGACTGCACCCCTTCATGGGTTGTTGTGACAATTAAGCAAGATAATATGTGCAGAGGGCTTAAAGCAAGGGTCAGCACACTTACCAAGTGCTCAGCAACTGGGGGCTACAATTATTACATGTTTGCATACGTAAAAAGCCCAGATTATCTTCATCCATGAAACCTGATGCGGGCAACCAGGGAAGGGAGCTCTCCGGACATTTAGGCCCCTCCCGTTAACGAGACGTTGACAAACACTGATGAACCCTTGCTTTTCTCAAATTGACTTTGTAACAGAAGACTTACTCATGAACAATTCGACTTGGAAAAGATAGTTAATGCAAACATGAGAGGCTTTAGGTTACTAAAGAAGTTGTTTACCTGTGTTATATACTATAGTGAAAATACATCCACACATCCTCTGTAAACGGAAATGAGATGTTACAGCTTCACTTAAGGCTTGTTGAGAACTTTTAACATGTTAAGTTTAACTGCAGCTCATAATTCTGTATGACTGTAATTTTGGCTATGAGATTTTTTTATCCCTCCAACAATACAACAAAGGAAACTCAATTGAATGAGGACACAGCTACGCAATGTGAGAAAATCTTTGCCTGCTAGACAGCTGACAGAGGATTAATATCTATCAGACTTAAAGGACTCAAAAACTAAACACCAAGGAAACAAACAACCCAATCAAAACATGGACTATGAGCCAGGCAGGGTGGCGCACACCTTTAATCTCAGCACTTGGGAAGCACAGGTAGGAGGATCACTATGAGATCAAGGCCAACCCGAGACTCCATAGTGAATTCCAAGTCAGCATGGGCTAGAGCGAGACCCTGCCTCAAAAAAAAAAAAAAATATATATATATATATAAATGGACTATGGAACCGAACAGACAGTTCTTAAAGAAAATGGCTAATAAATATTTTTAAAAGTATTTAACATACTTAGCCAAAATGAAAATGGAAATTAAAACTACTATGAAATTCCATCTCAGCTCAGTCAGAATGCCTATCATCCAAAGAGAAAGGAAAGAAAGAAAAAAGAAAAACAAACAACAAATGCTGGCCAGAATGTGAAGAAAGAGAAACATTTATTCACTGTTGGTGGGAATGTAAAGTGGTACAGCCACTATGGAAATCAGTGTGGAAGTTTCTCAAAAAAACCTAAACTTGAACTACCATATGATGCAGCTAAACCACTCCTGGGAGTCTGATATTCAAAGGGGGTGTGTGTGTTTGCATATATAGATATAGATATATATATATATATATACATATATATACATACATACATATATACACACACATATACATATATGGCATATACCCTACAATGGAGATACTTGCATAACAATGTTCACTGCTGCTCTATTCATAGTAACAAGGAAATGAACTCAGCCTAGATATCCATCAACTGATGGATAAAGAGAATGGGATACATATACACGATGGAATTTTGTTCAGTTCCACTGTCAAGAACAATTATTGCGGAAAAGTCGATGGCATTGGGAAATACACGGAGTGAGAGAACCCACCTGTTCTCTCTCACAGATCTGACCTGGAACGACTGGTGCTGGAGGCCAGGAAGGTAGAAAGGGGGCAAGAAGTGTTAAAGCACTTATGATCTAAAAGTAAAAGGAGAGAATAGTGGGGGGGAAAAGCTTAAGAAGGGGTGGTGTAGAGGGATGAAGAAGAAGAGAGGGTGCAGGGGAGTTTAATCCAAAGAATGAATAAAAACTTGCTTTGTAAGTGAATTAAAATATAACTTAAAAATAAAGAGCTTAAGCATAGGTGCTCCACATGGGTGGATAATGCTGCTCCCAGAAGCCATAGTTTATTAAACAAAACATCCAGTGCCAGGTGTGAGGTGCTGCCTTCTAAACCGGATGTAAGGGAGGTCGCGGAGAGCCCCCACACCTAACATAACACAGACCACTGCCATTGCCTTCAATTGCCCACTAAAACTAGGTGGTAAGTCCCTATGGCTCAAGGCGCAAGATGTTTCGGTTGCAAGACAGAGAAACCAAGCTGGGACTGATCCAGAACTTTCCTCCTTGCTATCTTTCACAGAATTGCTGGAAGGTGTTTTTACTCCGGCTGCCAGGGGAGAAAAGCCTTCAGCAGTGTTACCCAGCAGCGAACCCTGCATACTGTGCGACTGATCTGCCAGGCAAGTTGGGCCTTCTGTCCCAGCGGGGGCATATTTGTTATGGCTGGTAAGCGGTCACTTTCTGATTGGATGCAAGGGCCACTGCCCGGGAAGTAATTCATGCCTGGTGAACATGGTCAAAAGTGTATGGCAGAGAGCTCCTAAGACGTAGGATGGAACCTAGCACAGCTGTTACGCTCAAGGGACGTGCTGTGCTACGGCCTTCTAAATACTCACGTCTATACCCACAGATTCGAGCTGGTGTCAGCCTTAAATCAAGTAAGCTTCTTGTCCAGGTGTGGGGACGGTGGGGTTCATTAATAAAGATGAATGTAGGTTCAAAGTGCCAAAATAATTCCTGTGTGATCAGCCCTAAGCAGGAAACTTTATCATTCCCTCCAAGGCTCAGGGAGCACTGTGGAAGAGGGGTTGGAAATAATTCAAGAGCCAGAAGATGAGGAGGAGTGCTGTAAAATGCTGTCTTCTGGACAAGACGTGATCGCTACGGTCATGAACTCACAGCAGTTGTGGTTTCCTGAACAAGACTGAGCCTGACAACATTCCATCACGAATGGAAGAGGTACCCAAGAGGCTCCACCCCTCCCAAAGGATCTATTGTCAATTAATAATTACTGGGTTAGAGGAGCCATGATCTTCAGTGGTTTAACCACTGGAAAGTTACCTATGCTCCAGTTAATACCCCACCCTAGGGTCATGCAAGCAAACCTAATTACACTCAGTAAGTCACCAAAGATAAATAAATACGATAGATGATAGATAAATAGATAGATAGATAGATAGATAGATAGACAGACAGACAGATGGATGGATAGATAAAGATAGTAGGAGGAAGGTTAGTTTGGAAGAGGAGCTTAGTAGGAGTGGAAAGGAAATGAGAAAAAGAAATGAGGGTTAAATCTGTTAAAAAATATGTTATATATATAAATGAAATTGTCAGAAAGAAACCAAAAAGAAATACCTAAAATAAAAGAATGGGGTTCCTGAACACACCAGCAATGGCTGAACTGAGCCATACCTTAAGTTAGAATAAACTTGTGAGAATTATTATAGCCCTCCTGATGAGTGAGAAATCACTATGTGGCAAGGAACTTAAGGAAGGGCTTGAACTGATCTTGGGAAGTAAATGTCTCCTCACGGCAGGCCTTTAGGTAGCAAGTCAGAATGGCCAAGTTCCCAGAGTGTCAGAGAAATAACTTGAGAATGAGGTGGTGAGACACACAAGTAACTACTCAGGACTTTAAGATCCTGACATTTCAATGACAGGAACAGAGTGAGATTACGCAAGACAAAAAGTTACTGTCTTAGGGATTCTTTGCTGGAGCATATCAGAATCAGCCAGGGGTCTATTCACGCTCTCTCATTACCCTATCTATCTATCTGCCTATCTATCCTATCTATCTATCTATCAATCAATCATCTATCTATTCACATGTTCCATGACCATAAGTAGAGGGTGTGGGGGAGAAAGATGGAGGGGATGACCTTGAATCTCTCAGTTTAAAAATCTGGTGGGTTGGAGAGATGGCTTAGTGTTTAAATTGCTTGCCTGGAAAGCCAAAGGACCAAGGTTCAATTCCCCAGGACCCACGTAAGCCAGATGCACAAGGTGGCGCATGCATCTGGAGTTCATTTGCAGTGGCTGGAAGCCCTGGTGGGCTCATTCTCTCCCTCTTTCTCTCTCTTTGTCTGTCTCTCTCAAATAAATAAAGAAAAATAAACAAAATCACTACTGCAGGTTTCTGTTGGAGTTTAGGTCCTGTCACTCACATGATTATGTCACCTACCTCTGGAATCTGCTAGGGTGGGAACAATCAAAAATCACTGTATTGGACAGTTAAAAATCAACGAGCTGGGCATGATGATACACATCTGTAATCTTACATTCAGGAAGCTATGGCAGAAGGATCATGAGTTCAAGGCCATATTGAACTACATAGTGAGCCCATGTCTCAAAAAAAAAAAAAAAAGGCTCACGCCTTTAATCCCAGCACTTGGGAGGCAGAGGTAGAAGGATTGCTGTGAGTTCAAGTCCAGTCTGGTACTACAGAGTGAGTTTCAGATAAGCCTGGAGTAGAGTGAGATGCTAACTCGGGGAGGGGTAGAACTGGTGTGGCGGTGGGGGGCAACTCAAAATTTATCTAAAACCACTTAGCTGTCCATTAAGCTACTGATTTGTTATGGAAATATTGTCAGATGCCATTAGCTCTTATGTCCTAAGGGGAGTGTGAGATAAGACACTTCTCTAGAATTCCTTTTTCAACTCTGAATTTTATGTCACTAAGAAAATTAATTAAGCATAAAATGATCTAAGAATAGTATCAGATGTCTTTCCATTTCAGGTCTAGAAAGATAATCCAAGGGCATTCACACTCTTATTCCACCCAAGCTGTAGCTGCCGGCTCTGTCCACTCCACTCGCCCGCAAGCCCCTCATCCTCACAGGAAGGATGAGGCCCAGGAAAGGGACGTACTACTGAAAGGCACAGGAATGATGTAAGAAGGTGTTGTTTGTGAATAAAATGTAACTTGTGCTTCCAAGTCAAAGTGCTACAAACCCCAAGGGCCTCAGTCCCCTAACTCTGCATGAAAACGGGACAACTTGAAAGGGTGAAGAGAACACTTCACTCAGCCAAGTGCCTCTCTTCAAACAGACACAACACGAGCCTTCGCAGACACAGCCAACACCAGCTCCAACAAAACATCGCAGTAAGACTTGCAACATTAAGGTTCAAGCCAAGTTTCTATTTGATGTTTCGGGACCATAATGTCTTTTGTGAGGTGCCAAGATGGCTAGTGCACACTTTCCAGTCATTTGATCACACTCAAAATTCTATGGTGGTCCCCCAAACTCTGACATAACTGACTTGTATGATTCCTCTCAGTGAGTGAAGCTGTGACTATGTTGAATTTCCCATGACCATAGATTGTTATGACAAGTGGAAAAGGCGGTTTGCTAAAAAGTTAAGGTACCCGATTATGTGATGTGAACAATAGGAACTTACTATCCATGAGTGACTGAAGGTTGGCCTAATCTTGTAACCCTTAGGAGGGGGCTGAATTCTACCTATAAAAACACACTCTGTATGTGTGTGGAATTCAAGAAGATGAAGAGTGTCTTCCCTGGATTTATATGTGAAAGGGACCAGTTGGCAAGGAGTGGAATCATTCTGTAGGAGCTCAAGGGAGTCCCTGACAGATGTCCAGCCGTGCTGCAATGAGAAGGAACTGAGTTCTGCCACAGTTTGGACAGCAAGGAACTGGGCCTCAAACTCCAGAGGAAACCCATTCTGGCTGCAGTCTTAAAGACTCTGGGCAGAAGACAGTCATACCACAACCAGAGCTGTGACCTTCAAAATATGAACTAGTAACTATGCATTATTTGAAACTCTTATATTTGTGTCAATTTGCTTTCCAGCACTAGAAAACTATCCGAAGGACCTTATGATGCCTTCACGCCATCACTGTGAAGAGGTACCAGGTTGACTATGATGTACTGGGTGACAGTGTTGAACTGACCCTCCTAAACAAAATCCTAACAGCTTCTTTACTCAAGTACATAATTAAAGTTTCTAAATTTTCTGTATTATTGATAATAGAAACATTAATATCTAATTCCATAAATATTATTTAGAGTATTAGTATTTTATTTTTTATAGGAGAGTATTCTGGTGATTTTATAGGCAGAGAGATCTGGGTTAAAATCCTGGGTGTGACTCTGACCTTGAACTCATAGCTGAATCATGTTGGATAAGGATAAAGATAAGGCTGTATCTATGAAGAGTTCTTAGGAGAACACAGCACATAAGACATAAAGCATCTGACACATGCTGTGGTGGTTTGATTCAGGTGTCCCCCATAAACTCAGGTGTTCTGAATGCTAGGTTCCTAGCTGATGGAGATTTGGGAATTAATGCATCATGGAGGTAGTATACTGTTGGTGGCGGGTATTATAGCCAGTTTCCCCTTGCCAGTGTTTGGCACACTCTCCTGTTCCTGTTGTCCACCTGATGTTGGCCAGGGGGCGATGCCCACCCTCTGCTCATGCCATCATTTTCCCTGCCATCATGGAGCTTCCCCTTGAGCCTGTAAGCCTAAATAATCTCTTTTTCCCAGAAGCTGCTCTTAGTTGGGTGATTTCTAGCAGCAATGCGAATCTCCTGACTGGCACACATGCTCAAGGAAATGTTAGGTCATTCTATTCTTATCTGGAATCGCTACCTAACTTCAGGAGTTGCAGCTTTGTTATCGCTGGAACCACCAGTGCAGCGCCCAACACATGCTCAGTACTCAGTAGAGCTTCCTTTAGGAAGAGACACTGCTGTGACAGAGGTGGCATCTTTGTCTTACTGATAAAACAGAAAGGCCCAAATAGGTTGAGTTTCTTATCTAAGTTTCCTTATGTGAGGAAATAATGAAGCACATGTAGCAGAGGAGTGTTGTAGACACGAGAGCCATGATGCAGACACTGCAAGTGTGTAAAGTGCGTCTCACAGCGTTGCTTCATTCATTCTCAGCGCAGGCTCCAGAGCAGTGAAGGGTCAACATGACCTGTGTTCTCCTGAGTGGAATTCAATTCCAGACTGATGTCCGTCCCTTATGTATACTTGTGCTTTCAAGAACAGCACAACATAGTAAAAATGGCTCCTAATGCCTAAATCCCCAAAGTTCACAAACAGGTATTATTATTATTATAACAAATATGTATGCCCCAGTAAAAGTCCTGCCCCCCATTTAGCATTTTTATGCTAAGGAGTATTTTACTGATTTTTTTTTCTAAGCAAAAACACTTTCAAAAAGGACAGCCTATAGAATGGGAGAAAAAGTGCCAGCTACCCAACAGATGGGGTTTGACATCATTCACTCAACAAACAGGCTACTGAATTGAATAGACAGTTCTCAAAAGGCTCAAATACAGAAAGCCAATAGACAGCTGAAAATATCTACTTTGAAAAAGTGTGCAGCATCCTTAGGCATCAAAGAAATGCAGATGAAGACGGCTTTGAGATTCCATCTCATCCCAGTTAGAATGGCTGTCACCCACCAAGCAAACTACAGCAACGCTGGTGAGGTTGTGGGAGCCATTACAAACCATTGGTAGGAAGGAAAACTGGTGTAGGCACCGTGAAAATTAAGATGAAAGTTCTTCAAAAAAGGTAAAAGCAGAACTGCCTCGTTGCTCAGCCGTGTCACTCCTGAGAAGACCACAGGACTGTCCACACACCACAGAGATGCCGGCACAGCCCATTACTGCTGCGCCATCACCACAACCAAGACTAGGGCCAGCCCAGACGTCCACCAGCAGACGGATAAGGAAGCTGTAGCACAAACACACAATGGCCAGCGTTTTGGTGTGTGTGCACTCCTGCGGAGGCCACTGGAGCACGCTTGCTGTCTGCCACTATTCTACTTTATTTTCTTGAGACAAAGTCTCACCAAACCTGAATCTCTCCATTTTTCTTTTCTTTTTTTGGTTTTTTATGTGGGTCCTGGGGATTGAACTCAGGTCCTTACACTTATACAGAAAATTCTCTTAAGCTACTGGTATGCCACCCTAGTCCCCACCCCCACAGTGAAGTGACATTCAACTGTAAGGCAGAATGAAATGATGGAATCTGCAGGAAAATGAGGGGAACTGGTTAGCATTACATTAAGTGAAATAAGTGATATATATATATATACACACACACATATATATATGTGTGTGTGTGTGTGTGTGTGTGTGTGTGTGTGTGTGTAAACTATAAAAGTAGGAGGAGGACTATGAGAGGGGATGACAAGGTCTAAAAGGAGGAGGAAGCAAGGATCATGGAATATGTTAACATAAAACAAGAGGTACTACAGGAAGAGGAGGAGGTAACCAGCAAGATAGGGGAGGAGGACGACAGAACAGAGCAATGAGGGAGGCAAATAAGAAGAAAGAATAATGACATAAGTATATAAAAATGTCATAATAAATAACACTACTTTGTATACTAACCATGAATATTAATAAAAAGGGGATAAGGCTACAAAATAGTGGCATCAGATCATAGATAGCACTGATAAAAACAAGACCTTGTCACTCCAGAATAATAGTTTATTTAAAAACTATTCATATATTTAGTAGATAACCCAAAAGTAGAAATGACCAAAGTGTCCTGAAATAGGTGAATGGTTAAACAAGCTGAGAGAAAGCGACAGAATGCTGCTCGTAATGAAGATAAAGAAAGTGTCTCAAGGTCCTTGTGTGGAGTGAAAAGGCCAGCCTCAAAATATCATCTATTGTATGATTTCATTGCTATAACATTGTTAAGGTGACAAAGTTTCAGATGAGGACACATTAGTGCTTGCCACGTTAGTAATCACTGAATTTAGGGGCTGAGCCTATTCCGTAAGGGTTAGCATGAGGGAGCTGTTGGGAATGATAAAACAAGTCTACCTCAAATGCAGTTGTTGTTACAAAAATACTATGAATGACAGAGCATTACACATATACAGGGCCATTGTGAATTCCCTAATTGTTGCATTAACTTGTCCTGGGGAGACATGGACCAATGTAAGTGATCCAGACAGGGCACAGAAGACAGAACAAAGTGACAATTCTACCGAAGTCCTACCTGGTGAACCAGTGAGTTTACTGGACTTCCTTTCAGAGCATGGGTGAGGGGTGTGAGTGAGGGCTTCTTTATGGGAGTATGGATGAACTTTCCAGAAAGCTGCATCCCTGAAACATGTCACCCCATCACAGATAGTGACCTCATGGACACTGTGTCACCCTGTGGTGATCTGAATGTGAGTGCGTGTCCCCTGTAGTCTCAAAGAGTTCTGATTACGGTTAAGCTTCCTACCCTACTTGAGTTTCCAGTAGCCTGCTGAAGGAGGTGTCACTGAGGGCAGATCTTTTAGTCCAGCGGTAAGGTTGGTACAGAGCCGGTGTGATTGCTGGCTAGTGGTGTTTGCTGGCTGTTGGTAGTGTCTCTACTATGCATCTATGGAAGCGAGCCAGCTTTTTCCACCACCGATGTGTTTCCCCTGGATTCTGTATGTCTGACGTAAACCCTTTCCTCCTGTAAGCTGCTTCTGGCCAGGTGTTCGTCTCAGGGAAGAATGGCAACTGCATCATTCCCCCTTCAGTTAAGCTCTCACTTCCTACAAACCCTAGCATTTCCCGAGATCACTTGCAGCTGGAGGGATGGGCAGGGGGACTAACAGCCAGAGTCCTATGTGAGGTGAAGGTCCTGTGACTGTCCCCTGCCTCCCAGTATGGAGTGTAATAACACCATTACCATTTCCACAAACCTAGCTATGGCTATATTTTTCTGCTCAATTAGTTGCCATGGCTACCAGGCCAAGGTAAACTCTACTCAAATGGAAATGGGAAGATCATGTTTTGCCCCAGAAATGTCATACTTCAATTCTGGCTCTGATACTGTACTATAGTTACCTAAGATGTAACTACTGGGGGACACTAGATGAAGGGCACACAGAACTTCTCTGTCTTTGAATCTTCCTGTACAATAATTATTGCAGTAAAAAGGAATGTGTGGGAAGTCAAGTGTCTCAAGCCTTTGGCAGAACTGCTTGCTCTCTTACAAAACACTTCCACATTTAAATGTCCCTCCCAAACAGGACTATCTATTATTTTCTGTAGGTTATTTGGAAAATAAAAATGATAAGACAATCACACATAAAACTATAAACTGGCTTCATCTCAGATTCTGGGATTCCATTCCCACTTAGCTTCATTCCTTTCTCTGGACTTTCCAGTCTCATATCTTAATATTTATGAGTTTTCCTCTCAGTGACTTGTTACTTGCAGTTAATGTTCCCCACATATTGTCCTTTCATTGCCATGGAAAACTTCCAATGAGGTCTGAGATGACCCTCCCTCCACTCACTCACAGAACACACATCTGATTGTCTAGACTCCCATTAAAGTCACACATCTAAAAAGAAAGTTATTTAGCCCAAATTAATATCAAAGGTAAAGTTCCTATGTACATAACATTTGTAAGTAGAAAAGCCTTCAAAATTCTCCTTGCTTATTGACCCAATCAGCCCCTTCCCCTCCCCATGTTCCAAGCTGGTGCCAGCAACTTGACGTCTTATAAAATAAATATCTCAAGAACACTTAAAGATGAGGTAACATGGACTCAGGGAAGTAATTTCTAAGATTATACAGGTAAACAGAAGTTGTGACTAGGATGTGACTGAGGTCTCCTGATTCCCAAACCTTAACTATGTCAAAATGCTTCAAACAAGCTCCTCATTCCCAACCTGGTAAAATTTTGTAAGAGTAAAAGCTGAGAAAACAGATAAAAACAAACTGATCTAACTGAACCATTATGATCTCACCTAGAACAGAGGTTCTCAAAGTGTGGTCAACCTCAGGAGCAGTAATGTGTCTGGTGATTTTAAACAGAACTTTTAAAATGTGCCTTTAAAAACAGTCAGAATAGGGCTAAGAAGACGGCTTAGTCAGTAAAGTGCTTGCCTTGCAAGTATGAGGACCTGATATCCGTCTCCAGAAACCATGTAAGAAAGATGGGCCTGGGGCACATGCCCATACAATCCCAGCACTGGGGAGCCAGAGACAGGCAGATCCTAGGGCTTGCTGGCCAGCTGGTGCAGCAAAATTGGTGAGTTCCAGACCAGGAAGCAACCTGTCTCAGTCAGGTGGATGGCATTCTTGGGGAATTGTACCTGAGGTTGTTGTTTATCTTCCATACATGCACATGCATGTGCACGCGCGTGCGCACACACATACACACACACATACACTTTTTTAAAAAGTAAAAATGTCCTTATGTATGGTTAAACAAATAACCTAGTGTTAAAAATATAATAATAAATTAATAATGGGTCCTAGAGAGATGATTTAGTGGTTAAGCGCTTGCCTGTGAAGCCTGAGGACCCCAGTTCAAGGCTCAATTCCCCAGGACCCATGTAAGCCAGATGCACAGGTGGTGCATGTATCTGGAGTTCATCTGCAGTGGCTGGAGGCCCTGATTCTCCCATTCTCTCCCTCCTCCTGCTCTGACTTTTGCTCTCATATAAATAAATAAATAAACAAATAAAAAAACACACACACACACACACACAACTAGGGCTGGGGAATTGGCTCAGCTGAGGCCTGAGGGCCTGAAAGGGCCAAAAGAGTAGAAAGTCAATGCCTACACTCACATTCACCAGACATTCATAATAGGAGAAAAAGACAATGACATCAAAATAAAGAGAGACTAATGGAGAGAGGGAGGGGATATGATGGAGAGCAGAGTTGTGAAGGGGGAAAGTGTGGGAGCACAGGGAAATAAATGTTAAAAAAAAAAAAAAAGCTAGGCGTGATCACATATGCCTGTGACCTCAGTTCTATGGAGGACACAGACAAGAGAATCCTGGGGCTTATAGATGAGCCAATCTGACTAAAAAAATTGGCAGCTTCAGCGAGAAAGACTCTGGCTCAAGGAAGTAGCACAGAATAACTGTAGAGGACAATATTCTAGCCTTCTTTTCTGGCCTCCAAAACCATGTGCACACACAAACATGCACATCCTATACACACACCACATGTACACGGACACACCAAAAAGGAGACTGTTGACTTCAGTTAATGTCACTATTTTACACACACTCACCCAGACCATTTGTGAAAGGAGAACAGAACGTATGTTGTAACCCAGAATTAGACGGTGTGGTGGTTTGATTCAGGTGTCCCCCATAAACTCGGGTGTTCTGAATGCTAGATTCCCAGCTGATAGAGATTTGGGAATTAACACCTCCTGGAGGCAGTGTATTGTTGGGGGTGGGTTTAAGGGTGTTATAGCCAGTGTCCCCTTGCCAATGTTTGGGACACTCTCCTGTTGCTATTGTCCATCTTATGTTGGCCAGGGGGTGATGTCCACCCTCTGCTCATGTTGTCATTTTCCCCTGCTATCATGGGAGTTTCCCCTCAAGTCTATAAACCAAAATAAACCTTGTTTTCCCCACAAGCTGCTCTTAGTTGGGTGATTTCTACCAGCAATGTGAACCTGAGTGCAACAGTAAAGTGCTACCAAGGAGTGGTATCATTTGCTGCTAGACACCTGACTGTGTGGCTTTGGCCTTTGGGAACTGATTTTCAAGAGGAATGTGGAAGGATTTGAAACCTTGGCCTAAGAGACACCTTGCAGTGCTGTAAGTACAGCTTGGTAGTCAGAGTTGAAAGACCTGAATGCAGTAAGAACTAAGGACTGTGAGGTTTGGCTTATGAGGGTGAGAAAGAGCTTTGCCTGGATTGGGATAGAAGCAGTTTGTGTGAGAGGTTTGCTGTTACGGCTGTCTCCTGAGAAGTTGTGCAGAGTTGCACTGCATAGAAATGGACTGGTGTGAGAACAGGGATAAGGCACAGAAAAAAAATGAAATCTCTGGCTAAAACTTCTGCCTGTTCAGCTGCAATTGTATAAGAGATTACAACCTTTGAGATTGGGCCAGTTGACCTGCGGTGGGACAACAGAAAGACTGCAGTCTTTTGAAAGGGTCTGAATGCTAAAGGGGTATTCTGTTCTTCAAGGTCTACTTTATTCCCCCCTGGATTAACAAATTGGCACCCCACCTGATATTATGGATTATAAAAAAATGCAGGAAAGAGAAGGTCATTGAATTTGCAGCACGGTCTTGTTTTGAAATTGGCCATGGGCAGTGTGAAGCAGGTTTGCTGGATGCCTACATGGAGACCCGATGGAGCTGTGAGGATGAACTATGGGTTGCAGTGGAGACCCAGTGGAGATGCTGGGACCATGAGATGGCTGCCAAGGAGAGCTGCCATCCCAGATGAAATTTTCAAGGACTATGAGTAGCCTAGCTGGAGGAGCAGAATTGGAACTCTAGAGAATTGTTGCTGGTTAGAATTATTTGACTTGGAGACTTGTCACTGACTAGAGTTGTTGTGGAGCTAGAGTTTGATATTTGTCCTGTTTAAATCTTGTACTGGTTGAATATTTCTTTGCTATGCCCAATGTCAACTTTTGCAGTGTGTTTATTTTGTGCCATTATGGGTTTGGGGGGCATTTTTTTGGTATTATGGCTCAGTTAAAAGACCTTGGATTATGGAGATGTTTGAACATCATTAGGATTGATAAAAAAGCATGGGGACTTTTAAAGTTGGACTGAATGCATTGCATTTTACATCATGGATGGTTATCAGTTTATAGGGGCCAGGGGCAGAATGTGGTGGTTTGATTCAGGTGACCCCCCCCCCATAAACTTAGGTGTTCTGAATGCTAGGTTCCCAGCTAATGCAGATTCGGGAATTAACACCTCCTGGAGGCAGTGTATGATTGGGAGTGAGCTTGTAGATATTATATTCAGTGTCCCTTTGCCAGTGTTTGGCACACCCCCTGTATGTTGGCCAGGGGCTGAGGCCCACCATCTGCTCATGCCATCGTTTTCTCCTGCCATCATGGAGTTTCCCCTTGAGTCTGTAAGCCAAAATAAACCTCTTTTCTCACAAGCTGCTCTTGGTCGGGTGATCTCTGCCAGCAATGCAAACCTGACTGCGATAGATACCTACTTCTCCCACATCTTGTCCAAGGAATAGGAGCTGATAGAAGAGCTGAGCACAGAAGTCTCCCAGGAATTACCCTGTTGACTGATCTTTAGTCTCCTGGTTCTCCTCCCCACTGACAGGGGGAACATGACTAGGCCTTGCCAATCCTCAGTCAAAGTGAAAGATTACAAACCAAAACCACATGGGTTGGGGAGATAACTCAGCGGTTAAAGGCACTTGCTTACAACGCTTGCTGACCTGGGTTTAATTCTCTAGCACCTGTGTAAAGCCAGATGCACAAAGTAGCAAATGTGTCTGGAGTTTATTTGCAGTTGCAAGAGTTCGTAGCTCATTCACACTCATTCTCATTTCTCACCACCCCCCCCCTCTCTCTCTCTCACTTTCTCTCTCTCCTTGCAAATAAATAAAAAATTAAAAATTACAAAAAAACTAAATAACCAGGGATACGTTTAAAAGTTAACCAAAATTCTTCCAAATTTTATTATTTATTGTTGTTTTGTGAGGTAGAATCTTTTTGTTAGCCCTGCAGCCTGGAATTGACTATGGTAGCCCAGGCTGGTCTCAAATTCATGGCAATCCTTGTGGCTCAGTCTCCAAGAGCTTGTATTACAGACCTGAGTCACCACAGCCAGCTAAGAAAGTACTTTTGATGGCAGCACACAGAAATGCAGAGAGGACAATTATTCCAGAACATTATCAGCTAAATACAAGAGTCCTCGGACCAGTTTGTGATCACCACACAGTATGCAAATGAAGAAAACTTAAGGGACAGGTAAGATAGAACCCATGAGAAAGGGCAACATAGTATGCCAACCACAGCACATCAACATTTATTATCAATGGCCTGCCTTTTGGGTCCAAGGAGTTTCTAGCCCCATTTTGTGACCCCATTTCCCCTTTGTGAGCCATGGTCTCATGTAGCCCAGTCTGGCCTCAAACTTGTTATGTAGATGAAGCTGACCTTGACCTCCTGCGAGTGGACTAGAGACAGACGTGAGCTACACCACCTCACTAGTTTGCTCCCTTTCTTTTGTTTTTATTTTTTAATATTTTATTTCTATTTATTTGACAGAGCGAATGAGGTAGATAAGACAGAATGGGCATGTCAGAGCCTCCAGCAGCTGCAAACAAACACCAGACATGTAAGCCACCTTGTGTGTCTGCCTTATGTGGGTCCTGGGGAGTTGAACATGGGTCCTAAGGCTTCACAGACAAGCACCATAAGTGCAAAGCCGTCTCTCCAGGCCTTGTTTGGTCCCTTTCTAACGGATCAGATTTTAGCAATAGAAATAAAAAGGAGGACTCTGTCAGAAACCCTGCCACTTTACGCAGTCTGCTTTCTGTCGCTGTGACAGAATTCCTGAGAGCAGGAGAGATGACTAAATAAAGAACACAGCTTCTTTCTTGTGGAGGCTTCTGGAAGGTGGAAGAGCAGAATGAAAAGTGTGTGCAAGACAGAAAAGGCACAGGGGCAGACCTGCTTTACAACAACCCAATCTTTCTCTCTCTCTCGGTTTGTTTTTGAGGTAGGGTCTCACTCTAGCCCAGGCTGACCTGGAATTCACTACGTCATCTCAGGGTGACCTCAAACTCATGACGAGCCTCCTACCTCCGCCTCCCGAGAGCTGGGATTAAAGGCATGCGCCACCACACTGGGAGAATAACCCACTGTTGAGGGTGAGACATTTTCTTCAGAGGTGAAGGCACTGGTAGTCGCCCATGCTTCACGCCCACGCAGGCAAACAGGCACAAGGTAAACCCAGGGGGTCATAGGAAAGGCAATCGGTTTGGAGAAAGAAAGAGTTCAGCAGGAGAGGGAGGGGAACGAGAGAAGATAATGTGGTGTCCAGGATCAAAATACATTATATACAGGTATGACATGGTCAGAAAGAGTTTCAAACAAGTAATAGTCCACTCCCCTGAGAAATGCCTTAAGCCCCCTGCAGTGATCTAGTCCCCGCTGGCAGACCCCCCCCCCCCGCCTGCCGACACTCGCACCCCGACTCACGATCCCACCTCTAAGGGGACAGCCGTGTCACTCACCCACGCGGTACTTCAGCTCTATGACCGTTTTGCCTTCTCTGATTAACTCCGTTACTTCACACGTGTAGTTCCCGGCCACGGCATCGCGCTTATCCATTTTCAAGGAGGCGTCTCCTTTTAGCAAGTCTGAGACTGAGATCTGTGCGCTTGAAAAGTTACTTTCTACAATGGAATTGTTCATATTTCCGGCATAGATGAAAATATACGTTTTGTTCAGTTTCCACTTCACATACATTTCCTTGGGGCTCTGAGCCTCCACGTTAATGACAAAGCACGGGATGACGACCGTTTCATTGCAGACGGTGAATTCAACAGATTTGACTTTCCTAAGCAGTAGCTGGGCTGAACCTTGAAAATAAAAAAAAAAAAAGGGCCCATTAGTTATAAATTTCAATGCTACGTAGACTATGTAAAATCTACAGCGTGTTACGAAGCATTCTGATAAAGGCCAATGTGTCGACTGTTTATTATTTAAGCAAGGAGTACCACGGGAAAGAGTAACAAAGTAGAAAACTGAAAAAAAAAATTTCCATCTTAACCTGCGCGGCTGGTAGGCAACACAGTAAGTTTTCTCTATTCAGTCTCAATACAAGGTATACCCTACCCTGCATCGTGGGAATAAATGCAGAAATTGCCTTGGAACATGAAGGTTCAGAACCTAGCTTAGAAGGCCCTGAGGTAATCATTTCTGCCCACTGGCACACACGGGAAAATACTGTCTTACCACGGAAAAGTTTTGAATAGAAAACCAAACCAAGCATTATATTTGGTCTCAACTTTTATATACTTCTTCTAAATGGGACTTGCTGAAGAGATAGGGAATTTATCTCTAGCTTCATGCTGCACATCCAAAAAGAGCGGCCAATTCTACTGTACTTTAATACACAAAGCAAGTCATATAAATCAAATCATAGCTTTCCAAGAGGATGAAAAGTCTCGGAATACTAACAAGGAATAAAATTCTCTGGGGCTATTTTCCCACTACAAAACAGAGACAGCGATAGACATTTTGTATGCAAGTCTTACAAAGGGCTATACACAACTGAATGGCGTTTTCCCACTCCGACATTTCATTGAATGCAGGGAACAATTTCCAAATGTAGATCACAGGTACCTCTTCCTCCAACAAACTGTAAACCACACCTTGCTGACAAACACATTGACCAGGAGCTGGTACAGGGAGCAAGTAAGGAACATTCACCCCTTCTTCATGGCACACACTTCCACAGGCTGCCTGGCACCCAGGGGCGAGTGCAAGAGCTCACAGTTCAACTCAACGGGCCACCGATTTGAACGCATGACGCCCCATGAAAATTGACCAGGATGATGTTCAAACACCTGAGTATACATCCTACGTCTGCCACTTTCGGGTGCACAATCTTGAGCTGTTCACGTCTCTGTGCCCGGGCTTACATAAGTGGAGAGGATCCGGACGGACGCGGGGAGACTGCCCGGAACTGGGGGTGCCAAAGGAGGGGGTGCACGGGCGGGGCTCCCCGGGCAGCGCTGAGCTGGACCGACCTGGGACACCGCGAGCCCTGCGGCCCTGCTGCGGTGACGGGGAGATGACGGGGACCCTCCGTCTGCTCCCGGGAACCTGCCATCCGAACAGCCCCCGGGCATCCACAGCTCCCCTCACCCAAGCTCTCCACGTTCCTCGTCACCCCAATGCTAGGAGGCCCCCGGCGAACCCGGAGGCCCCATTTCCTTCTTGAATCCTTGGAGAGAGAAGCGCCGAGAAGAGAAGCCTCGGTGCGCAAGGAGACCGACAGAAGCGGATGCTGGAGCGACGCAGGAAGACGCGTGCGTGTCGGAACACGAGCTGGAAGGTTCTGGAATCTCAGACCACCAGGCGTCCTCCAGCGGGGTGGCGGCCGTGTCTAGCAGGTCCTTTAGAATGATGGGATTCTTCAAGGCCCGTGCTTCGGTCGGCTTCTACTGGGCCGTCTATACTTCACAAGTCCTCAAAAACTCAGGGCAATGCAAGCGAGTCAGGTCCATAGAGGTACAAGTACATTTTGTTTTGCAGCTGACTTCTGCTGGGTGAAATGGAGGATTCCAAAGAATTTCACTTTACTCTCCTGAGGGTACTGGCCTTTTTTTTTTTTTTTTTTTTTTTTTTAAATCTATTATCAACTTGATTGCAACATTGTTGCTCTCCTGCTCTTCCAGTTGTCCTGTAAAGGGGTTCAGTCTTCTGCCTGGTTTGCTCTGTTATTAGGGAGTGAAATAAAATTTTGACATGTCCATTTCATGGTCATGAAAGTCATGTAAAAAAAATTCAATTATATTTATATGAAACTTAAACATTAGCCTTCTGTAAAAGATGCAGTTGAAGAGCTCAGTTATCCTATCCAACTTTCTCAGAAGATTCTAGATAGTACGTGTGCCTGGCAAACACTCCATAATTTCATAACTTCTGTTTGGAAAATAAATTTTCTAAAGAATATATAAAATACAAATTCCATTGCCTTATTTCTTATAATAAGAACATTTCATAGCTGTAGTAATTTAAGTAGAATAAATGCTGTCAGTGAATGAAAAGTAAATATGACCTGGACATCTGAATAACCATTGAATGCATAATGCATCAGGGTAGTCCAAATATACCACTCCAGACATTAAATACAACTTTGTTCTCCATAATGAATATGTAGTAAAACTCACTGTGGTGATTTGAATATGAAATTTATCCCCTTAGCCTTACAGGTTTGTGAATAAACCTCATATCCCGGGGCTGGTGGCCCTGTTTGGTAAGTTTGTAGAGCTGGTGGGAAGTGGAGCCTTGCTGTAGGGAGTATGTTGCTTAGGGAGGGCCTTGGAGCGTTGTAATCCAGCCCAGCTTGCCATACTCAGCTCACTGTCTCTCCTCCTCGCCTGCTGATGAGAAGGTGTGATGCCTGCTGTCTGCTCCTGCTGATGAGAAGGTGTGATGCCTGCTGTCTGCTCCTGCTGATGAGAAGGTGTGATGCCTGCTGTCTGCTCCTGCTGATGAGAAGGTGTGATGCCTGCTGTCTGCTCCTGCTGATGAGAAGGTGTGATGCCTGCTGTCTGCTGCTGCTGATGAGAAGGTGTGATGCCTGCTGTCTGCTCCTGCTGATGAGAAGGTGTGATGCCTGCTGTCTGCTCCTGCTGATGAGAAGGTGTGAAGCCTGCTGTCTGCTCCTGCTGATGAGAAGGTGTGATGCCTGCTGTCTGCTCCTGCTGATGAGAAGGTGTGATGCCTGCTGTCTGCTCCTGCTGATGAGAAGGTGTGATGCCTGCTGTCTGCTCCTGCTGATGAGAAGGTGTGATGCCTGCTGTCTGCTGCTGATGATGAGAAGGTGTGATGCCTGCTGTCTGCTCCTGCTGATGAGAAGGTGTGATGCCTGCTGTCTGCTCCTGATGATGAGAAGGTGTGATGCCTGCTGTCTGCTACTGATGATGAGAAGGTGTGATGCCTGCTGTCTGCTCCTGCTGATGAGAAGGTGTGATGCCTGCTGTCTGCTCCTGCTGATGAGAAGGTGTGATGCCTGCTGTCTGCTACTGCTGATGAGAAGGTGTGATGCCTGCTGTCTGCTCCTGCTGATGAGAAGGTGTGATGCCTGCTGTCTGCTCCTGCTGATGAGAAGGTGTGATGCCTGCTGTCTGCTCCTGCTGATGAGAAGGTGTGATGCCTGCTGTCTGCTCCTGCTGATGAGAAGGTGTGATGCCTGCTGTCTGCTCCTGCTGATGAGAAGGTGTGATGCCTGCTGTCTGCTCCTGCTGATGAGAAGGTGTGATGCCTGCTGTCTGCTCCTGCTGATGAGAAGGTGTGATGCCTGCTGTCTGCTCCTGCTGATGAGAAGGATGCTCTGATGAATGAGAAGGTGTGATGCCTGCTGTCTGCTCTGCTGATGGAGAAGGTGTGATGCCTGCTGTCTGCTCTGTGATGAGAAGGTGTGATGCCTGCTGTCTGCTACTGATGATGAGAAGGTTGTGATGCCTGCTGTCTGCCTCCTGCTGATGAGAAGGTGTGATGCCTGCTGTCTGCTCTGCTGATGAGAAGGTGTGATGCCTGCTGTCTGCTCCTGCTGATGAGAAGGGTGATGCCCTGCTGTCTGCTCCTGCTGATGAGAAGGTGTGATCGCACTGCTGTCTGCTGCTGCTGATGAGAAGGTGTGTGATGCCTGCTGTCTGCTACTGCTGATGAGAAGTGTGATGCCTGCTGTCTGCTCCTGCTGATGAGAAGGTGTGATGCCTGCTGTCTGCTCCTGCTGATGAGAAGGTGTGATGCCTGCTGTCTGCTCCTGCTGATGAGAAGGTGTGATGCCTGCTGTCTGCTCCTGCTGATGAGAAGGTGTGATGCCTGCTGTCTGCTCCTGCTGATGAGAAGGTGTGATGCCTGCTGTCTGCTGCTGATGATGAGAAGGTATGATGCCTGCTGTCTGCTGCTGCTGATGAGAAGGTGTGATGCCTGCTGTCTGCTCCTGATGATGAGAAGGTGTGATGCCTGCTGTCTGCTCCTGATGATGAGAAGGTGTGATGCCTGCTGTCTGCTCCTGCTGATGAGAAGGTGTGATGCCTGCTGTCTGCTCCTGCTGATGAGAAGGTGTGATGCCTGCTGTCTGCTACTGATGATGAGAAGGTGTGATGCCTGCTGTCTGCTCCTGCTGATGAGAAGGTGTGATGCCTGCTGTCTGCTACTGATGATGAGAAGGTGTGATGCCTGCTGTCTGCTCCTGCTGATGAGAAGGTGTGATGCCTGCTGTCTGCTCCTGCTGATGAGAAGGTGTGATGCCTGCTGTCTGCTCCTGCTGATGAGAAGGTGTGATGCCTGCTGTCTGCTCCTGCTGATGAGAAGGTGTGATGCCTGCTGTCTGCTACTGATGATGAGAAGGTGTGATGCCTGCTGTCTGCTCCTGCTGATGAGAAGGTGTGATGCCTGCTGTCTGCTGCTGCTGATGAGAAGGTGTGATGCCTGCTGTCTGCTCCCGCCAGGCTTTCCCCACCACAATGAAACATCCCTTCAGCACTGTGGAAATCAACCCTGTCCTCCCATAAGTTGCTTCTGGTTGGGTGTTTTGCTCCAGCAACGAGAAGATGACTGTTGCCATCGCTAAAAGGGGACTGAGGAGATGGTTCAACTGGCAAAGCACTTCCTGCACACGTGCAAGGATCCAAGCTCGGATCCCTGGCGCCCACATAAAATACTGGCTGTTGCTGTGTGTGTCTGTAATCTCAGTGCTGGGGAGGTGGAGACAGGGATCCCCTGGGGTTCACTGGCTAGCTAGTCTAGCCAAATTGGTGAACTCTCCGTGTCCAGCAAGAGACCCTGTCTCAAAAACAAGGTGAACAGTGACAGAGGCAGAAAACTGATGTGCACATCTGGCCCCCATGTGCATGCACAATCCACATGTACTTGCACCTCATATGCACATGTGCCCACACACATAAAAACACACAGCACACACACACGTGTGCACAATCATGCGTATTAAAAACCATCTAATATGGGGCTTCATCTTTTGCCTGTTGTCTCCTGATGAAACAGCAAAGGAAAGTAAAAGTGGAAAACCCAGGGAGTAGAAAACCAGACACAAGAGCACAAGAACAAAATGTGTGTACAGCAGTCCACATCAGATAGCAGAGGACTTTAACCAGGAATGATGCTAGAGTCACAGACAGAAGTACCGGACCTCATGACTCTCATGAACACACAGCACAACACAGCCACACCCAGACCACAGCCCTGAGCGCAGCTGTGCAGCTGCACAGGGCTCTGTTCCCTGCTGCGACAAGCACATGTCCAGCTCAGAAATTTATAACTGAGGGGCTAGAGAAATGGCTTAGCGGTTAAGGTTCTTGCCTGCAAAGCCTAAGGACCCATGTTCGACTCTCCAGATCCCACATAAGCCAGACACACAAAGGTGAGGCAAGTGGAAGGTGGCACATGCCCACCAGGTGGCACAAGCATCTGGAGCTTGATTTCAGTGGCTGAGACCCTGGCATACCAATTCTCCCTCTCTGTCTCTGTCTGTCTGTCTGTCTCTCTCTCTCTCTCTCTCTCTCTCTCTTTCTCACTGGCTCTCTCTCAAATAAAAAAAAAGTAAAAAAATGAAAGAAAGAGAGAGAGAGAGGGAGGGAGGGAGGAAGCGAGGAAGGAAGAAGAAAGAAAAAAAGGAGATAGAGAAAGAAAGAAAGAAAAAGGAAGGAAGGAAGGAAGAAGGAAAGAAAGGAAGAAGAAATTTATAGCTGAGAATTACCTGAATGAAAACTGTGGCAAGATAGGGAGATACAATGATGTTTTGTTTTGTTTTTTTAAAGTAAAAATTACCTTTCAGGACCTTACACTGCTCCTATAGGAAATGATAAGTAGTTTATGTCACACAAGGTCTTAAGTGCTGTTCCTTCTGTTTCAAAAAGTGCTGTGACTGGGCAGAAGAGCAACCTGTCTAGCAGGTTTCTAAGAAAACTTATGTTGCTACCAGGGAAGAAGGGAATTAAGAGAAGGTTGTCAAAACCCTGACTATCATGTCTCTATACTATTTTTAGATGTTCATGTAAAACTTCTCTCCTTTTTAATGACTCCAACCGACCATCTTTTGCCTCTCATCCCATACTCTCCAACAGAGTCCTCTCTCTCTACTTCTGAATCCAAACTGAATCCTTCAGAGAAGTCAGAAGCTCCTGACAGTCCCCACCAATAATCTTACCTGTAACCTCCACCCTCCACACCTCTTCTCTTCCCACTACAGCCTCTCCAGAAACAAATCCCATCACCCGAAAGCTTGTTTCCATTTCTGCCTCAAGTACTATTTTGAATTATCAGCCTCCTCATACATTGATTCCATTTATGATGTGCTTATCTCTTAACCATCTTTTAAAAATGCTTGTATAGTCACCAAATTTTTTAAAGCCTTTATATTTCCCTCTTTTATGGCATTCTAACATAATAACGCACATTTTGTAACCTCAGTGTACTCCTCAGCTGTGTTAGCACTCCATGACTTCACTATTCCAGATCAGGCCCAAACCACCAATGGTCCTTTGTGAAAAATCACATGAATAGTCAACTTTCTGCCTTGACTTCTCTACGATTCTCCACCCAGTGGAAGTTCCTTGTCTTATCTTGCTCCTGTCCCTCTACTGTACTTTTGATTAGGAATTTCCTCCACTTTGTCCCAGATTTCTTTATTAAGAGTCATTCCAGACAGGCCTGGTGGCACATGTCTTTAGTCCCAGCACTCAAGAGGCAGAGGTCGGAGGATCACTGTGAGTTTGAGGCCAGCCTGAGACTATATAGTGAATTCCAGATCAGCCTGGGCTAGAGCAAAACCTTACCTTGAAAAAGAAAAAGACATTCCGTGCTTCACACTAAATGTTAGTGTTCCTAAGGGCTTCATAGTCAACAAAATCTCCCTTAGTTAAAACTTCCATGGTTTTGCCAGGTGTGGTGGCACACACCTTTAATTCCAGCACTTGGGAGGCAGAGGTAGGAGGATCGCTACGAGTTTGAGGCCACCCTGAGACTACATGGTGAATTCCAGGTCAGCCTGAGCTAAAGTGAGACCCTACCTCAAAAAACCAGAAAAACAAAAAACAAAACAACAACAACAAACTCCCATGGTTTTAAGAACCAGCACACTTTTTCTTACTGAACCAGACCTCACACTTTTCTTCTAAACTGCAGACTTTCAAGAATCAGTGGTCTTTTATGCACTCCAGTTGGATGTCCTGCAGTTATTTAAAAATCAACATGTCCAAAAACCTATATAATGGCAACCTTCCGAATCCTCATCTCCCTATTGTCTGTTATCTACCAATCAGGCGGACTTGGACCTGGAATCATGCTGGATTCCACTCTTGGTAGATTCATTCACCTATCTAACAGACATTCTAAACCCAGTGTTTGTAGAATGAAGGCACTTCACAGTCAAGTATTGACATAATTCCAAAGTGGCTCTCTGCCTCCACTTTTAATATTTCTCCATTCAGACACCAATAAATATTCCAGTCCTCAAAATAATGTCTAAATGCAAATGTGCACTCCTCTGTCCAATGGTCCCCTCCCCTCCTGCTTCTCAGGCTAAATTCTAAGTGTATTAACTGGAGCACAATTGAAATCCCACAAGATCCTTTCCCGTGCCTACGGTAGAGGATGTCTGTCCTTTCTCATTTCCAAAGTAAGCTTTCGTCATAACGACCTTACTGCAGCACCATGAATAAGCATATAGACTATCATGTCTCCACCCATGCAGTGCCCCCGCCAAAGACAACCACCTCCTTCCCTAAGAGCACGCATCCTATGTCGTCGTCGTAGAACTGTAGGCAAGTTGTTTAAGCTCTGCATCTCAGCATCCTCATCTGTGAAGTGTGGGCAGTGACAGTGTCTACCTTGTAGAGATGCCACTAAGAGGTAGTGAGGAGCCTGTCGCTGATAGCACCATTTGCACACTTGGCAAGAAGTCCACAAAGCTGCATCTGTACTGTTCCCACTTTTGCTCTTCCTGCCACAGCACCGGTGACAAGCCCACTGCTGTCACCTACCGTACCGCCACTCAACTGTTGTTCCTTCTTTTATTCTCCCATCACTCCCTGTGGAGGTGCTGATCCGGCACCAAACGCTACCATCGCATCGCTGGTGGGCTTAGAAGACAGGATGGTTCTTCCTTGGTATCCGGAGGGTCAGGAAAGGGGATTCAATGCTTTCTTATGAATGTTAGACGTTTCAAGCAAGAACTTCAAAACAGGAGACTCTGTAAGTCCTGTAGGAAAAGATTCACGCTTCCTCATATTTTTTTTTTTTTTTTTGAGGTAGGGTCTCACTCTGGTCCAGGCTGACCTGGAATTCACTATGTAGTCTCAGGGTGGCCTCGAACTCACCGCGATCCTCCTGCCTCTGCCTCCCGAGTGCTGGGATTAAAGGCGTGCGCCACCACGCCCGGCACTTCCTCATATTTTAGGAAGATTCCCCCACTACTTCTCACTTCTACCAACCTGCTTATGGGCTCGTGGTATACTGTAATGCAACATTTCAAGCCAGCTGCATTCTTGGATGCAAAATTCCTCAAAAAAAAATACATAAATGTGTTTAGTAATGACCTTCTTGCAGGGTGATATTAAAACGAGGGCTGGGGGGCTGAGTAGGGAGTGCGGTGGAAAACGCTTTCTAGGTGAGACAAGTGGCGCATGCGCAGAGCGTGTGGAGGCAGGATGGACGCGAGTAACTGAACGCGGAGCGCTGCTCAGGGCCTCCAGGAAGACAGCGTGAAGAGACGGCGAAGGGACCTGCAAAGGCTTCCTGGGCCACGGCACTGAGCAGCTTAGACCTGACAAGAGAAGAACTATCGGACAAGCCCCATGTATGTCCATCCTAAGAAGCGGGCCTTGAGGGAGGGAAAGGGGGCTCATCAAAAGAACCCGTTGTAAGGGGGCCTGAGGGGTGGCTCAGTGCATAAAGCTGAGAACCCAAGCGTGGATCCCAGCACACACGCGAGGCGGACTCGCACTGGCGTGTGCAATCCCAGCACGGGCCTGGGGCGAGAAGGGAAACAGACAGAGGAATCACCCGGAATACCACGGGCCAACTGGCAAGATGAATGTAGCATGGTAAGCAATAGAGACTCGGCCTCCAGAAAGGTAGAAGGCAAGGACCGACCCTTGACGTGACCCTTTGACCTCCACGTGTGTGCCTGCATTTACACACATGAACACACACACATACAAAAAAAAAAAAAAAAAAAAAAGCCTGCTGCAACAGTCCAGGTAAATGACAACTGGAAAGAAAGCCTTAAAATAGCAGCAAAAAATAAATAAATAATAAAAGCAGTAAAATCAACGGGAATCAGATGTGGGAGGTGAGGGAGATAAAAAGGGAAAAAATGAGAATTGGTAACCAAAATAGTATGTAGAACTAGTTGGGTTGTAGATTAATTATAGAGGTATAAAAAGGTCTGAAAATTTAAGGGAGACATTCTTTCAATATTTTATAGCTCATATTAAAACTGCCAGTGGTACAATGAAGCACAGCAGTCCAGTAGATCCCAGGATATATTAACTGGATTTAAGGAGAAAGGGCAGAGCTATAAAGACTTGGGGATCACCAGGAACAAAGCCAGCAATTGCCAACATAGGCTTAAAGAAGACCGACCAGAGGCCCTTGCAAGACATACAGGGCAGATGGCACAGAGTAAAAGCGTGGTGGAAGTAGATTTTAGTCAACCGTCAACAACAGCCTCATGATTGAAACCCGGATCTCCATGTGCTGCCGTGTCATGGACAAGCCGGACCACTTGGAAACTGCTCTTGGGAAGGCGGCAGGACCGAATCTCACTCAATGCATCAGAAAACAGAGAGAAAAGGCCAACAAGTGAAGAGTGCTGAGGAGGGGGCAAGGCCACGATCACTCTGGAGCTTTTTAGGAGAAACTGT
Source organism: Dipus sagitta (assembly GCA_036346955.1). Taxonomy (NCBI): domain Eukaryota; kingdom Metazoa; phylum Chordata; class Mammalia; order Rodentia; family Dipodidae; genus Dipus; species Dipus sagitta. The sequence continues at coordinate 174,377,512 of CM070774.1, forward strand.
TTTCTCTTTCTGCAAGCAGTAAAACCTGATCACAGCTGTAAGGATGAGGGAAGGAGCCAGTTGTAAGGACAAGATCCAGGGTTCAAGACTGAGGAGTAAAGTGATGCAGATCTCCAGGACGGTGGCACATAGGAAGGAGCAGCAGACAGGCTGGACCTGAAGGTGAACAGGTACGTTTCTTAAGCTGCAAGAGGAGAGAGAGTTGAAGACTGCCTATATTAACTTAAATAAAACAGTTAATGGTGGGAGGGGAGCTGGTAGCCCAAAACACTCACCATCATTCTATTTATTTATTTTTTAACAATTTTATTTATTTATTTATTTATTTGAGACAGAGACAGAGAGAGACAGAGAGAGAATGGGCGTACCAGGGCCTCCAGCCACTGCAAATGAACTCCAGATGGACGTGCCACCTTATGCATCTTGCTTCTGTGGGTCCTGGGGAATCGAACCTGGGTCCTTTGGCTTTGCAGGCAAGCACCTTAACCGCTAAGCCATCTCTCCAGCCCTCTCCACCATTTTTTTTTCTCACAGGAAAAAAGTGGCTGATTATCTGCTGGAAATGGATGTTCAGGAACAGGGTGACAAGCCCCAGTAAATGCTGAGGTAAGTGATCCAAAGAAACACCAGGAGAAGATGCCTGCCACAAATGAATCCCACAGTCTGCCCTCAAAACCAGCTCCTGGCATGATGAACTGGATTCTCAGACTGAACTGGGTCAGGTTCACACGGAGGATCACACCAGCTCTCTCCCTCCCAGAGAAGGCTAAAATAAAGGTCTAAGATGTAGTCGGGGGGTGGCGGGGGGAGTGTATCCACAAGTATTCTGCTTTGACAACCAAAGCAACCCTGCCCCAGCCCCTCTGTTAGGTTTAAAAGTGTCATAAACATGACGGTGATTAACCGAGAACTACAAGAAACAGGACCGTTTGAAACCATGCCCTGCAACAATCAAGAACTTCAAGTTTATTAAGTATCATGGTTTATTAAGTATCATTAAGTATCAACAAAACAACAAGAAAAAAGCCCACTGTTATGAACTACATTGTAAGGTACTAAGATGCATAAAAGTCTGAAATTTCTCTATAGGCCCATAAGGTTCTCGCAGAATGTTTACAAGCAACATAGGCGCACATTTGCTGAAAATGAAAAAAAGCAATTTTGCCAAAACCCTGTGCTTGTCAAACTGCGTGCCTTGCTTTTCAACCTGTCATCAATGTGACAGACATTCAAATATGCCCATTAATTCTCCTGATCTAAACCTCAACTTTGGGTTGGACCAGATTCTGAAGCTTGTGTGAACTGCTCCACGGGTGTGGAATGCAATATTCAGAGGAGGGCGGAGCTTCTCATTCTGGTTTCCACCCCACATGACCACAAAGAAGGAAATCCAGGTGCTGCTGACTTCTTGGTCCAGTCACAGCAGAATCAAACTTCTTCAGTGTACTGTATGTTTTACTTGTACACTATAATAAACTAGGCACAGTCGATCCTTCCTCATTAGTCTTGCTCTTTTACCACAGAACTGCACGAGCGCACGGAGCGGAAGTAAGGATGATAACCCAAGGGTGCGCTATATTAGGCTGACATACACGATTAAAAAAAAGAGAGAGAGAGAGTAGAAATGTCTATCCTGTGTAAAAAGCTATGACAGCAAAACCCTGAAAGCCAAACACAAGATAAAAGGCTTCTCTGAAAAGGACGTCACGGACACAGAACTGCTGTGTTAAGTTCCATGTATCCACGGGCCACAGTTGAGCTCGTATTAAAGAACTGAAAGCAAGGTTTTGATGAAAACAAGTGATCAGGCTGTATTAAGAACATTTATCCTTGGGGAGCACCTAGCATTTTTCATCTTCGTACGGTGGCCTTTCCATTCTCCATTAACACCTCAGCGGCACAGACAGGACAGCTGACAAAACACAGGTGACAGCGTGAGCAGCCGTCCTCACGTCGGCATTTACTGTGATGCTTGAACACGCTGCTTCCAGGCTTCTGGAGCGGCCCCGGATGCAAGGACATGTACTTGCACGTTTGAGTCCTTAAAATGGCAATGTGTGCTTAAAATAATGTTGCTTTTTTAAGGGAAAAGAAAACATTTTCTTTTAAGCAGCCAAACTAGTCAATAAAATGCGTTTTACATTTAATCATATGTATGCCTGACTTTAAAAAGAAAAGTCACTTTGAACAAAGAAAAAAAAAGTCAAGCATCGAAAAGACTGTTTAAAAGTCTGTTGACATATATCATTGGCATTATTTATTTAAGGTTGTGTTTACTAGTGAGAGACTGCCTTGGAAACGGTTGTGTTTTTAAATGAAGTGTGATTGGACTATGGGGGAGGAGCATAGCACCATTCATTCTGTATCTTGTAAAGCATTACCGTGGGCTGCAGTTGGCCTTTAATTGGCTAGAAATATTTCAAATTAACTTTTTTTTAAAATCACAAAGGTCACTGAAACTCTAACCATTATTGAGACATAACCCAAGACTATGAGTTTCATGTAAATGACACTGAAAACAAAATCAAACTCAACACAGATGAACTATTCGAATCCAAGGCTATCGTTCTAGATTCCAAATTCTACCTCCCAGACCCCGTGGCTTCCAACTGCTTGTGCTCGGAGACTGATACCATGGCTCATGGATGCTCTTTTGAAGTTGCATATGTAACGCACCCCCATTTTACCTTATGATAAATATTATCACTTCCTGTCTCATATTCCACACCAAACACAGCTTTAAAACATAAAGCCTGTATTTGAGGTTTTTTCCTTGGTTAATATTAACAAGTACAATAAAATAGTACAAGTTCTGAATTTCACAAGTAGTCCAATATATTAATACTGTACACAATAGGTGTTAATTAATGTGATCTTCACAATAACTAAAGAAGGCCTAACAGAATTCCTATCACCAAAAGTAACATTCTAAATGTTTTTGAAAATGTACTTTGAGAATGAAACCTCTCTTAAAAATAGCACATGGTTTACATTTTTTTTTTATTTGCTAGGCTTTAATGCCTGCAGTCTGAATTAGTGGTACTTTATTACAAATTCCCGGTTCAGTATGAACTCTCTGATTATACAACAGGTATCTGAAAGCGGCATAAACACAACACACACACTGGAGATGATGCTTGGCTTGGGGACGGGGCGGGAACCTGGCACACCATCAGGTAACAGAAATCATTGTCAGCTCCAACACCCAGGATGCTTGGGGACGCAAAGGGAGGATCGGCGACTTACAGGCGTCTTGGAAGTAGCTCCCAGGCACAGGCACTTAGGACCGGCGCACTGAGGCTAATGATCAGGGCAACACGGACTGGACTGAATTTAGCAGAGATGAGCAGAACAATGGCGATTAGTCCTGCTTCAAACTCTGAATCTTGCAAAAAGTTCACAAAGGGATCTACAGATATGAAGTGTGATGGGCATTGGATAGACATACAAACTCCTATTCCTTCCTCAGTTTTTACAGAGAAAGCACACGTTTTGAACAGAAATGCATCCCCAAAGCTGGCGGGGGGGGGGGGGGGAGGTTGCGTTTTCGGCATCAAGACATCAAACCAATCCCACGCTGTTTCATATGTATTTCGAGTCGGAGTTATTATCCCCAAATTACTGGAAAAATCTAGAAAAATTCTAAAACGCTTTCCTCAAATAAGGTGGGGGGAAAAACTTCAACGTACAATTTGGAATATATTAAGTACTGACAGGGCGTGGGGGTCACGAGAAAGTCTTTCTAGGAAGCTTAATTTTAGGATGATAAATCATCACCAAAAAAAAGAAGAAGAAGAAAAGAATACGTGGACGCAAGATTCTTGTGATAAACACTGGGCGAGAAATAAAACTTGAGACCATCGCAACCCCTTGGATGGATGAGCATCCATCGGTTAAAAAAAAAAAACAAACAAAAAAAAACCCCTTCTGGGTCAAAAACAGCAAAATGCGCACTTGCATCGGAAGAGGCCCGGGCCCTCGGGTGCTGGGTCCTTCAGCCCCAGACGGTGCGAGGATGCGCAGGGAAGGGACGGGCGCCTGGGAAGGGGTCCCCCGCCGGTCGGCCCCCGCCCCAGCCCCGCCTCGGCTCGCGCCCCGCTTTCCCGGAAGTTCGGGTTTGCCCGGAGTGTGTGCGCACCGGAGGCGCGGCGGGGCGCCGAGCCCGCTCCGCTCTGCCCAGGGAGGGGCTTGGCGCGGGGGGAGGAAGAGGAAGATGGGAGGAAAAGACAGGAACGAAGCAAGCAAGTCGGGGAGAGGGGGGGTGAGCCCGACTCCCCATGCCCTGCGCGGGGCCTCCCACGTCTGCACCCCGGGGCGCGCAGGGCCCGCGCACCCCTCGATCGCGAGCATCGTCTCGCCGGGGCATGGAGAGGGGGGCGCAGTGCACACCCGCGCGCAGCGGCCACTCACCCGAGCACCACGAGCCCACGAACAGCCACAGCACCAAGGGCCACATCCCCGCGCCGGGCTGCAGGGACGCACGGACGGACGCTCGGACGGAAGGACGGACGGACGGAGGAGGGTGGCCGCCGCCGCCGCGTCCACGGGAAGCCCCGGCCGCCGCAGCTCTCACCGGCTGGAGTGGACGCCCGGTGGCGCGCACGCTCGCTCCCGCCGCCCGCCCCACGCCTGCTCCCCCGGCGGTCCGCCCGCGCACGCGCACTCGCCCTCTGCCGTGCAAGCGCCGCCCGCCTGGCTCCGGGCTCTCCACCCACCCATCCACCCACCCACCTCCCCGTCATCAACCACCGGCGCCCGCCCCTACCCGGCGCCCCAGCCCGCTCCCGGGCATGCTCACGTCCCCCTGCCCAGCGAGCCGTGTCCTCGCTCGGCCACGAGCGTCCCCCCTCCACCCGCGTCTCCCACGACCCACGACACCAGCCTGTCTTCTTCCTGGTTCTAAACAGCCCTGGCCCTCCCTCCCTCCCCTGGCCAGGGCATCGCGCGCTCCCCCTGGACACTGGACGCTGACCTTCCAGCTGGACACCCTTCCCCTCGTTGCAAGCCTTCCTCATCTCGCCGAGTCTCTGGAAGCCTCGCGCACCTCCACATCGCCACACAGACACACACACACACACACACACACACACACACACACCCAGGGCAGGGCGGTGGCCCAGGGCCTGGCCCTAGGACAGCGTCCACCATGGACCCTCCTGGGCTGCTTGATTCGATGCTGTCCTCTTCCATGCTTCGTACTTTGTTGTCTAGTGTTTTCATCCTTTACACGTTAGGGGGAGGCTAAAAAAGTTCCAGGCGTGGGGAGGAATGTTTGAAAACGTAGTGGTCAGCCCTGGAGAGTCCCGCACTGCCACCGCGGACTTAGCAGTCAGTAGACACCGCCACCAGCAGTGTTCTGGAGCCTGGTTTCGGTGCAGACCTCTGTGCTGTTTGAGTTTAGTGTGTTTGAAAAGTGGGTTCATACGCGGCTCCAAGACACAGTATGCACAAGGACCTCCAGTACAGCGGGGTCACTTAAGCCCTGTACCTTTCTCAAGTGAAAAATCTTTACAGTACCTTAAAGATTTGTCTAAGGCAATGAACACATCAAAACCTCAAAACCCCAGGCTAGCTCTTCTTTAAAGGATGTTCCCTCCTGAGTAGTTTTCTCTCGTTGTCTCATTTGCTGCGAAAGAAAACAATTCCCCAGGCTGGAGAGATGGCTTAGTGGTTAAGGCGCTTGCCTGAAAAGTCAAAGAACCTCGGTTTGATTCCCCAGTATGCACATAAGCCAGATGCACAAGGTGGTGCATGCATCTGGTGTTCCTTTGCAGTGGCTGGAAGCCCTTGTCTTGCCCATCCTCTCCCTCTCTCTCTCTCTTTCTCTCTTTTACTCTCTCCCTCTCTCTCACTCAGATTATGGTTCTCCCAATCTCAAATAAATAAATAAAAATTTGGAAAAGAAGAAAACAATTCCCACCACACTATCCAGTTCTCCAAATCCACTACTCTCGCTGTCCCCACCCAAGCACCAATTGTGATTGTAACACCATACTCTGGATTATAGTAAAAAACAAAAATGCTGGGCTGGAGAGAACTCAGCAGCTAAGGCACTTGCCTGTCAAACCTAACGACGTAAGTTAAGTTCCCCAGTACCCAGATGAAGCCAGATGTGCAAAAGGGGTGCATGCATCTAGAGTTCACGTGCAGTGGCTTGCAAATAAATAAATAAAATAAAATAAATATTTTATTTTTTTTAAAAAAAGAGCCACTGTCTGTGGTGCTGTGTTGTTCCTGTGTAAGAGAGAGAATGAGAGATTTGATCCCACATCATTATTGATTCTTCAATATCAGAGAGGACATCTTAAGGGTTCCCGCACTGAACTGGGCAAACAGAAAGTGGCTAATAAATATCTTGATATGACTTGAAGCACATTACCCTAGTGAAATTTGATTGTGATTTTAATGATTAAAGAAAGGGAAAAAAAAAACAATCATCTAGCAGCCATCTCTCTAAAACGATGTTAATGGTTGTGGTGGTAATGATCTGAATGGAGCCTACTCTCCCTCAGGCTCAAAGGAATTCGATTCTCCTCCAACCGCTGCTGACGGGACACAGGAGACCCCGCTCCCAGACCGCGTGCACTATAGTGTATATCACAGAGCAGCTGCTGGTGGCTAGAAAAGGCTGTCAGCATCTCTGGAAGCAGCAAGCCCCCCCCCCCAAGAAAAATACTACTAAAAAGTAAGAACTAGAAAGAACTGTCCCCAACCTTTAGTGGTAAACACCCAGTGATGCTCAGCTCTGCTGTGAGCTCCTGAGACCTTTGGTTTAATGCCTCCTTGTGCAGACAATGCAGCGGGCTCAAGATTGGTGAACGGGAGTCCACCAGAGTGGTCACCTCTACGCTCCTCCCAGGGACTCTAGCTGGGGCATGTTAGGGTTGGGGATGGGGCTATTCCAGGAGAGAAAATCTATAGCAAACAACCTAGGCTTGATATCCTCTGTCTGAGATAACCTTCAACTCTATTCTCCGGTACCTAGCCTCCTTTAAAGTCAATTTTTTAAATTGAGTCAGGCATTTTTAATGGACTCTGAGCTCTGCTTTGTCTTTATGTAAGGGGTGCCTTGCATGGGGAAGGGGATGATGAGCATTAAACTTTTAGAACCCAGGTTATCATATTAGCTAACCATGTTAGCTAAACCAGCTAACTATATTAGCTAAATGAATCTCCATAACAGCCGTGGTTTTACTGGTTTTCTGGCTGAAATTGGTTGTTTCAGGACTATAAAGAATAAGGAACAAAAACAGTAGGAGGGTAAGCAAGTAAAGTTTTCTTCAAGAAAGGAAAGTTAAAGAACAAAGCTCCCTGTGTCAGCACAGAGGGGACCTGAAAGGTTGCCATCAAGCACTGTGAATTGGGGGCTTTTAGACAGTAAGGAGTAGCTAGTTCTTGGCCTGGGTGGGAACTAGGCATCACGTAGGAGTGAACTTTATTGGTTAAGCTTGAATGTGCATGGAGGACTCTGACTTACTGGAGGGTCGGGGAGAAGAACGCAGGCTCAAAGTGAGCAGGCAGGAAAGTACCAAGGGGGGACTCCAGGGGGCCAGCCAGAGCTTACAGGGGACCATCTTTGTTGATTTTTCCTCAAAACCCCATCCTTATCTGGTCAGTTTGGCTACCTCATACCCAACTACAAGGCCCTTATTCTCCCCCAGTGTTTTGACTTCACTACCTATCTATATTTTGCGTGTGTGTGTGTATGTGTATTAGCACTTTAACCATTACATTCCCAAGACAAGGACAAAAGGCAAAACCAACGTCAAGGAGTAACTGAGTCGCAGCCAAGGGCACAGAGCAAGATTGCTCAAGGTCCCTTCTGTAATAACCTGGCTAGCTCCTTTCTCCAGCCCCCTGTCATTATGCCTTCGTTTCAGAAGCAGGAAACAGGGGAAGAAACGCAGGGAGTGCATGGGCTCTGGTATGTGCAAAGCACTCTCTCCTTTATGTCCACTTTCCCTTTCACTCCTTCTCTGCTTGCTTGCTTGCTTTTTTTTCTTTCTTCTTTATTTCTTTTTAAATTTTATTTTTATTTATACAGAAATAGGCAAGTAGAGAGAGAGAGGGAATGGGCTTGCCAGGACCTCCATCCACTGCAAACAAACTCCAGATGCATGCACCCCCTTGTCCATCTGGCTTATGTGGGTCCTGGGGAGTCGAACCTGGGTCCTTTGGCTTTGTAGGCAAGTACCTGAACCTCTAAGCCAACTCTCCAGCCCCTCTGCTTTCTTTCTTTAACATCAGAGTTGTTGGAGTCATTTCTCCTTTGCATTCTCAGTCAATCACAATTCTCGCTGTTATACGTGATGAAGTGAGGCTGGGTCACAAACTCAAGGAGGGAGATTCGGTTGGAAGTTTACCCAGTCATGATCAGTTCCCCTTCTACCCTCATCTTCTTCCTAACATTACATCTGCTTCCAGCCACATTGCAGCAGTGACTGATGGGACAAGAATCGGTATTACAACTTTTCGTTCAACGAATGTATCACCCCATCGCTGTTGAGCCATGCCATGGTGTGAGAGTCACGGTGCTGTCTCGGGTTCCCCTGAACGCTGGCTGAGGAACTGAGGTGCTTTGTACAGGCCCAGATGCAGATTCCTAAGTGGACCTATATCAAAGGTCCCATAGAAGACCAAAGCCCAGGAGAATGCTAGGTTAAATCAACAACCCCCTTTCTGGGTTTTCACATTGCGTAGTGCCTATCAGTAACCACGTGGAAATGCTTTTGTTTGTTTGTTTGGTTGTCTTTTTTGTATTGTGGCTGTCATTTTGCTTAATACTAACTCCTTCCTAGAATGTATGCTCAAGAAAGAACAGGCAACTTGCATCTTATTCACTGTCAGCCTTGTTGTCTGGCACATGCTAACTGCTCAAATAATGATCATTGAGGGCTGGGAGAGGGCTCATTGCATAAAACGCTTGCTGCACGAGTGTGAAGACCCAGGTTCAGACCCCCAGAATCCACGTAAAGCCACGTGCAACGGCCCAGGCAGCTGTAATCCTAGTGCACCTAAGACAAGCAGGGAAGCGGAGAGAGAAGCATTCCCTGAAAGCTCGCAGGCTAGTTAACCTGGTAAACTCAGCAGAGACTAGGAGAGCTCCTGCCTCAAACTAGGCAGAAGGTGACAGCCTACTCCTGAACCTGTCTCTAAGTCCCGCCCATGTGCACTGGCACGTGAACATGCCCACTCACACATACAACCCCCCAAATATTGATCACTGAAAGAATAAAGGGGTGTTTTTTAATATGTTATTTTTATTTATTTATTTGATAGAGAAAGAGAGAGAGAGAAAGAGAGAGAGAGAGAGAGAATGGGCACCCCAGGGCCTCCAGCCACTGCAAGCGAACTCTAGACGTGTGCGCCCCCTCGTTCATCTGGCTAACGTGGGTCCTGGGGAATCAAACCTGGTTCCTTTGGCTTTGCAGGTAAAATGCCTTAACTGCTAAGCCATCCCTCCAGCCCTAAAGGGGTGTTCTATAAACATCAATGAACTGAATCTCTGAGCTAATCCTGAAGCCTGTCTGAGGTATCAAAGGTTCTTAGCATCATTGAGTTCCGGTGTTTGGCTTACCAGTCATCAGCTACCTGCAGTTCATGAGTGTTTTCATTCTTACTTTTCACGTCTCTGTTTTTTTTTAATGAAGATTATTACATTTTTTCACACTTACAGGCAATGGGATCCAATCTGACTTCTCTATGGTCAGGCCCTTAGCACTGGCAATACCAGGCCACTCAACACTGGACTATTCCACATGCAGGCTTCCGTACTTCCCTCACACCGCTCCCTCTACTTCCTATCTTCCTCCACGTTTCCCATGTTCCACTTCCCTCTCCTCAACCAAATGAATTCTAAAACATCCTTCAAAGCCAAGATTATACCTTGCCTTCAAGACGTCTTTCTGAACTCTACTTTTCTTCTCTCCTATAACTCCCTTACTCTGCAGGTCTAATTTACTGTCCCACGACACTTTGTTCATACTGCTAATAGAATGTTCCAATAGATATCTCTTTCTGCATATGTGTCTCCTATCACGTTAGTTCAGAGTAAATGAAATTTGTCCTAAGTATACTTGTATCTCTGCACTAAGTAGAGTTATTCAGACAGACAGAACTGATAGTTTCTGCCACTTGCTCACCCTCAGTATTGGCGGAAGACAGGATCCAGCGCTACTGTGAGTATGAAAATCTGGGGATTAGCAAGTCCTTTCCATAAATGGCATATTTGCATATGACCTATGCAATACTCTTACTTACCTGAGATCATCTTTAGATCATCTATAATAGCTAATAAAATATAATGAACATAAGTAGCAGTTCTACTCATTTTTTAGAAATAGATGAAAAGAAAATATCCCTACATATTCAGTGCAATTATGATTTATTTTTTTCCTGACTATTTCCACCAAAGATTGGCTAGACCTATGAATGTAGAATCCATGGATACATAAGACCTTCCTATAGGTAGGTAAGTAGATAAGTAGGTAGAGATGAGAGATGGTTGACAGCAAATAGATTTTTATAAGAGAAATTAGATGGTGTTTTCATGGGTCCTGAGAAGTTCCATGATAGGTCTTCTGAAATCCAGAAAATGAGGGAAGCTAGCAGATGCTTTCACCCTGGCCAGGGAGGTGCCGTGTTTCTTGTTCCTTCTCCTACTATTGCTGCTACTCACGTGGGAAGCTCCTATCACACCAGTTTCCCTGAAGCCTTTAAAATCAGAGCAGGCACAGACCTTTTTTTTTTTTTTTTTTGAAAGTAGAAATTATGTTGAGAACTTTCAGGCCCCTTTGTGTCTTACCCAACTCTCTTCTTTGAGAGCAGGTAACAGGTGTAAGCTACGTATCAAAACCTTACTGTTGAGGGCATTTACTTTCCACTGCTGTTGTCACCAGTGATCACGACCTCGGGCTGTTAAAACCACACACACTTAATACCTTGAGTCCTATGGGTCATAAACCAGGGGTGTCAACTGGTTTCTCTGCATGAGTCCCACAAGGCAGAAACCATGGCACTGGCTGGGCCGCTCTAATTTCTGGAGGATCTGGAGAAGAATCCATTTTCAGCTTCATCCAAGTGGTAGGCAGGAGTCAGTGTGTGCAGAACCAGGGTTCCCACCAACTTGCTGATGGCCACGTGGGGTCTCTAGTCTCTGAACAGCTTAGGACTCACAATGACACCACTTAGAATTTCACATCTGTCTCTCCTCTTCTCCTATATCTGTAGTTTCTGAGACCACTCTTCAGACTCCTCCTGTTTGCTTTCTCAAATGATTGGATAGGACACAATTGATAATCCCGGAACATCTCCATATGACAAGGTTAGTGATCAGAATTATACATGCATATTCAATTTTACCATGTAACATCCAAATGTTTCAGGCGATTTTTTTTCCCACCACAGCTATGTATTTCCCCCCACATGTATCCAATATAATTCTCACAGCAGCTACCAAAGGGAAGTATATTCATACCCATTGTTCATGAGACGATGCTGAGGTTCCGGGAGATTTGTATCAAAGCTAGTAAGTGATGTCGCTGGGGTCTGATTCCTGCCCCAAAGTTCACATCACGGCCTCTGTCAGAGAGGGAGGAGTGGAACTCCGGGACTCGGGACTCAGCTGTCCTCGTAGCTGTCCCCACCATTCTGTCACAGGTACTGCTTCTCGATTCAGCAAGGTTGTCCCTCATCCCACCAAAGACCCCCAGCCCTCTTGCTAGGTTCACGGTTTGTGTGTCTGCTGGGTCCCAATGGAGAACAGATGGCATGCTCCAATGGAGTGACTGAGGAGAGATTGATATGGGGACTGTTGACAGGTCAGGCTGTGGGCGGGGTTATGGGAGAGCCACAAAGACTGACAAAGCACCTTAGCAGACGCCAGCTGTCTCATTTCTAGGTGTGGAGGGGCACATGAAGAAAATAGAGAAGAAGTCCCGGGGGGGGGGGGGGAAGGGATAAACAGCAGGAGAGGCTGCCAAACAAAAGCTGTGACCTTCGGAACAAACACAGCTCCCACCGGCCCTGCTCTGGCAAGAGGAGGGTGGCAAGGTAGGACTTCGCCCTCAGCTCCCTATATTGGCAAGTCTCAGGCGGAAACCAGAGGAAGGAGGTCCGCGTGTGCAAATTGCCGAGGCTTAGCTTTGCAGGACTAGAGCATGGGATGGGAGGATGGAGAGCGGCCTTACGGGAGCCCAGCAGCCCAGGTCTCTCTCCTTAGAGAATCCCCCGTCCCTAAGGACACGGAGACTTGCTTTTGCCAGTATGTTTGTTTCCTATGGCTGAAAACATAACTTACTATAAATGAGAGGTTTGGACCCAGAGAACTTTACTGTCTCACAATTCTGGAGGCTGGAGATCCCAAATCAAGGTGGCGTCCTGGGTGTGTTGCTTCCTGGGCGCGCTCCTTTGGAGGATGAGGAGGGTCATGGCTTCATCCCAGCATCTGCTGGATCCTGGCCACCTCCGTGTTCCCTGACTTGAGCTCCAGTGCTCCAGAGCCTGTCTGCATATGGTCTCCATCTGTCTCCATGTCCTCTCTTCTTCACACAAGGACACCCGTCACTGGGGCTAGGGCCACTCTACATCTAATATTTTCTCACAGTCCTTAGCTGCACATACCTACAGATGTCCTAGTCCCAGATACAATCACAGTCTAAGGTTCTAGATAGACATGAATTATAGGGCGCCCTTAGTCCACTCACAGAAGCTAGTGACATGTGCTGCTTCTGGACAAAAATCTCAAGACCTAGCATGCAACTTGCCAATTTTTTCTTTTTTCTTTCTCTCTCAGTGTCATAACAACCAGCAAGGTACAGACGAGTGCACCCCTGGGCCCTGCACGGAAGGTGAGGCAAAAGAGGAAGGCCCAGCTGACCTGCAGAGGGAATATATTGAGAGAACAAACAAACGTGTCACCTGTCCTGTACTTCCCCACAGTCCTCTGTGTAGGGACACTGTCAGCAATCATGCAAGTCACACACACAAACATCCACGAAAGGACAAAAGGCACTCTGAAGGGCCACTACTCCCAGTAGTCCTGACCCATGAGCAACGTTTGACTGCCTCTGGCTCCTCTTAGGGCCAGGGTGCAGGAAGGGTCAGATGTTCAAAGACTGCTGTTTGGGGCTGGAGAGGTGGTTTAGCAGTCAAGGCGCTTGCCCGCAAAGCCAGGACACACAGGTGGTGCACGCGTCTGGAGTTTGTTTGCTGCGGCTGGAGGCCATGGCATGCCCATTCCTTCTTTATCTGCCTCTCTCTCTCTCTCTCTCTCTCTCTGTCTCTCATTCTCTGTCTCTCTCTCCTTCTCTCTCAAACAAATAAATGAAGAAAAAAAAAAAAGACTGCTGTCTGGATTCTTAGAGGGGAAGGTTTTCTAGAATACAGCATGGGTGTCCTTTGAAGCTGGCTGCATTGCCACGGTCTGCATTTCATACTGACAGTCAGTCTCCTCTTGGGGTGCAGCTGAGTTCCCCACCAGCAGCAGCCAGGAACTTCGGGGAGCTCCGCGTGCTCTGTCTCCAGCACGGCTCTCTAGGCGTGCCCTTCCTGTCCCTCTGTGATGGCCTGTGTGAACCCACGGAGAAACTGCTCACCCATGACTGTGATCACCCATGCAAACCCATGAACACTGTCCACCCGTGAGTTCTTTGAGTCTGTCTGCCAACTTCTCTTTGATCTGGCAGGGGGCTGTGTGCGGTGGCCAGGGCAAACAAACTCTCCAGGCAGGCTGAGAAGGGGAAGCGAACGAGCTGGGACCATGCTGCCAGGTGAGACTCCTGAGTGCCCGGATCATGAGAAACGCTGCCCAGTTCCACGTCCTTTCATTCCCTGTGTCGGTACGGAGTGACAACGTGGACTTGATGCCCCCCATGATTCTGGAGAAATCGAACTTGCATTCTGTCTCCCCTCACCACTGGTCTCTGAGCCAAATGGTAGGAGCAGATGAATAAGCTAGACACATCTTGACCAGAGAGAGATGGTTTGTGAGGGTGGAACGCGGGCAGCAGCTGGCAGCAGCACCTGGGAGATTGGTAGAAAGGCCGGCGTGGGGGCCCACCCCTGACCTCCTCATACTCTCATTGAGCCCAGAAGCCTCTGCTTCAGCCAGTCTTCCCCAGCATTCTGGTGCACAGTGCCACTTGAAAAGCCCCGGTTCTGGGTCTATCCTTGGAAGACAGGTGGCCTGTCTTGGTTTTGGAGGGACAGAACAGCAGTAAAGTAGGTCTCTGGGAGCCCCAGATCAGCCTGCACGTTGGGTGTTTTGTGTTAGCTTCAGGTGGCAAGTTCCAGTCAGGCCATGACAAGACCCAGCGGATGAAGCCTGGCTGCCACAAGTGAACCCTCTCCTATGGGAAAGCGGGGGGTCCTACCTCCCAACACTGTGCCTCTTTTCTGACAGAAGCCAGCATGGGCTTCAGGGTGGCTGTGTATTAGTGACTTCGGGAGTCAGTTGAGGAGCTGGTTTCCCTGTAATTTACAAAGCGCCTTTTGTGTGTGTCCATCAAGAAACTTAATATCTGAAATCTGTGCTAATCTCCTGTGAATTCCCACTTAGGAGGGGTCATGTTGATAAAAACGGGAAGGCTGGAAAGCTTCCATATGCGACACCTTTGTCCAGACAATGAAACAAACAAGACCAGGCATCCCCTGGAGGAGTGACAGATCAATACCCATTCCACCAGGTGCCCAATGCAGAGGGGCCTGTGCGACAGTGTGTGGACTGGTGGGGGCGGGCTGTGGGGAGAAGTTTTAGTCTATCACAATTGGAAAGAAAATTTGTTCATTTTCAACAGCCATGGAGGCCAGACCACCTGGAGCTGGTTCTAATGGACCAGGCAAGGTGTTCGGCCCAACCTGCTCCGTCCTGGAAAGGTTAGTGGCATTCCATACAGGTTGTGGTGGTTTGAATAGATGGCCCCCAATATATACAGTTTTTTATTTGTTTGTAGTTTGCATCTGCAGCCATCTGGCTGGAGGCAGTGTCACTGGGTGGATCTTAAGGTGTGGTGGTGGGTTTCAGATTTCAATCTAAAGATATGCAAAGTGTACCTAGCTGGAGTTCCTGCAGTGTGCTGTGGCTTTTGGCTTTAGGCTTGTGCTTCTCTCTCTCCACTTGCTCTTGTGAAAGCAGGCCAGCTTCTTCTGCCATTATGGAACTTCCCCTGGATCTGCAAGCTTCAGTAAATATCCCTTCCTCCATAACTGTGCCTGGTCTGGAAGTTCATCTCAGCGAGCCTGAACTGCCTGCTACACGGGTCAAGCGTGAATGCTGAACCTCTGGAGATGGAGAAGGGCTGCTGTGTGGAGACGTGCCAAGCTTGCTGGTGGATAACTTTCTCTTCTTCATTTGTTCGGTGACACTCTTAATTTTGTCTGACAGTACTAGAGGAATATGCTTGTCAGTTGTGATCCAATATCTGACCCCTACCCACCCAGTCTTTACCTTTAGAAGACTGAAGATTGGACCTATCCAGTTTTCTTCTTCTCCTAAGACGTGCTTTGGGCCAGCAGGACTGTAAGCTAGATGAAAAGCTACCAGAGTTCTAAGGGAAGGAATCAATAGTAATATATATAAGTGTGTATATAGATCACAATGACAGGCCTGCTTTTCTATTCAAGTTAAGACGCTCTCAGCTCCTCCAGTTGGCACTCTGCCTGGCTATGACATGCCCTCTCTGAGGGCTGTACACAGCCAGACTCAGTTTTCAGAGGCAGGATGGACAAGCTGCCTGGGGGCCATGATCTGGTTTTACTTCAGGGGATTCTCTATGGCTACCCTAGTTGGCCTTGACCTAGGCCCTGCTGGAGAGTCCCACATCACTTACCTCTTTGCATTCAGGCATTAAAAGTTGTTTAAATGCAAATTATTTTCTGGGAGCTAGAGACATTATTATTCATTAATGTTTGGGCTCTAATGAGTTTATCAGCTTAGAGGAGAATGTGCCAGGGTCTTTGGGTAATAGAGAAGAAGGAGATATGTTGTAATAAGGACAGGTGGAAGAGGAAAGACTAAGCTCTGAAACGCTATAGAAACTACAGCTGTAGACTTGAGGCATGGCATGAGACACTGGTTATAAAGGCAAGAAGTGAGATTAAGAAAGGAAGTGGATAGGGCTGGGGAAATGGCCTAGTGGTTAAGGTGTTTGCCAGAGAAGCCTAAGGACCCCAGTTCGATTCCCCAGGACCCATGCCAGCCAGATGCTCAAGGGGGCACATGCGTCTGGAGTTCATTTGCAGAGGCTAGAGGCCCTGGCATGCCCATTCTCTCTATCTGCCTCTTTCTCTCTCTCTCAAATAAATAAATAAAGTATTTTTTTTAAAAAAAGAAAGGAAGTGGATAGTAAAATGTCTTCAGGAGTCCACAGTGAATTTCTACCTGGAGTTCCTGGCAGTCTGAGGATGACTGTCTCTAGAAACCTTTGCTGGGACATGGAAAAGTGCCACTGTGCTATGGCACCGCTGGTCCTGGAACTTGTTCATCTATGAAAGACTTGACTAGTGTGCCCACATGCTGTGGGTGTATCAGGACAGCAAAATGGGCAAGCCCTGCCCTGTGGAGTTTGAATTTTAGCAGAGGTCCTTTCTGGCAAAGGGGACAGAAAATGCAAGGCTCGTTCTCAGGGGCAGGTCTGGCTTACATAATGAATATCAGGGGTATGGTGGTGGGTGGTCAGCCTGGCTAGGTGAAGACGATGAGAGAGGTCGTCGAAGTTCTGGTATTATTCAGGGCCTCCCTAGACTTTCACCCTGGGTTTTGAACCTAAGCAGTAATATTATCCAACTGACAGTGGCTCACAGATGTGATTTTGGCATCTGGGAGGTAGAAGCAGAAGGATCAGGGAGTCAAGGCCATCCTTGGCTACACAGTCAGTTTGAGGACAGCTTGGGCTACATTAGGCTGTGTCTCATTGGAAAACCTTCTGTAGAAAGCCAGGCACAGATGTCAAATATGTTCGGCTAAGAGATCTCTCTTGCAGTGTGTTCAGTCTTCTCTTGCAGCACAAAAGCGTCACGGACAAAGTCAATTCAACTATTGAGTATAGCTATGAGCCAACGAAACTTCCATCTCCAGAAAATATGATGGGCAGCTGTCATCTTTGGCCTCTGCTGAGCCTTGACCCATTTCAATGATCCTCAGTGGAGATAAAGTGCGTTGACTGCTGAGCAGCCCTTCCAGCCCATGATCTCACTCTTTAGGAAGACTTCCAGGCCACATAATTCTGTCTTTCCCAAACACCATCCATGATTATGCTGGCTAGAGAGCAGTTGCTAGAAGGAAGAAACACCAAAAGGGAGGCAACTGCCAGTTGAAACTAGCAGGGGCACTTGGAAGAGTGGCACAAATGGGTATGTCCCAGGAGGCTTTGAGGGCTAGAAGCAGAGAGAGTCTTGCATATCTTAGTTTCCTGGGGGTTAGTTTTACTGGAGGGTTTTCAGCTCACCAGGCTAAGAATGCTTGACTCATTTTCAGAGAAAAGCAAAGCAAGTTAAACTTCACATCTGCTCCTTGCTCAGGACTTCAGTTGTGTTCACCCTCTCCAGAGATGCCCTGTGCCATGTGTGGATCGTGATAGTGCCTTCACACCCACAGGACACAGCGCGGACCATGGCAGCAGCTGCTCTCCCCTCCCAGGGAGCAGAGTCTGCTCTCTGCACCCAAGCTGTGCCAGGGGGGTTGTCTGCTGGAGAGCACCGCAATGCACGCTGGGCGTGTGCTGATTGAAATATATTTCAATATGAGCATTTATCAGAAGCAGCAGATGGAGGCAGCAGAGTGGAGCTCCCAGGACTGAGGGCAGGGGTGTTTCACTCAAGTGTAAAGCTCACAACATCTACACTCAGCTGGTAGCAGCTCATAAAACCAGTGAAGAGAAAGAAGAGGGTGAAGAAAAAAAAAAGCCACCTTTGTGCTAGGTTCTGAAGGTCACAGCATTCCCTGACCTCGAGTCTCAGTGCCTCAAGGACAACAGAACTCAGTCTAGAAGGGGAAAATACACCTTCCAGTGGCTTGCTTTAATTTTTTTTTTTTTTACTTTCTTAAAATCCAATAAATTTAATAAAAATTCAGAAGCTCGAAACAAATGGGAATAGAAACCATTGCATTTCTGCTTGTGTGCATTAGCTCTTTCAGCAAATGCGTGCTACATGACACACGTTCCCTAAAAGCCATGGGTACCTGGAGACAAAGAATGCGGCAAGTAACTGTGGTGATCCTAAAATACTAGACGTGTCAAAAGTATTTCCGTTTTGACTGTTTTACCGCTACCTTCACAACTCACCCTATAAGCACAAATACATCCAAGGCCTGCTCTATTGACTATGTGAACTAAGAAGTGTGTTTCAACAGTACATTTCCTCAGGGAACAAGTACCAAACCCAATACATTAGTGGTGAAAAATAAATAAATAAAGACAGTGACAATAATTTTCAAATCCCCTGTTTGAGAAAAGAACTAATATTGTTCCATCCCATTTGGCAAGGTCAATTTTAACAGTTGATCTCAGGTTTGCAAAAATGCCCCAACTCGCTCAAAAAAAAAAAAAAAAAAAAAAAAGAAAAAAGAAAGGAAAACAAAAAGAAAGAAAACTAACTTGCAGATTATACTATCACAGTAATGTTTGCCTTCCATTATTTTCTGAGAGACTTTTAAAATGCAGAAAAAGCCTCATGTTTCTTCATTGTGTCCTTTTGTGATAGCCTCAAAATGGGAAACTTGCATCATTACACATGTTAGGTATGGATCCCGTCCTCTGCCAAGGTCTTCCCTCTGGCCTCATCAGAATTCATCACTCCTTCCTGTGCTACCACAGAGGAGGGGTAATGCCACATTTAAATACATCAAGTTTTATACTTAGCTGTCTCTCATGATGCATTTTTCAAAGGAATACATGGAATAAAAGACTTAAGACTTTAGAGGAACGTTTGAGGTTATAAAGGGAGGGGTGGGGGAGGAAGACTGCCGAAAGTCCATTTTATCACACGGCCTTCAGGGCAGAGTAGATATATTAAGAAATATTCCACTTGAATAAATGGCACTATCTTCAAGCTACTTGTTCTCAGGCTTTATTTTATTTTCTGCCTTTTAAAAGTGTTGGTTAGACAGTCTTACTGATCATTTACTCAGTTTCAGATGGGTGATTGCTTAGGGGTATAAAGGTGATTAAACACCATTCTGATCTACAAGCCAACTATGCTCTCCGGAAGCCAGGCCAGAACTGGACTGAGGGGTGATTAGAAAACACCACAGAGGGGAAGAGCCACGGGGGCACCAGGTCAGAGAAGGTGACCATCAACTGACACTTGGAGGGAGCAACAGAGTATTGGGCAGGGCAGAGGTTCTCAGTAGCAAAGACATCCCTTGGGGAGTTAGGACATTTTAGGGGACAGCTCTGATATCCAGTGGGTTAAGGACAGTGATGCTAAACGACCTGCTGTGGCTGGTTTGGTGCACACAACCATCGTTTCACACCCAGCATGGGGTGTGAGCATCCCGCTGGGCATTTGTGTAAGTGGACATCTGGTTATAATCATCAGAGCCTAACAGCTACCGCGTGTCACATATGACTACAAATCGTGCACTACATGGATGTTTTAAGATATTTTAATTTATTTGTGAGTGAGAGAAGAGAGAAAGCGAGTATGGGTGCACCATGGCATCTTGCCTTTGCAACCTGACTCCAGATGTGTACACCACCTTGTGTGTCTGGCTTTATGTGGGTACTGGAGAATACAACCTGATCAGGCAGGCTTTGGAAGCACCAAGCCACTTCCCCAGCCACTGCATGCTTTTAATAAATACTACATTTTCCAGGAATGGGCTTCCTTGTGAATCAAAATAATATTCTGTTCTGCTCTCTTTGCAACTCTACCAAGAGGTGTCTGCCATCTTGAAAACACAAGTCATTACCTTATGCTTATGGTATTTATGTCAAGAAAATAATAGTCGTGAATTGGTCTTCATTTGCACCTGTCCATCCCCAGTGACTATAGAACATTTTATTACTTTGCTACATCTTTTTTTAAAATTTTATTTTATTATTTAGTTTTTGTTTTTTAATAAGGTCTGACTATGTAGCTTAGCCTGGCATGGAAGTCACTAGCAGGCAATGCTGTCCTGGGTCTCATGATACTCCTGCCTCCGTCTCCAGAGTCCTTGGATTACAGGTCTGTGCCACATTGTGTGATGTCTTAATATACTAGTGTCCAGATACATACATATAGAAATACTGATTTAGGGCTGGGGAGATGGCTTAGCAGTTAAGCGTTTGCCTGTGATGCCTAAGGACCCCAGTTCGAGGCTCGATTCCCCAGGACCCATGTTAGCCAGATGCACAAGGGGGCGCAGTGTCTGGAGTTCATTTGCAGTTTCTGGAGGCCCTGGTGTGCCCATTCTCTCTCTCTCTCTGTCTGTTGCTTTCAAATAAATAAATAAAAATTTTAAAAATATATAAAAAAATATTGATTTAATACGGTACTTGCCCTTTTTCTTATTGAAGTTAAAGCATATTGTGAGAAAAAATTAAATATGAATGTAGATATGTTATCTATAACATTTGTTTGAGATAGTAAATAACAGGTTACTTTTTTAACATATAAAAAGAAGGAACAGGTCTGCAAGTCTGAGAGCCAGTAAGATGGGCACAGTAGGAGAACAGTGCGTTCCAGGCAGTCCTAAGAGTTTAATGTGTACAAGAATCATTTAGTGATCTTGTTAAAATGTGCCTGCGGATTCTATGGTGCTGGGTCGGGGTTGGGAGGTGTTGGTTTTCATCAATGCCTCAGGCGGTGCTGATGCCGAGGTGTGTGGACAGCATCTTGCTGAAGGAAACGCAGGTACAAAAGTATAGGGGGTTGGAAGAGGTTTTGGAAAACAGCATGTATTTTGGATAATCAGAAGACAAAGTATCCAGAGCTCTGGTGGGAGGCGAGGCTGGAGAGGGAGGCTGGTCCGAGTGATGAAAACTGGACGGTAGACAATGGTTAGGCAGTTGAGGAGGTAGAAGGACTCCCAAGGTGGACAGGATTTTTCTGTTGGTTAAAAGTGGGAAATGTCCTTGATCCTGTAATGAGGGATCTGGATTTTCCTTTATCTCTTACCCTGAAAGAGTCCTGGCAGCCTCCACCTGGTTGGAGGGAGGCCACTGATTCAGATGAAGTTTGTGTGACTGTAAGGATCAGGCATCTTGACTCCTGAGTTCAAAGCTCAACCAAGAGCTGAGAATGGCTCTGTTCTTGTCAAAGACACCCCAGATCCTTGTATCAAGAATATGCAGAACTTTGCCCACCATGTTTGGCCTTCAGCATGTAGACAATGAGGCACCCTCAAAGGGTTTCAGCACAGCCGTGTCGTACTGCGTCTCTGTCCTCCAACGTGTGTGATGGTTCCTGAACATAGGACATCCAGCGAGGATGCCTTCATAACTGGGGTGCCAAGACACCAAGATGCCCCAAACTGCAGAAGCCACAGTAGCAGTAGAAGGAAGAAAAGGAGCTTGACTTTCTAGTCTAGATTTCCCAAGACTTAGTGATTGACTGAGTGTGGGCGGAAAGGTAAGATGGCTTGTGTCTGGGTGTGGAGTGATGTCATTGGCCAGCAGCATTGGCAGTGGATAGAAAGCTTAGAGACAAAGTTTAGAGACATTGAGTTTTAGACATATAAATCCAACGTGCACATCTTCTCCAAAAGAGGGCATATATTTAATATAACTAACATGAAAACTTTTGCAAAGAGTGTATTGTGTTTCACTTTAGCAGAAATAACTCACTACTGACTTCTCCATGACAATGGAGGAAGGATGTGTGCAATCCCATAGCCATGCCTGTTCATCCCTGGGCCTGGGGTGGAAAAAAGGGGACAGTACTTTATTGTTAGTATTATTATTATTACTACAGAAAGTGCACTAAGCATTAGAATCATTTGGGTATAGAGGAGTAGCAAAGAAATGGAATGAATTTCCTTCTTCCTAAGGTCACACAACACATGCATGTGCATGCATGCTCACACACACACACACACACACATTTTGCATGGTAGTGGGTTTGAGGTGGTCATGTGGGTTCATGACCCTAGTGTCCCATGAATAAACTAGCTGTAACTAACTCCATGAACATCGTGAGTGGCCATTCTTCACCGAGTCGTGCAAGGAGCTCTGGCCTTGTCAATGATTTGGAGCTCATTCCATCATCACAATAATTCTAGAAAGAGATTTTATACAGATAGAAACTAACATTTATGGAGGTCCGAGAGTTTGCTTAAGATCACAAAGAGGAGATGAATGGAGCCTGATGCCATTTCTTTTCATGTCCACCTGACACTTCACTTGCTCTGACTCTCCCAATCATTCTAAAATCATAGCTGTCCCTTTAAAACACTCGACTGCTTCATACCTCTGTATGTATCAGGGGTTTCTGCCTAGACTCCTCCTGCCTGATCAAAGTCCCACCTAGTGTTCTATCAAATCTCTACCAGGTGTCTCATTTGTGAAAACGATTCCAAGCCTCCGCATTTCATGCCCTGAGTGGCGCTCCCTCTCTGTGTAACATGCTCCTCTGGAATGTGGGGTTGCAATTCCCTGCCCCTCTCTAGGCCATGGGCTCCTGAAGGTCAGGGGCATGTATGTGCCTTCTTCCATCATTATGCCCAGTACACATGACTGTGTAATGAAAGCTCTGATCTGAACTTGTATACAAGTTGTCAGCGAGTCCTCTGCAGATGTCTCTGGTCCCGGGAAGTTGCTGGTATGAGATTCTCATGGCTGGAAGCAAGCATGCAACCAAAGGCAGCTTGGGGAAGGCACGGGTTCACTTTGGCTTCCGGACTCGATGGGAAGCTCCATGACGACAGGGGACAATGTAGCCTGAGCACAGGCTGGACGTCACCTCCTGGCCAACAGCAGGTGGACAGCAGCAGCAGAGGTGTGCCAAACACTGGCAAGCTGGCTGCAACACCCACAAGCCCACTCCCAAGAACGCACACGCTCCAGCAAGTCTCCAGTTCCAAATTGCTACCATCTGGGGATCAAGCATTCAGAACGCATGAATTTATGGGGAACACCTAATTCAAACCGCTACAGAAGTGTAAGCCAATTTCTATGGAATTCAGACACGAGCGATGCACAATGTTGGCTTGGAAAATCATAGTGTTTATGTGCGCACACTTCTTGTGCAAAGCAGACTTCACTCCTCTTCTGAAAGCCCCCACCATCACTATTAAACTTAATGATTTAGATTGGAGTTATTGGGAGTCAATACCTAATTTAAAGTCTAATTTCTCGTTGGATTTTAATAAATAATAACATTGAACTACTACCCATGACACATCAGTGTATAAAACAACTAATTCTTAACATAATTAAACTTTCAATAAAATGCAATACAAAAAGCTTTCTTCACACAGAACTCTACCCTTGACCAAGGTTTGTCTCTGCCCTCATCCAGCAATCTCTTTGTAGTGCCCATATCTAGCTTCCTGGCTCTCTTTCTCTAGTACTTCTTTAATGAGGTTTATGCGAAGGAGGGTTGATCTAGCTACTTCTGGCCTATGATGACATAGAGGTAAAACAACACTGACTTAACAGAAACAAAACATGATTACTTTCAACTCTGAATCGGGAAAACGGCATGAAATGTCTATAACTAAGAATATCAGGGTTTGGGAGCTGGAGACATGGCTCGGGTGTTAACTGTGCTTCCTGTGCGAGCCTGTGGGCCTGAGACCGGATGGGTTCAGATTTCCAGATCCCACATCAAAACAGCTGGGTGTGGCCGTGTGCACCTGCACTGTAACCTGCAGGAGAGTAGAGACCCAAGAAACGTCAGAGCACCATAAACTCAGGAATGAGTAAAAAAGAGACTCAGGCTCAAAACAAGAGCAGGTGGAAGAGCGTATGGGCAGAACATTGGATGTTCCTCTTCGGTGACTGCAGGCAAGCCACCTCCATCTCAGTGAGCATAAGACCCTGCATACACCACACATGCCACACATGACACACACACACACACACACACACACACACACACACACACACCACACCTCCCTAAGACCAGTGCATCAGTTTGGATCATCAGCGGGTAATCACTCAGATCAACTCAAAGAATACAAGTTGATAATCAGACAGAGTTTCTCAAACTGAGGTAGCACTCTCTCATGAGGTTATATGGCCAAGAAGTATGGGGAGCAACAGAGGCAAACAATATAACGTAGTCCCTGCATCGTTTATGTTAATCAATGAAGGAAGCGTCATTTTATACAAAAACTAGTACAGACCTTCTAAGGAGAAAAATGCAAACGTCTCATGAAAATTTAAAGATCACAGCAACATGAGACTGCAAATAACTGCTGAGCCAATGACAGTCTACTCGGGCCGAGTCCCAGCCCACTGGTAGTACACAGGTTCCTTTGTTTTCCTTGTAAGAGGTCAATTCAGACACTGCTGTATAGGATTCACAGGGAATGAGCACCGGAGCCGGCGCTGCACAGAAGCTAATGGGAGAGACAGGAAAGCTGCTCAGAGAGCAGGGTTAGCTCACAATCCAAGATGGCGCTAGCAACAGGACAGCCTTGTCATTCCCTCCACGGTAGAGCAGACCTCCACCTTTGCCCACAGGGAACTCTGGCAAAACTCCAAGTCGGCTTCAACATTTCGGATGCCCACCAGCCAACCAAACTGCCATTCTCTAGATTTCCTTTGGTTTCTGCCTTCTTTTTTTTTTTTTTTTTTGAGGTAGGGTCTCACTCTAGCCCAGGCTGACCTGGAATTCACTATGGAGTCTCAGGGTGGCCTCAAACTCACGGCAATCCTCCTACCTCTGCCTTCTGAGTGCTGGGATTAAAAGCGTGCACCACCACGCTCCGCCATTGGTTTCTGCTTTCTTGCAGCCTTTGTCTACTAATTTTAATATATCTAAGGTCATCTCCCTGCCCCCGTTTTATTAGTGGGTATTTATTGTATAAAATAATGGGTTTCCAGTACCTCAAACATGTTTTATTTTTATTTATTTATTTATTTATTTATTTATTTATTTATTATTTGAGAGAGGTGAAAGAGAGAGAGACAGAAAGAGACAGAGACAGAGAAAGGGAGAATGGGCATGCCAGGGCCTCCAGCCACTGCAAACAAACTCCAGACACTTGTGCCACCTTGTGCATCTGGCTTACATAGGTCCTGGGGAATAGAACCAAGGTCCCTTGGCTTTGCAGGCAAGTGCCTTAACCGCTAAGCCATCTCTTCAGCCCAAGCATGTTTTTTATCATGACAATTTCGTACATGTATATGATGTAGTTTAATCCCATTCACCCTCCGCTCTCCTGCTAACTCCTCTTCCTCTTACCAAATACCCTCCCCCCTTTCTATTAATGTCTTCATACACCTTCCAGGCCAACTTTCTTTCTGAGTATCTTCCTTCTGTTCCGTCTCCTAAATGCCTAAATAAATTTGTACATTGAACATAGAACTCCCTGCAAAGTGAGAAGACGAGCCTTCCATTTAACCACTATTATCCCCATTTTCATGTAGATTTTGTGTCCAGCTGCCACAGAGAGCTCCAGCCAGACGACGTATTCTTTGCCCTTGAGCTTAATTTCTATTTTTGGCAACGTTGCCTGCTGTGTAGCCAGAGGGGCACATCTTCAAGATTAAGGTCATGCATCTCGTAGCTTCATGGTGGCCAGGTTTCCTCTGCAGAGCAGAGATCTGCACGGGAGTCCTGGCCGTGGCTTTCTTCTCTAAAGCAGCCACCTTGAAAGACATCAGAAAGTGATTCCTCCTGTCAGTAAGTGACTTCGCAAGATAAACAGCTAAAGGCTTTGTATTGAAACCAAAATTCCGAGTAAAGAATGGAATCTCAACTGGGCGTGGTGGTGCACGCCTTTAATCCCAGCACTTGGGAGGCAGAGGTGGGAGGATCGCTGAGAGTTCAAGGCCACCCTGAGAATACATATTGAATTCCAGGTCAGCCTGAACTAGAGTGAAACCCTGCCTCGAACACCTCCCCCCACAAAAAAAGAATGGAATCTCTATTTGAATGGAGAGTCTATACCCTTTCATAGGATTTTCTTTTGCCTTATTTATTTATTTTTTTGTTTTATTTCAGTTCTAGAGGCTTGACCCACAGGGAGGAAGAGTGGGGACTGCTGGCGCTCAGCTAGCGCTCTCCTCCTCAGTCTTTACACCCTGCTCTGTGGAATGGTGTTGCCCGCAGGTGAGGTGGACCTTCCCACCTGCGCTAACCTCATCAAGATAATCCCTCACAGGCATGCTTTGGAAGGGCAGAATACTGCGGCCTTGTGTGAAAGGGTAGAAAGGCAAGCTGGAGCTCTGAGTTTGAACCCTGTCCAAAGAGAACTGATTTTACTCATGAGAGCAAAGTCCTCACATGACCTTCTCACGGCCACATCTCGTAACGCGTTACATTGGGGTTTGTGATCTCATGATGTAAACATACATCGTGTTTAGGTTTGGCCATGTGTTGTTTGACTTTTCCTGGGAAGATATCTATTCACCCCTGATGAGCTGCCAACAACAGTTCAAAGGAACAAGTGTGGCCTAGTGAACTAGTGACTTTATTGGGTTTGCTCATTGGGTCGATGAGGGACTCCCACAAGCTGTGTGCCCAGAGCTTCCTGTACAGCTTGCTGGAGGCTCTGCCAGCCAGGGAATTGTTTGCTGCTTTTCTAACCTTGAGAAGCGATTCTGGAGCTTCCTGAGTCTTGAAAGGAAATAGCCACAGAAAGCACTTCCTAGATTGTAATTTCCTTGCCAAGGTAATGTCATAAAATTTCTAATCTTTTTCTGCCTGTAGCTCACCATGAAGAAAGTCCCGGGGAGTGGGAAGATGGCTCAGCAGGTGAGAGAGCTTGCTATGCAAGCATGAGGCCCAGAGAGGGCCCGATTCTCCCTGGATTTCATTTCCCAGAACCCACCTAAAATCGGCTGGCCATGGCCATGCAAGCGTGTAACCCCGGACCTATGGGTAGCAGAGATGGGGGAATATCGCTGGGCTCATGGAAACAGCAGCTCCAGGTTCAGAGAGAAACTCCATCTCAAGGAAAAAGGCAGACGAGCAATCAAGGAAGACACCCCGCTTCCTCCTCAGCCATGCATACGTATGTCCACACACGCCATCTCTGTACACTCAGCACACCCACCACACCACAATACAGCGCATGCATTTGCACAAAGAAAAAAAGAAAAGAAAAAGAAATGTATCTGATGCACCTAACTCTGACACAGGGTATAGGACCGTTGTTATTCTACAGAAGTCGAGCCCTTTTGCCAGAGAGGAAGGAATTCTGCACAGAGTTTAAGAGGAGTCTGAATAGCTAGGCCTCACTCACTCAGGTTCCTCTCCCTCGCATGCCTGTTTAATGACTTTTCCTTAAGCCCCCTCCCCCCAAGTACAAAGTTTAAAGAGCTTCCAGTTAGCTGAACACACAGAGGTCCCTGGAGGGTGGCTGGAGAGGGCATGGAGTTTCAGTGCCCCTGAACTTCCTCCACACTCTGCATGTCTTCATTCAGGTCCTTTGTAATATCCCTTAAAATAAACCTATAAATATCAGAAAATGCATCCCTGAGTTCTGTGACTCACTCGGGCAAATTAATTCAATTCGTATTAATTCAATTCCTTGTCAAAAGCACAGGTAAAATTATCTTGGTCTTGGAAGACAAAGTTGGGGAGCAGTTTTGAGGACTGAACTCCCCACCTGTAAGACCTAACACTTTTTCCAGCAAGACAGCTCAGCATTAAATTGGATTAGAGGGCAGCCATCTGGATTAGAACGGAGCAGCTGGCGCCCACTGCTGCAAAATTGCTTGCTTACTCTCTAGTTTGGAGAAATTCCTGTATCTTTGAGGTTACAGAAATCCTCTGTGTTGATGGTGTTATGACACACAGGGATTCAGACTCACGTGAATTTTGGCAAGGACAAAAACATACCAGGAACAGCATCTCCACTGATTCACTGATCGATGGAAACATTCTACAGTATCTAACAGGTATTTTAACTGACTGCTGCAACTCCAGAGCTCATAAGGACATCATCTTATTCCACCGAGAGGTCTCTAATTTTTAAATGATTATTACTAATATTAAGCCAAAAACAGCTTTCCTGAAACTTTCCATCAGTCATCGCAGGTATTCCTGTAGAACCATATGGAAAAATCTATTTCTTCCCCTACACAGTAGCCTTTCAACACTGGAAAGTTACACTTGAATTTTCACTCTTCTGTATGAAATATAGAAACATCTGAAACATCTGTTCTCATTAATTCTTCATATAAAGTGGGTGTAATTCAATTCACTAACTAATAGTTTTCCCTTACATACATGGTAATTTAATTAAAAAAATTTTTTTTTTGTTTATTTTTAGACAGACAGAAAGAGAAAGAGGCAGTGAGAAAGAGAGAATGGGTGCGCCAGGGCCTCCAGCCACTGCAAACGAACTCCAGATGCGTGTGCCCCCTTGTGCATCTGGCTAACGTAGGTCCTGGGGAATCAAGCCTTGAACCGGGGTCCTTAGGCTTCACAGGCAAGCACTTAACTGCTAAACCATCTCTCCAGGGCCCCCTCTTGCCTTTTTTTGAAAGATAGGCTGCATGAGTCATCTCTTTACAACTAACATAGAAAAAAAATATTTTGGTTCACTGTTTTGGAGATTTCAACACAAAATTAAGTATCCCTGTGTCTTGGGTGGCATATCATAACAGGGGGTCCCCACTCAGGGCACATACCCAGTGGCCTAAGAACCCCTATATGATCCCATCTCCTCATGTTCTATCACCAAGGCCACTACCCTGGGGACCAAGCCTTCAGCATCTGGGGCTGAGAAAACATTCAACAACCAAAATATAACACAGGTATTTCAGTTTTTAAATATTTAAAAGTAAATGTGTTTCACTAATGCAGAAAATGGTGGGTACAACCTTGTCCCCTAATTTCAATTTGTGTTAATGCCTTCTAAAGTTTGCATTTGAATTTTTTAAAAAAATAATATCCCACTTTGACTCTCATTGAACTTTAAATCTTTTTCAAGTGAACTGCTGTCAATCTGAAGCTTTCCTACCTCGTATTTAAGTAGTTGATTCTTTGAACTTAGATGCAAAACTTAACATTTAACCCTATTAAGTTGTATATTGTTAATTTCATTCCATCATTCTCCTTTTCCAAGGTCTTTTTATTTAATTTTGACTCCTTAATGTGGTTTATAAGTTTTACCTCAAACTTTCACTCATCTATGAATTTGATAAGCAAATGTTATAGAATTCAAATAATTTATTGATTAAAATACCATTTCAAGAGAGCAGAGAAGCACTTCTAATAGTGGTTCTCCAACTTGAGTGTGTTAAGGAACTGTACTGATCCCTAAATCTCATTTCCTGAAATTTTGATTCAGTAAATCTGGGATGTGACTCTGGGAATGTGCATTTTTAACAAACACCATATGTGATTCTGTTGCTTTTGGTCCTAGGCCACATTTCAGAAACATCTTCAGAATTTTTGTTTTCTTAGGTTTAAATTGACATCAGTGTGGTCCTTGGTTTTAACAGGGTGCTTTGGGCTCCTAGTATAGTATAGTGCACAGGATTAATAATGTCTGAATGAATATGTACAGAAAAGAAAGAATGAAGCGAGGAATAAGTGCTTAACTTATGTTTTCCAGTGTAGTCAAGAAAGCCAGTATGGTCAACTTTTTCAAATATTTGGCATAGCTAAATTATATTATGTCTTTAGAGCTCCCCACAGGGGGAGAAATAAAAAGGTGCTTTCCGCATGACCTATTCTTAATGAACATATGTTGTCTCTTCCTGCTCGTTGCTTTCCTTCCCAAGTATGCACAAATCACGCATCTAATTTTCTGCCTGTAATCTCATAGAAAACTACACAGTCCCTTAAATTAAACACCACGGCCTTGCTCTAATGCTCCTGCTTTATTTTTAAGAAATTGGGGGACAGGTTTACTGCGTGACTTACTGCTCACCTTTGGGTGTTATTGATTGTGTTCCCTCCTTCCCTCCCTCCCTCCCTTCTTTCCTTCCTTCCTTCTTTCCATCCTTCTCTTTTCTTTGGTATATAGTATGTGGTAGT
Organism: Dipus sagitta; assembly: GCA_036346955.1. Classification (NCBI taxonomy): domain Eukaryota; kingdom Metazoa; phylum Chordata; class Mammalia; order Rodentia; family Dipodidae; genus Dipus; species Dipus sagitta. The sequence goes on from CM070774.1 coordinate 174,407,596, forward strand.
TTGAATGTGAAATGTCTCCCATGGCTTCATGTGTTTAGAATACTTGGTCCCCACCTGGTAGCAGCTTGGGAGGTGGAGCCTTGCTGGGGGAGGCACGTTGCTGGAGTTGGACACTGTGGTGGAACAGCCCGGCTTCTCCCTTGCCAGAGCTTGTCTCGCTCTTGTTGCTTTTGCCAGTTGCTATGGCAAAGCGTGATAGCCGGCCTCTGCTCTACCATCCTTTCTGAGCCATGCTGAAGGTTCTCGCAAGTCTATGGCAAAATAAGTCCCTTCCTCCCCTCAGCTGCTTTTGGCCAGATGTGTTTTTTTTTTTTTTTTTCCAGAAATGCAGAGGTAACTACAACACTATGTACATGTGGTATGGGTGTGGTGTGGTGTGTAGTGTTAACGGCACGTGTATGTTCTGATACACGTGCCCCATGCACATGTGTGGGGAGGCCACAGGAGAAGGTTGGGTGTCATCCTCTATCACTCTTTGTCATTTTTTTTCTTTGAGCCATTTCTCACAGACTATAAAACCTATGACCCTAGTGATTGTCTTCCAACCCCCAGAGTACTGGGGTTGTAAGTATTTGTGGCCATGCTCAGGTATTTATGCGGGTGCTGGATATCAAACGCAGGCCCTCTCAGCTCTCCTTGGGCTCTCACGTTTGGGCAACAAGTACTCTGACCTCTGCTCATTTTTATATCTTGACATATTTGCAGATAAGTAAGAACCCAAGGACCACGCACTTCAACAAAGAGATTATTCCTTTGTTTCCTCCAAGCATATCTTTTATAAAGCTTTCTAGATCCCAGAACAATGCCAAAATAATATGATGTCCTCAGTCTACATTAACACTTATTTGCATTTTTCCATATTTGCTACGTATTTTTCCCCAAAACTAATGAATTGCTATGTTTCTTCAGTCTCCTTTCCTGTGGAAAATTCTATTTTCTGCCCTTCCAGATGGGCACCTGGATTCTTGGAATATACTTTTCAGTTTTGATTGTTCATTTGCTGTTTTTTTTTTTCAGTTTTGATTTTTTAACCGCATAAAGCTAAAACTTTATATATTCACAAAATAAAATTAGGGCTGGAGAGATTGCTTAGTGCTTAAGGCACCTAAGAATTCATGTCTGAATCTCCAGGTCCCATGTAAGCCAGATACACAGTGATGCATACCCACAAGGGGGTGCACACATCTGGGCTTCATTTGCAGTGGCTGAAGGCCCTGGCCCATTCTCTCTTTCTTTCTCTTTGCCTCCTTCTCCCTCTCAAAATAATTTTAAAAAGCCCTAAATTAAATTAAATTGAAGATTTATAAAAGCAGACTTTAAAATTAGTTTCTAAAGGAAGACTAGGGTGGCATACGATTCTGTTTACCACCAGCTTAAAGGAGGACAGGGAAGGCTTCAGTAAAGCTAAGAGAAAGATAGAACCCTACACCACCAAGGAGTCTTAAGCAAGGTCTTAAGGGATTTCTGTAGACAAAGCCAGCTAACAGATCTGTCCCTATTTCCCAGAAAAGGGCCTGCCTGGCTCTCCCTGCTGCCTGGGAGCAAACACAATGAAGGACTGTTGACCTCAGCATCTGGGCTTGTGAGAGATTTGAGGGGTGACTCCCTCAGCTACTGGACCAGGCTCTCATTTCACTCTCTGAGTGACTTCCTTCAGACTGCTTGCAGCTATGTGAAGGTCTCACTTCTTACCCAGCTCGGAGCATAACTGCGGGGTTCCCACCTAGGCTCTGTCAGGATTCTGTAACAGTCCGACTTCTTGCTCTTCTCCATCCTGCTTTCTAGTCCTTAGGAATGCCCCCCTTTTTTTTTTTTGCATTCGTTTATCTACAGGTGCTGCTCTGAGCTCTTGCTACCTATGCACTCCTCACAGCCCCATGAAGTGGGTCCTAGTAGCATCCCTGTGTTACACACGCAGAAACTGAGGCACGGTGCATGGCTAAGTGACTATCCCAAGATACACTGCTGAAAAAAGGTTTGCCTCAAAGGGACATCCAGACTCCCTGACAGCCATTTACGTGTCACTCACTGCACTTCTCAGTGACACAAAGATTGCTGCCGTATCCTGTGTCCTATATGTCGTACAAGGATGTGCAAGAACTTCCTAGACATAGTGTAGGAGAGTTGGCCCAATTGTGTGAGCCAGGGCTCACTCAAATCTTTATTCTCCCATGGGGAAGCAGCCCTAACGTGGGTGACTGACATCATTTCCCAGGGCTCAGCTTTTCTCTGCCAACATGATATGCCTGCCACTCTCACGTTCTCTACAAAAGGAAAGAGTCTGCCCAGCTCGAAGCATGGAATGAGAAACAGGCAGTCTCTTGTGCAAGACAAGAGTTCTTGTTCCCTGACCTATTTGCGTGCGCATGCAGAGATTGTGCACTGCAGCTAAGCCAGCCTGTTAGTGTGCACGCAATCCGTCCCCAGCAAGCTGTGGGAAATGTGACTTAGAGTGGAAAGCTTCGGCAATGTGCAAGGTCGCAGATGCCATTTCTACAGTTTTGAGGCTGAGGGAACAGCAAGATGATAGTTGCAATTTAGAGTCTTTTCACTCAAATGAGGCTCTCGGTCTGAAGATAAGAGGGGCAAGTCTCCTGATTTTCGTGCATGTGAGTGTGTGGTGTATGTGTGTGTGTGTGCTTGTGTGCACGGTGTGGTGGTGTTTGCACATAGACATGCCCTTGTGGTGTCCCATGTTCTTGCCTGAACATGTGGAGTGCTAGCCTGTGCTGGCCAGAGCAGAACTTCGAGTGGCCCATTCACTCTTCAGTCTGGTCTTATTTGAGCCAGAGTCTCTTACTGATGCAGGAGCTGGCTGTTTACCCCTGAACCCTGGAATATCCTTGATCTCCGCTACCCTTTTGGGAAACTGGTGTTACAGGTGCAATTGGCTATGCCCAGCTGTTTATGTGAGGTCTGGAGATTCAAACTCGGGCAGCTTCAGGCCTTCTTGGGTCAGTACGTTTGCGCAGGACGTGCACCTAACCACTGAGCAATCTCTCCCACCTCCAAAATGCTACTTTTAAAATATTTGTGTTGTATGTTTAATCTAGAAAATTGCCTACTGAAGCTATAGAAGGAAACAAAGAGGCTGAAAAGAGTTAATAGCTGCTCATAATGCAGTGGTCCTCACCTATTCAAAGCTGGAAACATCTTCGTCGAGTTGTTTCTTTGTGCAGATGTATATTTTATGAATCTAGAACTGTGCACCGCGCTTTTGGAGCTTGGTTTTCACTTAGCACGACTGCACTTTCCCATGTCAATAAGCATATTGTGAAATCACCATTGGTATTGGCTGCATGATTTCCATCAAGGATGCCCTATACTTTATTTAAACATCTTTCCAGTTGCTCAGCATTTACTCTAATTTTTGCTATTAAGGATAATGTGGCTATGAATATCTTTAGGTTTCTAATGATTGCTTCTGGAGAAGTGTCCAGGTCCTTATTCAGTAAAGCATGGGGGTGTAGTTCAAGCTGCTACAACCCGTGTCTGAGGTTAGGGGCGGCTGCCCTCCCTCCTCCACGGCCTGGCGCACGCACATTCTCCATGCTCGCCAGCCTTACAGGGAAGACAGAAAGTGGCCCAACATTCTTCTCACTTCCTTGCTTACCAATGAAGTTCAAGCCTCTTCATATGTTTCTCATTTTCCTAAGATTATTTGTTCAGATTTTACGATGAGTTTTAGGGCCTTGCTACTCATTTATAGAAACTTGCTATAATAAATCATTTTATGTCATACTTCTTTCAGACCTTTTTCTTGACTTCTTTTTCAAATTCTAGCTTTCAGGCTGGAGAGATGGCTTAGCGAGAAAGGCACTTGTCTACAAAGGCAAAGGACCCAGGTTAGATTCCCCAGGACCCACGCAAGCCAGATGCACAAGGGGGTGCATGTATCTGGAGTTTGTTTGCAGTGGCTGGAGGCCCTGGCCTTGCCCATTTGCTCTCTCTCTCTCTTTCAAGTAAATAACCAAATAAATATAAGAATTAAAAAATATCACCTTCCAAAATTTTTAACTGTTTATGCCCTTAGGTAGTGCATTAAACCCTGTACGCATGCATACCTGCACACACGCATGCACACACACACAAACACACACACACACACACACACACACAAACACACCCTTTCTTGGTGAAAGCCTAGACTTTCCTGTCATAGTCTCTTTGTTCCCCAATGTTAGCTCATCAGCACTATTTAAGTTATTTTGTAATTCCTGAAGATAATATGTGTCACATACATGCAGCTGTGAAGAGAAATCCACAACCCAACCGAGAGCTTAAATGTGCCAACCGCTCTGTGTTCCTCTCCAGGCTTAGAGCCTTCACTTTTCCACGGAGGAGCTGCCACCCGGCTTTCACTTTCACTACTCTTGTTTCCTTACTTGTAAAGAGCTAGTTTTACCCCATGTGTGTTGGTGCCTCGAGGCATATATTTAGTTTTCATATTTTGAGCTTTAAAAATAACTTTATAAAAATTCATCTTTCATTTTTTATTCTATTTTCATTAAGTGCAAGATATAATTTTCCCATATTTTATAGGAGCTATAGTTCACACATTTCCATCAGTGCATAATATTTCATTTCATCAACATCAACATGCATATACCTGGTGCCTATTTGTGGGAATTTCTCCAGAGGGTGCATGTGGGCATCGTATAGCTGGGTAGGAATACATGTGCATGATCAGTTTTACAAGCCTATGTTAAAAGTTGTTTTCCCCAGTGGTTGTACTAATTACACTCCCAACTGCAGACTCTAAGATTCCTGTTGTTGGACTTTCTTGCCAATACTTTGATATTTTCAAGTATTGAAATCTGGTAACCATTTTTCACCCAGTGAATTCACACCAACTTTTTGGGCTTCTTTGCCCAAGTTCTTAAAGACAAAAAAAAAAAAAAAAAAAAAAAAAAAAAAAAAAAAAAAAAAAAAAGTTCTCAAAAACAAATCAAACCTCTTTATTTGGATTTCCAGTTTCTGCATGGGGTCAGACACTGGACAAACTGTTCATTTTCTGGCATTCAGAGTTCATGTTCAGCCCTGAGAATAAGGGGTCACATGAACTGGCACAAGTAAACAGCAGACTGAGTAGAATTAGGAAGCTCGGTGTCTAGCCTACTCCTGTTCCCAGTGTTTTGCAGGGCATGCGTCTAAGTCCCATCACCTCTCCCCATGCTATGTTCTCACTAAGCCTAACAGAGCTGACCTTTCTCCCTACCCTGCTGTGAGGATGAAATCCTACTGAAGAGTACTTTGAAATCTTTGGATAAAAAAACATGACAGAAGCGCCAAGTATGATTTTCACTCGTGCCAGAAATGCTAGAAGACAGTATAAAAATAGGAAGCAAAGAAAATTTCGTATTTTACAAAGGCTTCAGTGAGAAAATTGGCTGGTCAGAATGTCATGCCTTGTTTCTGGTTCACATGGATGTTAGCTTTCATAAAATTAAGTGGGAGGGCTGGAGAGATGGCTTAGGGGTTGAGGCACTTGCCTGCGAATCCTAAGGACCTGTGTTGGACTCTCCAGATCCCATGCACAAAGGTGAGGCAAGTGCAAGGTTGCACATGCCCACTAGGTGGCGCAAGCATCTGTAGTTCAATTTCAGTCGTTGAGGCCCTAGAGTGCCAATTCTCTCTATCTCCAAAAAAAAGGAGCATTAAAAAATTAAGAGGGAAAAACATATACATTTCTGTGTTTGCTGGGCAGAAGCCTTTTGGTCACCATTTTTCTTGTGGGGCTGGGTGAGTCATGGATGCAGAAGGTAGACTGACCCCCGTGAAGTCCAGATCCGATCAAGTCTTTTAGATGCCCTCCAGACCTTGCCTTTCTCTGCAAGGCATCTGAGCCACAAAGTTGGAAGGGATGTTTCCGGTTGAGGACTGGGGAGGTTCTAGGTCTTTACACTCACAATGCAGAAACTCAGCCACTCCAGCTGAGGCAGATCTTCCTTCAGCCCTGGCCTACCACCTGGTCTCCACTGGATGCCCTCAGGTCCCCCTCCTGCCCTTAATATGAGAACATGAAAGATGCCAAGAGGGGATTTTTTTCCCCACAGCCTTTGATGTATTAGGAACCCAAAATAAGGTGAGTCACGCCCCTTAATGTGAACTCTCATTCTAAAATTGACTGAGCCTTAATTTTCACAGCTCATATCCAACTCAGTGTGATGCACTAAAGTGAGCCACAATCCCCTTTACTTACAAATTCGATGGGCTGCAGAGACAGCTCCAAACCCCCAAAAAAGGCATTTCCCACTCCAAACTAGCTGCCTGATGGGACACTTTAGAGAGTTTAGCCTGGGGGCTTTTGATTCTTTTGTTGTGTTCTTACTGGTCAAAACTAAAAAAAAAAGAATAATAATAATAAAACCTGGAGATCTTAAAAGCTAAACTTCCTAAGAGTGGTTTGGTTTGCTGCCCTCCACTGAGAAGCTGAGAAAGTGAAAAGTAAGGGGGTGTAGCCCTGGGTTTGTAACGGGGACATGAGTGACATGCGTCCACCCACAGGAACTGTTCCATGAAGTTATGAATCATATTGTATTTGACTCCTAATTTCTACCCAGAAATGGAAAGCCACTGAGCACTATTGAAATGTTTTTGTTGAAAAGTTTCTCAGACAGGGTCCTGAGTGCTTTGTAGAGGAATTTGTGTTCTGATTGACATAATTAAATTACTGCCATAGAATTGTCATGGTGTGAGTCCAGTAAGAATGCTTTCCATTAGGAAATATTCCTTAGGGGAAAAAAATGTCCACTCTAGTCCGACAGCGGTCTCGTTATTCTATTCAGTAGCCCCATGGCGAAGGTCACTCTCACTGGATTTTCAATTGCCTAGCTGAAGAAATTAGTTGAAAAGTGGAAATCTGGCCTGCTGATAGTTTCTTTATCTGTCCACACCTAATAATTGGTTTGACTGATTTTTTTCTTTAAATTGACAGGTTATTTACACCTCTGTGAATTACAATGTTACTGGGTTCCTTCTTTATTTTGAAAAAAAAAAATGCTTTTTGGAGGTTAAAACTGTCCGTAGTAAGGCTAAAATTCAATTTTTCTTCCCACAGTTCTTGTTTATATGAGTCCTTAACAAATAGTAGGAAAGAAGACAATCGCACTGCCTTGAAATGTTCTATTGTTGAAGACAAGGGAAGACCATGGGGAAAAATGATGCAGATGAAGTGGGAAAGACTATGAAGTGCATCCAAACGATAAGCTGTGGTTTGAATATCCCATGCAAAACCCACGCCGACATTGGATTGCTGTTGTACACAGTGTTAAGCGGTGGGATAGTTAAGATGTCACTGAATACAGCCTTCCGGATTGGATTGCTCCAGTACTGGAGCGGAATAATTATTGTGGGAGTGGGCTTCTGTGACGCTTTCTGCTCCCCTCGCTCTCCCTGTGGACTGTTCACGGGAATGAGAAGCAGGGAGAGCAGCCTGGGATTGCCTATGTTCTGGGATGTCCCATCCTTTACAAACATGCCTCCTGTGCACACCTCACCCGGCCAGTGGTATTCTGCTTTAGCAGCATAGGCAAACTCTGTGATCTCAAGCACACATCTTGTGTGTATATGAATAAGTTTTCAAAAGCAGAATGGAGGAGAGAAGTCGTTGGTTAAGATGGCAGAAATGTGAGAATCCCCCCCCCCATTTTTTTCTATTGTTTTCTAGTAGTACTCTTATAGATTGCTGGTACGATATACAGTATTGTGAAAGTATTCAGTTGAGTGCAAAAAACTATAGACAATGAAATGAATAACGTGTAAGTTACAGGTTCCCTCCTGCGCAGGGTCCCTGCCAGGGCATGGGTTGCTAAGCTATTGAGTTCCAGGTGGAGAGAAGCCGGCTCATAATCAGCAAGCATTTCGGTGTCAGCACTTCTGGTGAATCGCTCGTAGAGATTTTAGAAGAAAGGGCCCCTAATTCTCCGGCACTCCTGTAATTTGGCACGATATCATTTCTCGTCCTAAGTAAATATTCACACTCGTGTCTAATTTTGCATTTGTAATTCTGCATCTTCTTCTTAATGAGGGCTCCTATAATTGGTCCAGCATTATGTCTCAGAAAACCTGAAGGTGCCCTTGGTGAGGTGGGTCACTGGAACACCAGCTAAGCACAGAGGAGTGTGAAAGGGAGGATTGGGCCTCAGCCTAATTTTCCCTAAGAAGGAACACTGTCACAAAGTGCGTGTGTGGCCTGCGGCCCTACATCATCACAGTCTCCGATGCCACTCGTGTGTCCTCCTAGCCTGTATTCAGTTCTTAGTCACAAGCAAAAAGGGACCATTCAATCTCAGGTAGGACGGCAGGGTGGTCAGGTCATACCCAGCCACTCTTCTGACACTTGCTCTAACTACGTTCAGAGGCCTCTGGCCAGGACTAAAGCTCCTTGGCAGAGGCAACTCCGAGGAAGGTTTTTCCTTTTCCAGAAAAGTATATTACTCTAGGCCATGGGCTGGGTTGAGCCAGTTTGATCTTTTGGGTCATAATGGCAGAGGAAAGTGAGAAGAAATGAAGGAAAGTTGTTTCCCCTTTTCCCTGTCAGGCATTCCATTAGGTGTTTGATTTAATCTCCAGAAATTTCTGAGGCAGATGTTATGTTAACATCTAAAGTTGCCAGATGTAGCAAATAAAAATAGAAGATACCCAGAATTTGTGATAAAAGCAAACAATTTTAACATGAGCATACCTGTCAATGGGAAATTAATTAGCCCTTGGGCAAGGCCTACTAAGTGTTGTGTATTTTACTCATAATTTCCTGTGATTATTACCATTTTAGTGCTAAGGAAACTAACTCAGAGCTTTGGAAAGAGAAGAGTTACAATCCAAGCTCAGATATTTCAAAAGTATTTCACCTCCCCTCTACTATACCATGCAATTATGTACTATCTACCTCCTACCCTAAGAAAGAATGGAAAAATTAATTTCTCCTCTGGGATGAACTTTCAAAGAGTCCCCAGGAAACTGCCATTGTATGTGTTTCTTTTAATGTTTTTTTGTTTGTTTATTTTTATTTATTTATTTGAGAGTGGCAGACAGACAGAGAGAAAAAGAGGTAGTAGATAGATAAGTAGAGAATGGGCGCGCCAGAGCCTCCAGCCACTGCAAACGAACTCCAGATGCGTGCGCCCCCTTGTGCATCTGGCTAATGTGGGTCCTGGAGAATCAAGCCTCGAACCGGGGTCCTTAGGCTTCACAGGCAGGCACTTAACCGCTAAGTCATCTCTCCAGCGCCATGTTGTATGTGTTTTAACACTGCAGGTGAGAAACCAGCAAGGCCACTGGCTGGAATGAAGACTGGAAGTGTGTGGCATCCCCGAGGAAGACTAGGACAGAGAGCGGAAGGCCCCTCCAGCCACAGCAGCCTCCCGAGGGTTGGTGGCCATCCAGTTCTGCCGGTCCTCCCCTGGGTTCCGACAGCAGCTGGAGTGGTCGGCTGTGAAAGGACTGGCGCATGCCTTTAACCTGGGCGTCACCAGGACGGGAGGCCCATTCATATTTGCCTGTCACCTCTCAGCCACTGATTTACTTTCTCCTCCCATTCTACGTGGTGCAGAACTAATTGCCTGCCTAATTGCCAAAGCTAATTGCTGTGACATTCATTGTTCATCTGTTCCTTTCGTGGCTTGAGCTTGGGCAGGTGGTTCCCTGGAAAGGAAGGACGGAGTAATTCCTGCGGTGGCCCAGGAATCATTTTTCTCATGAAGGTAGCTGGAGGAAACAACTTCCTCGTTGCCAAAACAGCAGTTACTCCTGGCAAGGATGGAAGAGATCCTCTCTTCCACTTAGAGCTTAGGATTAGAGTGGCTAATGAAGAAATTGAGACCCAGAAAGGAGACATTGCTTGTCCCGGGTCACACGATTATCTAAGAACAGAGTGACATCTGTGGATTAGAGTTCTCAGTTTACAATCTCAGATTTCTCTTGCCCAATACTGTCGTTGTTAAAGCTGTACTAATTATTCTGTTAAATGTCCTTCCTTTTACTAAACCACTATGGAGCAGTATTTTATTTGTAGCTAGAATAAGAATCATTATGGAGAGTTCTCATAATTACTAAGCCCTTTCCGTGAATTATCTTATCAAATCCTCATAAAGGTATCAATATCCTTTGTAAAATGCAAGAATATCAGGGCTGGAGAGACAGCTCAGTAGTTAAGTTGCTTGTCTGCAAAGCCTAACAACCAGGTTCCAACTCTCCACTACCCACATAAAGGCATGTGCACCAAGTGGTGCATGCATCTAGAGTTTGTTTGCAATGGTTGGAGGCACTGGTGCACCCATTCTCTCTGAATCTCTTCTCTCTATCTCACTCTGCTTGCAAATAAATAAATAAATAAAAATATTTTTAAATTACAAGATAACAAAGCAGAGGAATGTTAATAACTTGCCTGTCTGATGCTAGCACCCCGTCCTCTTACTCCCCCATAAGGCCATGTGGTTACCATTTGGGGAGTCTGGTTATGGACAAATTTATGAGGACTGTTTAAAAATTGAAGTTGGAACAACTTAAAATAATTGATCAGATTATGAAACTGTTATGTAAAGACAGGAGCCATGATATTCCCTTCACTCCACACTGCTGAGAGAAAAGCAAACGTGTGACAGTGCCAGCCTTTGGTGAACTTGGAAAATGTATTAGTCAGGGTTCTCCAGAGGAACAGAACCGATAGAGTGAATTGCATTAAAAGGGAATCTATTGGGTTAGCTTATGGCTACACAATAGCAGTGTGTAGGCCTAAGAGTCAAGGAACCTGGTAGCTTCTCAGTTCACGAGGCTGGATGCCTCAGCAGTCCCAATCGAGCACTGAAGGCCTGGAGGCGTCCTGGAGAGACGCTGGTCTTCAGTCCATACTGGTCTGCAATCCACACTGCTCTTCAGTGCACACTAGTCTTCAGTCCATGCTGGTCTTTAGTACACACTGGTCTTCATCCACACTGGTCTTCAGTCCACGCTGGTCTGCAGTCCACACTGCTCTTCAGTGCACACTAGTCTTCAGTCCACGCTGGTCTTCAGTGCACATTGCTCTTCAGTGCACACTGGTCTTCAGTGCATGCTGCTCTTCAGTGCACACTGGTCTTCATTCCACACTGGTCTTCAGTTCACACTGATCTTCAGTCCATGCTGGTCTTCAGTCCATGCTGGTCTTCAGCCCACGCTGGTCTTCAGTCCATGCTGATCTTCAGTCCATGCTGGTCTTCAGTCCATGCTGATCTTTAGTCCACACTGGTCTTCAGTCCACGCTGATCTTCAGTCCACGCTGGTCCTCAGTCCACGCTGGTCTTCAGTGCACACTGCTCTTCAGTGCACAGTAGTCTTCAGTCCATGCTGGTCTTCAGTCCATGCTGGTCTTCAGTCCACGATGGTCTTCAGTCCACACTGGTCTTCAGTCCACGCTGATCTTCAATCCACGCTGGTCTTCAGTCCACGCTGGTCTTCAGCCCACGCTGGTATTCAGTCCACACTGGTCTTCAGTCCATGCTGGTCTTCATCCCACGCTGGTCTTCATCCCACGCTGGTCTTCAGTCCACGCTGATCTTCAGTCCACACTGGTCTTCAGTCCACACTGTTCTTCAGTCCACGCTGTTCTTCAGTCCACGCTGTTCTTCAGTCCACGCTGATCTTCAGTCCACGCTGGTCTTCAGTCCACATTGGTCTTCAGTCCACACTAGTCTTCAGTCCACACTGGTCTTCAGTCCACGCTGGTCTTCAGTCCACACTGCTCTTCAGTGCACACTGGTCTTCAGCCCACGCTGGTCTTCAGTCCACGCTGATCTTCAGTCCACACTGGTCTTCAGTCCACACTGATCTTCAGTCCATGCTGGTCTTCAGTCCATGCTGGTCGTCATCCCACGCTGGTCTTCAGCCCACGCTGGTCTTCAGTCCACGCTGATCTTCAGTCCACGCTGGTCTTCAGTCCACATTGGTCTTCAGTCCACGCTAGTCTTCAGTCCACACTGGTCTTCAGTCCACGCTGGTCTTCAGTCCACACTGCTCTTCAGTGCACACTGGTCTTCAGTCCACGCTGGTCTGCAGTCCACGCTGATCTTCAGTCCACACTGGTCTTCATTCCACACTGGTCTTCAGCCCACGCTGGTCTTCAGTCCATGCTGATATTCAGTCCATGCTGGTCTTCAGTCCATGCTGGTCTTCAGTCCATGCTGGTATTCAGTCCACACTGGTCTTCAGTCCACACTGATCTTCAGCCCATGCTGGTCTTCAGCCCACGCTGGTCTTCAGTCCACGCTGATCTTCAGTCCATGCTGGTCTTCAGTCCACGCTGGTCTTCAGTCCACGCTGATCTTCACTCCATGCTGGTCTTCAGTCCACGCTGGTCTTCAGTCCACACTGCTCTTCAGTGCCCACTGGTCTTCAGTCCATGCTGCTCTTCAGTGCACACTGCTCTTCAGTGCACACTGGTCTTCATTCCACACTGGTCTTCAGTCCACACTGGTCTTCAGTCCACACTGGTCTTCAGTCCATGCTGGTATTCAGTCCACACTGGTCTTCACTCCATGCTGGTCTTCAGTCCACGCTGGTCTTCAGTCCACACTGATCTTCAGTCCACGCTGGTCTTCAGTCCACGCTGGTCTTCAGTCCATGCTGGTCTTCAGTCCATGCTGGTCTTCAGTCCACGCTGGTCTTCAGTCCACGCTGGTCTTCACTCCATGCTGGTCTTCAGTCCACGCTGGTCTTCAGTCCACACTGCTCTTCAGTCCCATCGCTGTGTCTTCATCACACTGTCTTCAGTGCACACGCTGGTCTTCAGTCCACCTGGTCTTCAGTCCACACTGGTCTTCAGCCATGCTGGTACTCTCCACGCCCATGCTGGTAGGGTTCAGTCACCTGATTTCATCACTGGTTTCAGTACCTTCTTAGCCATGTGTCTTCAGTCCTGCTGGTCCCTTTAGATCAAGTCACACATGGTCTTAGCCAGATTCTCATCCTGTGGTCTCATGCTGGTCTTCAGTCCACGCTGGTCTTCAGTCCACGCTGGTCTTCAGTCCACACTGCTCTTCAATGCACACTAGTCCCCACCTCCCTCCGCGAGGGGCCGCCCACTCTGGGGGAAGGGTTCACCCTGGAGGAAGGATTCCTCCTTTAGTTAATCCTTCTTGGAAGCAACCTCGGAAACCAACTTATGAGGAATGTCTGTGGATTCCTAAACAGATCAAAGTTGACACACAACTTAATGATCACTTTGAGGAAGAATTCCTACAATTTCCTGGGCAGAGAGAAAGGGAAAGACAGCTTGTGGCCTGGGAGGACCTATACATCCCAATTCCTTCTGAAACGAGGGGATTAGACTCCATCCTATGGAATCTCCCCCCGCCCCCAGCCACGCTGTGCGTCTCAGCTAGCCCAACCAAGATGGAAGCACACGATGGCCGAGACTCAGAGCGACCGTCAGGACAGCTCTCCAGTGGCCATAACTAAAAATCATATTGTTTACTTCTTGGTCTTCCCCCCTCCCCATGATCGGTCGAATAATAGAAACAATGACACTACTGTGTGAAATAAGTGTTTGCTTCTCCAGAAGAAAACCGTGCCATACAAAACAATCCCACTTGGAAGCTCTAAGAGCCGCTAGTAGTATAATTCATTGACTTTGATAGGAAAAGAAAATCATGATAAGGGAGCTGTGATATCATGCGCTAAGTATGGAGTTGTAGGCAGGGACAGTAATTGTTTTTAAAACTTCTATTGTGATATTTCTATTCCCCCCACATAAGGACAAAGGACTAAATTTAAGAGCATTATTAGCTTAAAAAAAAAAAAAAGATGTGTTAAAAGGTAACTTATGGCACCAAGAAACAACTATTTCAAGTGGACTGAAAAGGGACTGTCTAGGTGAAACTAGAAGAACATGGAGTAGGGGATAATTTTTTTTTCTTCCTGAAGTGGGGGAAATTGTTCTTATGAAAAGCAAAGATTTTTGAATTAAAGATTGTTTTGTCAGCATTAGCCTTGTCCATTCTTTGTGGCGATTTCACAAGGTTTTTGTGAGCTTCTAGTTTCCCAATCATTGCATGAAGGAAGAGGGATGACGCAGATGAAAGCAACCCTAAAGGCGGGCATGGTGGTGCATGCCTTTAATCCCAGCACTCGGGAGGCAGAGGTAGGTGGGTCACCGTAAGTTCGAGGCCACCCTGAGACTACATAGTAAATTCCAGGTCAGCCTGGGCTAGAGTGAGACCCTACCTCAAAAAACCAAAAAAAAAAAAAAAAGAAAGAAAGAAAGAAAGAAAGAAAGAAAAAAAAGAAAGCAACCTTAAATTTGAGCTGAATGCTGAATGTATCCTGGCACTCTGAAGGTGCTGGGGACGTGAAGGGAGGGTGGCTGATGTGGCTGTGAGGCCCTGACCTGCTTATTCTATGTGACCCTGGGCAAGTTCCCTCTGAGCATCTCAGTGTCGTCCTTGCTGCAAGAAGTTGTGTCAATGGAACACATCAGAAGCCCTATTTTAATGCATTTCTTTTTTAAAAAACATATTTTATTTATGGGGCTGGAGAGATGTCTTAGTGGTTAAGCGCTTGCCTGTGAAGCCTAAGGACCCCAGTTGGAGGCTCCATTCCCCAGAACCCACGTTAGCCAGATGCACAAGGGGGCGCATGCATCTGGAGTTCCATTTGCAGTAGCTGGCGGCCCTGGCGCTCCCATTCTGTCTCTCTCTCTCTCTCTCTCCCTCTTTCTCTCTCTGTCTGTTGCTCTCAAATAAATAAACAAACAAAATTTTAAAAAAAATTTATTTATTTATTGGAGAGAAAGGGAAGGAGAGAGAGTGAGTGAGAGACAGAGAGAGATAGAATGGATGCACCAGGGCCTTTAGCCACTGCAAACAAACTCCAGACACGTGCGCCACCTTGTGCATCTGGCTCATATGGGTTCTGGGAATTGAACCTGGGTCCTTAGGCTTTGTAGACAAGCACCTTAACCACTAAGCCATCTCTCCAGCCCTTCAATGCATTCCTAACTGTAGAGCATGATAAAAAAAAAAGATTGATCATGGTCAGACCCAGTAAGTCAATAGAGTGAAACCCAGAAAGTCCATCTTTAACTCTGAATGTCGGGTACAATAAAAGCATTTCTATTTGGAGCATAAGGATTGTGAGTCAATCCCACAGCAGTCTGGCAGTCTCACCCTGAAGAGGGAACGGAAGCCACTCTTTTTCCCATTTTCTGTATTTTGGCAACGCGGAGTGCTGACCACACAAACTCTGGCCCACTGACGGCGGTAGGGTGTTATGAACGATCAGCGAGATCGGTTCCTGTTCTGCCACTCCTCTGTGTAGGCGGCCAAGTGGCCTCCCATGGAAAAAGACTTTCTGCCCCCCACTTCTGGTGCACTATGGGATGGCACAGGCGGTTCTGATCGCCTCACAATCTGGAGACTCAGGTCCATACCTCTGCAAATACGCTTTCTCCAACTATAGTCGCATTCTGAGATACTGGAGGTCAGGACTCCTGCATGCCTTTTTTAGGGTGTAGGGAGGAGGACAGAACTGGACCCACCGCCCATTATGTGTTTTCTATCATTGTGTGCGGCCTGGATGGAGTTCACACAGGCCTCATTTTCCCCGTGCAAAGGAGAGAACGGTTTACCCCGGGCACTTGGCTATGACAGCGGGAAATTGCGGTAGCAAACCAGTGAAGCACCTGCGTCATTCAGTTGTGGCAGTAACTACGTTTCCTCCCCGCCAGCCCTGGCTACGCCGCTCCACGCTGGGGGAACACTATGTTCCACATGGCCGCCGTGAGCCAAGCCAGGACTCCAGCTGCAGGCTGGGTGACACGCGAAGAAACTGCTTGTGGTGGGCAGAAGCTGACTGTCAAAGGGAAACACCTGCCACAGTGGATTCACTGAGGCCTGAGAGAATAAAGAACCAGGGCTCTGGACGATGGCACCGCCATACTCTACTATTACTCTGGGGCAGAGGGCCCCTATCAGTGCGCGATTCTATGAAAGAAGCCTGGGAGGCCAGGACGGTGTCCTGCAGGGACTATGAGCCACGGGTTCTGAGGGATCCGGGAAGGGAGGCAGGCAGGGAACATTGGAGGGGCTGGGCCCCGTGTTCTCACTCCATGTGCTTCACATAAGATATACATGCATCGGGGGGGGGGGGCTTGACTGTGCATTCTCATTCCATACACTTGACATAAGATAAGATGTACACGTGCGAGGGTAGTGCATGTGTGTACCTTGTGTGTGCATGTATGCCTGTGTGCTTGTGTGTGACTGTACAGATTGTACACATATGTATGTACATGCATGTCTGTGTGCATGTGTGTGACTGTACACACTTGGATGTGCATGTATGTCTGTGTAACTGCACAGATTGTACACATACGTACACATATGTATGTATGTCTGTGTGCATGTGTGTGATGGCACAGATTGTACACATATGTATGTGCATGTATGTCTTGTGCATGTGTGATTGCACAGGTTGTACACACATGTATGTACATGTATATCTGTGTGCTCGTGTGTGGCTATACAGATTGTACATGTGTGTGCATATGTATGTCTGTATGCATGTGGGTGACGGCACAGATTGTACACATGTGTATACATATGTATGTACGTCTGTGTGCATGTGTGTGATGGCACAGATTGTACACCCATGCATGTACACATATATCTGTGGGCTCGTGTGTGGCTATACAGATTGTACATGTGTGTGCATGTATGTCTTTGTGAATGTGTATGACTGTACACATACAGATCTACATATATGTCTGTGTGCATATGTGACTGTAGAGTGTACACATACCCATGTGTGTCTCTGTCTGTGTGCATGTGACTGGATAGGAGAAGCAGGGGTAAAGAGAGGGAAAGAGAGTGTTAAAACTATGACAGGTTAATCAGCATCTGGAATATTTAATTACCACAAAACGTTCTAAGGCTTTGTCTACAGTCATTTTTTTCCAAACTGCGGTTTGGAAAACTCTGCTCTGTAGTTGGCTGTGAAATCAATTTAGTCATGCAGGGTTTCTTAACCTGGGGACCATGGATACCAACCCCCTCCTCCAGCTAAGGCCTAGGAATAGGACTGTGTTTCAGTATAATCGATTTCTTTTACAGCACTGTGAGTTTTGTTTCAGGCATGGCAAAACATTATTCCAGGAAGGACTGCAGTCCTTACCATATTGGGTAGAAATGGCATACATACACAAAAAGGATTACAGTTTTCTAGGTCAAAACTAGCATTTTTGAAGGTTATTAAGGCAGATGCTATAATTAAATATGATTTGAGTTTTGCATACAAGGAGTGAAAGTATTGTTCTGTGAAAGTTTTGTTTCAGGTATGCAAATATTTGCCTGCATATAAGTATGGATGTATAGATATTTATATGCACATATATTTATTTCTTATTGTGGAACATGATGAAAACCAGATGGTCATTAATCTATAGGCTACTGGACAATAGGATAAATACTAAACTATCCATTTAAAAATTTATGGAGGGGAAGGGAAACAAAAAAATTGTATGAAAATATACGGTAACAAAATTTAAATTGTCTGTATGTCAGTGCTAAAAAATTAAATTAAAGCAGTATAACTGAGGTGGTTAGCCCTTTTGTTTTGGACCAGAGGCTGGGGCTCCATGCAGGCCTTTGCCACGGTGTGCTGAGCCCAAGCACATGCCAGCCAGCCTCCCAGAGGACAGGGGACAAGGACCCGCCCTCCCTGACCCAGTCTATAAAAGACGACTGTGTCTGTCTCTGCCTTGCTCAGGCCGGAATTAACTGGAATATCTCAGAGATGCAGGCTGATTCTTGTGGGTCTTGGGCTCCAGAAAGTGCTAGAAGCAGAGGTCTTTATTTCCTGGGTGGGGTGTCTTCCTGTAACTGCTGCCGAGATGTTTCTTCTCATTTGAGAAGATAACAAGGTACCAAGAAATCAACAGCAAAGGAAATAAGTCAAAACGAAGCCAAGGGATGGACAGGGCAGAGCGGGGAGGTGCAGCCAGTGCTGAGGCAAAGGAAGGGGGGGGGGTCCGTCCAGAGGGGAAAAGCGACAGAGGCCAGAGAGGTGTATGTAGTGGGCTAAGCTGTCTTAGCAGTCTGTGAGCCCCCTTCAGACTCAGCGTCAGGGATGGTGGAGCAAAAGGAAAGGCAAGGCACTTCAGCCTGAGACACCAGCCAAGACAAGTCTTGGAAGGACGCCACGCTGCCACCCTGAGCCAGGCCGCCGCCAGTGCACTGTGGTGGACTTACGAGTACATTTTAACTGACCCCAGCTTACACGGTTAACGTTGCAAGTCCATTACGGCCGTCACTTTGGCCTCATGGTCTGCTTGACTAGCACCAGTGCCTGGCAAGGGCTGGATGCATACCTGTAAAGGAATGCTCACTGATCCACTGGTAGTTGATATTTAAAACTGCTTGGGGGCTGGAGAGATGGCTTAGTGGTTAAGTGCTTGCCTGTGAAGCCTAAGGACCCCGGTTCGAGGCTCGATTCTCCAGGACCCACGTTAGCTTAGATGCACAAGGGGGCGCACGTGTCTGGAGTTCATTTGCAGTGGCTGGAGGCCCTGGCATGCCCATTTTCTCTCTCTCTCTCTCTCTCTCTCTCTCTCTGTCTCTATCTGCCTCTTTCTCTCTCTGTCTGTCACTCTCAAATAAATAAATAAATAAATAAACAAAAAAAATAAAAAAAACTGCTTGGAATAGTCTTAATCATAGTGCTAACTAAATTTAATATATGGTCCTTAAGAGTCAGCTTGATGAGCAGCATCTTGCTTTCACCCCTCTGAAGTTTCATCAAGCCTCGTCGGCATTGTTCTCATTCTAAAGCTGAGGATTCTGGTTCAATACGCAGTGTGTGGCGAGCATCTTGGATTTTAACCAGTGTTCTCTGATGTCAAGGCCAGTATAGACTTTGGCTGCTTGGGCATGTTGTATGTTTGATGTAAAGGCTTTGTAAAGTGAGGCATCTCCACATGAGGTTTGCTGCTCAGCTCTCCACTACTATTACGAAATACCTCAGAGAAATCCTTACAAAGAAGAAAGGGTTATTTTGCCTCACGGTTTGGTAGGGTTTAGACCATGGCTGGTTGGCCCTGTTGTTTGGGTCCTGTGATGAGGCAGCACATCATGGTAGAGG
Source organism: Dipus sagitta (assembly GCA_036346955.1). NCBI lineage: Eukaryota > Metazoa > Chordata > Mammalia > Rodentia > Dipodidae > Dipus > Dipus sagitta. The sequence continues at coordinate 174,426,706 of CM070774.1, forward strand.
GTGTGGTGGAAGGAGTTACTCACCTTAACAAAGGAAGGAAGAGATTAAGATTCCACAATGTCCCTCCGGGGCATGCCCCAGTGACCTAAAGCTATCCACCAGGCCCCACTTCTTAAAAGTTTCCTCCACTCCCGCTAGTGACAGGTGGCTGGGAACCAAGTCTTGAAGAGCTGGGGTAGTTGAGGGGTACTCCACATCCTTGTGGCCTTCTGAGTCCCTCTGTTCCCCTGATGGTGTTAGGCGGGTCTGAGGACGAGGGCCCCACGCGAGAGCAGTGGAACAGAAGAGGTGGAGGCACCAGTAGAGAGACTCCTTGGATGGGCAAGGTGGGGAGAAGGATAGTAAAGCCAAGGGCATCTCAGGACACTGTGCTGCAGGTTTAATGAAACCTTCGCCAATGCAATGAGGCGCCCAGGGAAAGGCCGCCTTCAGATGAGACCTGCATCCCATAGGAAGGACTGGGACCTCAGTGGGGAGATAGATCAGCTGATAAAATACGTGCTGTTCAAACCTGAATAACTGAGGTCGATCCCCAGACTCCATGAAACAGCCAGAGGCCTTGGCCCCTGCCCAACTGAGGTGGAAGGGCAAGGACTGACCTGAAAGCTGTCCTCCCACTTACACGGGCACTGTGGCATGTGGGCATGTGGGCACCCACACCCACACATGTACAACGCACCCCCACACACATGTGTACACAGGCACACATACACACACACACGCAAACCCACACACACATGTGTGCGTACATATACATACACACACACACATACAAGTAAAAGGATTCTGGGGAGATGGCTTAGCAGTTAAAGGCAAAGCCTGCCGGCCCAGGTTCAACTCCCTAGTACCTATGTAAAGCAATATATAAAATTTGGCACATTCACCCGGAGTTTGTTTGCAGTGGCAAGAGGCCCTGGTGTGCACGGGAGCACGCACACGCACGTGCACACACACATGCGCATACACACTAAAATGAAACAAGTGCTGAAAAGAACAGCAGGAACTGACCCATGCCCATCGAGTCTGAGTCTGCCCAGCGAGCCCTGGCCTTGGCCTGAGGCCTGAGGTGACCTCTGCAGCACCGCCCTGGAAGTCTGTTAGCTGACCGCAGTTCTTGCGGCTGTGTGACAAGTTCTTTATTGAAATGAGGAGCAAGCAGCACATGCTCGGGGCTATCACATCACATAGTACAATATATTACACTTTTCTCAAGCCATCAGATTTCCTCTACAATTCCACCATAAATACTCCAGTGGGATAGTATTGTCTTATTTAGCATGTTTGTTTGTTTGTTTGTTTGTTTTTTACTTTGTCATTTGCACACTGGAGCCCACGTGGAAACTAAATGGCCCCGTTTGAAAATACTAAACGATTCCCTGGAGGGCTGAGGCAAGCGAACGTATTACATCGGGCTGAGCAATTAAAATTTCATGCGCTGGATCAGGTCAACTGTTACAAAAACACAGGTGCCGTCACTCCAGCGTTCTCATCCTGCGGCACACTTGGCCGATTGATCACAGCACTCTTCCTTACGAGTTGTGTTGTCTGCCACAAAATTATTCTCAACACGGTGATCCAGACAGCCACTACCCATCTGTCAATGTTGGCTCCTGAGATGAAACCGATTTATCATCCCAACACTTGGTAATAGGGGCAAACGTAGGTCTTTGAGCAGGTATGTATGTGTGCACAGGTGTGTGTGTGTGTGTGTGTGTGTAAGGGCTAACAGAAGCTTTAGTTTGGGGGAGATATAGTGGAAAGTAGATGGGCATGTTTCCATTTTAAAGTACATTATCAGTCGGTCGGAGCCGTGCACCTTTTCTCTAGAAGCAACGTACTAAATAAAGGTTGCGTACAAAACCCAGCAAGTGCTGCACACGCACCCACACGCAAGAGTCAGCGAAGCTGCTTTTGGATCCTTAGAAAAACCACACTCAAGAGGTATTGACCTTAATAAACAAGAGTTTTTTTTTTTTCCCCATAAAAATGAAATATGTGAGTAGACAACTATCTGCATAGATTCAGGTTTTGAACAACACGACCTTGTCATTCTGTTGCTGTTGTCCTTGTACTTGCAGAATGGCTGTCGTTATTCCAGAGATCCCTCCAGTGACGAGCAATTCGAAGGCTTAGGGGCAGGTCCTCATCAGAAAATACCGCCCCCCATCCCCACAGAAAGCTTCCATTTACATCTCCTGAGCCTGGAATGGAATCATGTGATTGTCCCTAAAAACATGAGCAAAACACCCATCTTATTTTCAGACAAAGGTTAAGAGTGTCTTTTGTAGAGCTAACCAGTAGCCAATGACACTAAGACCTAAAGGTAGAAACAATTGGAATCTAGAGTTTTAAATCACCCTCAGATGTTTTCGCTCATGTGTATAAAATACTGCTTATTCTTTTTTCATTCCTGCATTGCAATAAAAAATGACTTGATAAAAATAATGAGGGTCTCAGTACATTTATTGGAGAAGAGTAAATTCTACATACATGTATTTTAACAAAAAAAAACTATTTTGATTGAAATCTAATTGCTATATACTTTTAAGCCAAAATACTGTTAATACATTCCTACTCAGCACAGAATTTATTCAATAACTTGTTGCCAATTAAATAAGAATTTAAAATTTAAATTAATGAGCTATTCTTTTTAAAAATTATTTTTATTTATTTGATAGAGAGAGAGAGAGAGAATGGGTGCACTAGCACCTCTAGCTACTGCAAACGAACTCCAGACACCATGCACCACCATGTACAACTTGCTTATGTGGGTATTGGGAAATCAAAACTGGGTCCTTAGGCTTCACAGGCAAGCACCTTAATCAATAAGCCATTTCTCCAGCCTGACTTATTAATTAATTCATTTATTTTATTTTTTATTTTTATTTTTTTAGAGAGAGAGAGAGAGAATTGGAGCACCAGGCCCTCAGCCACTGAAATCAAACTCTGGGCACTTTTTCCACCTAATAGGCAGGTGCGACCTTGCGCTCACCTCACCTTTGTGCATCTGGCTTATGTGGGATCTAAACAGTTGAACATAGGTCGGTCCTTAGGCTTCGCAGGCAAACGACTTAATCCCTAAGCCATTTCTCCAGCCTGAGTTATTCTTTTTTTTTTTTTTTTTTTTTCTTGGTTTTCCGAGGTAGAGTCTCACTGTAGCTCAGGCTGACCTGCAATTCACTATGTAGTCTCAGGGTGGCCTCGAACTCATAGTGATCCTCCTACCTCTGCCTCCCAATTTCTGGCACTAAAGGCATGCTCCACTATGCCCAGCCTGAGTTATTCTTAAGAGTGGCAGAAACTGAAATCTCCATACCACTCACCATAACAGCACTAAAAATTTATTATACCTTTTTAAAAGTTTATAGAAGTTCCATGCCATTTCCATGTCCTTCAGTGAGTCACATACCAAAAGTAACAACCCTCTGGTGCTATGCAATTTTCTTCACAGACTACAGAATTGAGCCCTGAGTAAATTCAAATAATATGTTAATTTTAGACACCTCATTTTAGTATGCTGAGCAATATCTTACCAGTTACTAGAAAGTAGCCCTTCATCATATGCAAAAAACAAAATTAAGTACAAGACATTGCCTGCCATTGACTTCAGAGAACTGAAGAAAGGAAATTTGAGGATCAGTTTTTGATCCATCCTATTTGCAATGAATCAGAATGTATTAGAAGAAAGCACTGGTCTTAAGTCGATGCTTGCAATTGAATTCTTATTCTCCCTCTGACGACTTGGGGCAAATCTGTGAAGTCCATCATAGCCCAGTTTCCTCATCAGAAGACCAAAGTACTAATACAGAAAGCTTTCTATGTTCCACCAAGCTGTAAAAAGGAAGCCATTTGCTGGAAATTCTACAGCTTCAAAGCTCATGGTCTCAAATGCACTTCCAAGACTGAGAGGCTGAGTCAGTTCTCAAAGCTTTGATCCACAGCTGGCGTTCTTGCTCCTAGGTGTTCTGTGCCGTGAATGTCAAGGCATGTGTTTGGCAAATAGAAGGCACCACAAATCTAGTTCTTGAATAAGTAAATGGCCTCTCCCCCACCCCTAGGACACTCACATTTCCTTCTAAGGGAAGTTTGTGAATCCTTAGGGATCAAGTCCCCCTGGAATTCACATGAAGCTCCTGCTCACATAGCTACAAAAGTGTCTGAAGTCTCCCACCATGCTCTGTCTCCTCACTCACAGACATTTGCATGTTGCATGATTTACTCTTTGGATTTCAGAATCATTGTGACTCTCAAATAATTCATTCTATATTCACAGGACACAGCTCTCATTTGTCTTATAACTTTTAATTTTTTTGTTTATTATTTATTTATTTATTTATTTGAGAGCAACAGAGAGAGAAAGAGGCACATAGAGAGAGAGAGAATGGGTGCCTCCAAGGCCTTCGGCCACTGCAAATGAACTCCAAACACGTGTGCCCCCAAGTGCATCTGGCTAACGTGGGTCCTGGGGAATCAAGCCTCGAACGGGGTCCTTAGGCTTCACAGGCAAGCGCCTAACCACTAAACCATCTCTCCAGCCCATAACTTTTAATTTTTAAGAAGTCTCTTTGGAGCTGGGTGTGGTGGCACATGCCTTTAATCCCAGCACTCAGGAGGCAGAAGTAGGAGGATTGTTATGAGTTCAAGGCCATCCTGAGGCCACATAGTGAATTCTAGGTTAGCATGGACTAGAGTGAGACTCTACCTTAAAATACCAAAAAAAAAAAAAAAAAAGTCTCTTTCTTTTCCATGGTCATGGTATATCTCAACAAAGACTTTTAGCACTTTCACCATTCTTGGTCTTATTGGACCTGATGTAGTCAATAATGCTTAGAATGTTTTCTCCAAAACACCTCACAAATGCAAGCAAGAAATGCAACGATGCTGAAAACACAGGTTGCATCCAAAATGTAGCAACAGACCTGCGAGCATCATTGCTGGTACAAGTACTGTGATCTCACAGAGAGCCTCGATTCCATCTGGGAACATCTATCCATTGGCTGAACGTTGGAAAGGAAACAAAAAAAAAAAAGACATCTGTGATTGATCTGCTTTCTCCCTAGAGTTGTTGGCATCAAGTGAAAGTACTCTGTAAATTTTAAAGTGTTGTCAAAATGTGCATTCTTTCCATGAAGAATAACCTTTTGGTCTGGAGAGATGGCTTAGCGGTTAAGGCACTTGCCTGTAAAGCCAAAGGACCTCGGTTCGATTCCCCAGGACCCATGTCAGCCAGATGCACAAGGGGGCACATGCATTTGGAGTTCATTTACAGTGGCTAGAGGCCCTGGTGTGCCCATTCTCTCTCTCTCTGCCTCTTTCCCTCTCTCAAATAAATAAATAAAAATAAAATATATATAAAAAATATCCTATTGACATGGTTCCATGTTGGGGCACATGAAAGAGATAAAAGTGTTAAGTCTAGAAGTTAAATTTCTACTTCACTCCAAATATGTATATATGTCTGTATGCACACATGTAGGATGGGGGGGATCCTGACCCATAGGAATATTACATTGCTCTCTGCATGACCAGGTGTTACTGATAATTTATGACTGTCTTTCATTTGCTTTTCATGAAAACACCTTCTAGCAGATGCTTAATAGAGGGTACCTTTCCAGTCAGCTACTCCACAGGAGTTCTGAATTGGATCAGAAAGAAAAGACACGGGTTGCTATTAGGGTTAGAGGTTTTTATTACATCTCTCAGAGCCTATATAATTACATTCGGGTGCGCTGTAGTTGAAAGCTTGTCTGGATAGTAAATAGGAGACTTGTTTATTGGCACTTCTAAAGTGCTGTGGGAATGAGGACTGGTCGGTGCTGACACGTGCTCATGTCAACGGCAGATGACAAGCTTTTACGCTGAGTTCCCAGTCGCAGTCATAAACAATGACATGCCAGGAGGGGATGAAAGAGACAACCTGTGGGACAAGAGAAAGTGAGTTTTCCCAGGCATTCATGTTATACAACTGTTTTCCTCTTACACTTCACTTCCCCTCCGGGAAGCTACGCTGGGGCATTTTCCCTGCTGAGTGGAAATGGAAGGACCAGCTCAAGAGCAGAGCAGGCTTTGGGCAAAACTGAAATGGAGGACATCACTGAGCCAGCCTGCATGTTGTTGCAGGGTCTTGGACTGACCCCGTATCTTTACCACCAGGCTCCTCTGCAGAAGGAAACTCCCTTCCCCACCCCAGAAACAGAGCCCCAGACATGATCTCTCTCTCGGTGACATCTAAAATGTAATGGCTCTAATCTTTATTTCCTTGAGGCTTCAGCTTGTGGACATTAGTCTGTCCTAATAATTCCAGGGTTCTTATAATGTAAAAGCATTTATGGTCAAAAGGTTTTCATTTCTAAAAGGAAAAATGGATGGCTTGGTTCGTAGAATTCCTGATGGAATTGTTGAAAATATCTTTCTCAAGGAAGCTTCTCCACCGTCTCTCACCCCCCGAGTGAGAAACATTCAGTAAGGCCCTTCACTATGGGCTCCTTTAGTACTCACCATGAAAATCACTTGTGAAATTATCCCCCTTCCAAGCTCAACTTTGAGCTCTGTATGTAGAGCTTCATGAATATTCATAGACATATGCTATTAGACCAATTCCTACCACCCAGCTCTATGACTGAACACTAAGGATCTTGATAAGTATCTTTGCTAGAAGGACAAGTGAGCAGTGGGGGAGATTCCAGGAGCTACAGAACAGTGATGGGATGAGGGAGAGGCAGGAGGTGTCTAAAGGCCAGATGGCTTTCACTGATGCCTCCTACTTAGCTCTTTTACAAGCCTAGGAAGTCCTGCTGATGAACTTCTGAAAATACCACTTGAAGATAACAGATTCCAAGATCTTCTTCCTGTGCCCTTGAGAAGCCCACTCAGCATTTGATGTGCATGGCTGAGGCTCACAGCCTTGACGTGCTCTTGTCATGGGCGCTTTTAGCATACAGAAGATCCTCATGTGTCCAGATAGCAATGTTTCATTCAGTGAAAGATCTCGTGGTTTAAGTTGAAGGATAACTGCTTCTACCAAATGGAACATGAAATAAAGAAGAACAAAAATCAAAATAAGCTTTTCCCAAGCCTGTAGTGATGGTACAGAATGTTGAGATATGAAAGAGACAGTGGCTTCAGGAAAACAGAAGCAAGAAAGAGAAGTATTTTAAAACTTTTTATTTTACTTATTTATTTATTTGAGAGAGAGAGAGAGAGAGAAAGAAAGGGAGAGGGAGAGAATGGGTGTGCCAGGGCCTCTAGCCACTACAAACCAACTCTGGATGCAAGTGCCCCTTGTGCATCTGGCTTATGTGGGTCCTGAGGAATTGAACCAGGATCCTTCAGTTTTGCAGGCAAACGTCTTAACTGCTAAGCCATGTCTCCAGGCCCAAGAGAAGTATTTTAGAGACACCATAAGCAAGTAGTGAGTAGGGTTTTTCCTCAGTGTGTAGAAGGACCTGGCACCTCCTTAGCAATATGGTGATGGGGACTCTTAAAGCTACGTGAACTTGGAGGAGGTGAATGAGAAAAGGGACGGATGAGAACTTAGCCTCCCACAGCAAACAGAGAAGGCTCAGCTGAATTAATATATGGAGGAAGGAAAAGATAGTCCCAGACCATAGATTATTCTATTAACCTTTCCCATGGAGTCCTCTTGAGCTCTTCATGAGGAGAATTGCCATTGATGCTAGAGCTGTGATTTCTACAGCAAGTAGCGTATCAGTGGTGAAGGCGACCAGAGCTGACTGCACGTGCTCTTCAGTGGAGGGGCCTCTAGGCACTTCAATTCTCACTCTCTCTGTTTCCCGTATTTTCTTTCTTTGTTTTCCCTTTCCTCTTTCTCTTCTTTTCATTCTTTGCCTATATGATATTCACACACCACACACACACACCATTATCTATTTCCTCCGAGTCCTACTCTATAGTAATTCCATGCCCATGCTGTTGGAATTAGTAAGCACATTCAGGTTAACTGAATGATTTGATCAGTGGAAAACAGCTAGACTGTGCAGCGTGAATTTAACTATCTGGCTCCAAAGCCCACATTCTGTTCCTTACATATCTTGGGAAATAGAGCTTGACATGTGATAGGCAGGGCTTCTACCACTGGACCACGTCCTCAGCACTCAATGGTACATTCACTGTTTGCCTTCATCAAGGATTCAATGTCTTCTTCATTCATTATTCAGTACATTTACCCACTCTGGATTAGAACGTTCTTTGTTTTTAAAGCTGCAAGTGCCTGTGAGATCTCAGAAGGTAACCAGCCCCAACAGCTTCGTGGGCTACTTCTCCCATAGGTCTGGGCCAGTGAGCACAATGGCTACATTCCTGACATGGAGATGTCATCACGGGTGGGCGTTCCTTAGTTGAGGCCCAGGGTTCCAAGGTTTTGGTGGGTTCCTTCAACCCTAGCCACTTCATGTGGTCCTGGGTCCTCAGATGCCTCTTCAGTTCCTGTAAGTTTGCTTCTGTCTCTGACTTACATTGTGACCTGAAACAGGGTCAAGATATTTTCATTATTTTTGCTCCTATGCAAAACTATGCTGCTTTATACTTGCAACTCTCAGGATTAATGGGGACAGTTAGAAGTTAGAGTTATGCATGATGGTACATGTATATAATTCTAGCACTCAGGAGCCTGAGGCAGGATTTCTGTGAGTTTGCGCTCACTTGGGGCTCTGTAGTGAGTAGCAGGGAAGCCAGAGGCATATAGCAAAACCCTGTCTCAAAATAACAAACAAAAATGCAACAACAACAAAACATTCATATGCGTGAATGCTCTGAAGTACTCTGAGCACCACTCAGAAGGGAAAGACAAAAGACATTACATTTAGGAATTGTTTGGGAGCAGCAAATGTAGAAAAGCAACATTTTTGCGTAAAAAAAACCCCACAGCCCTTCATTATGTGCAGCACACAATTTAACAGGTGTGCAATTTATTCATTTATATTTAGACTCGTGGACTAACCATTCCATCACAGCACTATTGTCTGTGGAGCAAAACACATTTACTGCAAACTAGATCTGCTTCTTACAGACACAGAATTAGCCAATCTCTAGAAATCCTTTGCTTCTAGTTGAAAAAAAGAAGGTTAACCTCACCAAAAGAGTGAACATAAAAAAATTAAACTTTACCTCAGGAAAGTCTTTTCCATTATGGATTTCTGGGTCATCTATAACCAGAGCTTGATATGAAAGGGGAGGAAAAAAAATAAAGGCAGAGTATGTTATTTCCATTGGCAAATACAAAATTGTCTCCCCAGGCAGCCCAAATTGTCAGTGGCTCTCTTGGGAAAGGCATTGTTGTCTCTTCCTGCTTATTTATCTCTTTGCTGAGGAAGATATTTTTTTTTCAGATTGGTAAAACTGAGGAAACCACTACTCTTTCCTTCCCTTCGTCCCTCCCTGCCTCCCTTCCCTTCCTTCCCTTTCTCCCTCCCTCTTTTCCTTCCCTGCCTTCCCTTCCTTCCCTTCTTCCTTCTTTCCTTTTTTCATTCCTTTGTTCCTTCTTCTGTTTTTCCCTCTCTACCTCCCTTTTTTTATTCCTTCTTTCCTTCCTTCCTACCTTTCTTCCCTCCTGACAGAGTCTCAGTGAAGGCTAGCCTTGAACTCCATATGTAGCTGTGGATGACCTGGAACTCCTGATCCTTGTGCTTCACCTCCCAAGCGCTGGCATGCCTGATCACCCCTGGTTTATGCTGCACTGGGCATTGAACCCAGGACCTCATGTATGCTTGGCAAGCAATCTGCCAATTGAGCTCTACCCACAGCCCCCGCATTTCTTTATCAGATGCAGTTATGTTGATGATCACTATCCAGGAACTGTACATGACTGTCTTAAGTCACCATGTGGTCAGCTCGCTGCTGGCGGGTCCAACCGTGCCGCCTGTCTTTGCGTTTCACTTGTGGGCAGGCAACAAGTCATTGTTCTATGGGTCTCTGGTCATAGACATGACAGAGGGAAATGGAGAGGGCCCAGAGGTAATTATTACAGGGTTTAGCAAACAGCCCGTGTTTTTCGGCGCAGTACATCAAGCTGCAACTCTGCTCAGACCTCCCAGTATTACCCAAGCCGGCCTCGCCATGGGTAAAGCCGACACTCTGCTTTGATCCCCTGCTTGCTCTTTTTGCCAAGTTCTTAACTGCATGGAATTGGGAGGTTAGGATTGGACAAGTGACGCTTATCCCGGCCCCACGCTCCAGCAGAAAGCAAGGACTCCTGAAGGGAAGCAGGCTTAAGGAGCCTGGAAATGAAGTGTGTGGAGACCTATGGGTGTGTGTGTGTGTGTGTGTGTGTGTGTGTGTGTGTGTGTGCAAAGTACCTACATTCCAGTTGCTGCTTGACTTTAATACATTACATTGTCCTAATGAAGGAATGAAAAAGCTACATTGGAAAGTGATCCCTACGGCTATTATGCTGTTGGCAAATTGGGAACTAGGCAATCAATAAGTAAACAGACAATGTCAGCCTGAAGACCTTTCAGAACAATATTTCTATTCAGAGAGAAAAGCTTTGAGGTGGTTTTAGTCTATTTAAACGTTTCTCAATATTTTTTGTTAAGTTTCAGGAAATACTAAATTCCTCCCCCCTCCTTTAAGCAAGTACCACATATTTGCTTTTGGTAATGGCCTAGGGTAGAGACCACTTGCTATGCAACCTGTGAATATTTTAGCATGGGGGTTGAACCAAAAGAAATTCATGTGCAAAGAAAAAATTTTGCTTACCAAGGCAGATTCACTTTTTGCTTCCTTTGGCAATTCATCAATCTAATGGGAAAAATAAAAGCTGTCATAATAATGAGAATAGACTTCTAGGAGCATGAGCCAATATCTATACTTTATTTCTTAATGTAAATTCTATTGCTATACATTTGATGCCAATCCAAATCTGGTTTTAATTAAGCTCTCTTGCCAGTGTATGTTCAGTCCTTTGGAAGGACTGGGGCACGGCGCTGCTGTAGAGGTAAGGAGGAGGTGGTGGTTTTATTGATGGCTGGATATGTGAATATCTAACCTGAAATCCAAACTGCATTGAAGAAAGAGCAGACCAGGGCTTGAGATGGCTTCGCGGTTAAGGCATTTGCCTGTAAAGCCAAAGGACCCAGGTTTGATTCCCCAGGACCTACGTTAGCCAGATTCACAAGGGGGCGCATGTGTCTGGAGTTCATTTGCAGTGGCTGGAGGCCCTGGGGTGCCCATTCGCTCTCTCTCCCTTTCTCTCTCTCTCTCTCTCTGTCAAATAAATAAGTAAAAATATAAAAAAAGAAAGAACAGATTAATTGGTTTCACATGGCAGCATGAGCTCTAGTAAAAATCATTTTCTGTATATGTTGGAATCTAGTTCCAAGCCTAGTAGTTGTCATTCTTTGAGGCTAGCCTAGAAATCTACATTTGAATGCAGCCTTAGTAATTTTGATGCACGTGGTCTCTCTATCGCAGTTAGAGAAAAACACTGGCACAGAAATAGCTTTTACTCAAAACAATGTTAACACTTATTCTCAAAACAAAACAAAATGGAAAGCCATCAAAAACAAAGCGCTTCTACTCTTCTATATCCTCCTCTCGACTTCCTTGCTTGGCACAGAGTGTGCATATGTCCTCACACTGGCTGGTCCCTGCGCATCTTCCACGAAGGTTTATTAATGGCTACCATTCGTTTTTGTTCTAAGAGGCAGTTACCTATCTTTCTTCTTGAATCCCACAAACATCTGTTGACGAACACCTGGTGTGCTCTCTAACAGGTGTGTGCTAGAGATGGCAATGATTAAAAAAAATCATATGATGTCAACTTGAATCACAACTTTGCAGCCTGTCACTCTTGCCAAATGGGTCAGCTGCGATGGGCACTACAAACTGGGCAGATGTCTCTGAATAAGTAGGGAGGTATCGTGATTTAAGATTGCTGGCCTTGAACTTGGAGCACTCCTACAGCCTCAGACTTACAAGTACTGAGCTGGTAAGCATGCGCGTCCACTTCTGGCTTTCCAAAACCTTTACGAAGTACATAAAAACCAGAACGTGGTTTGAGCAAGGCAAAGCAGTTGTGCAAACGGTAGACATGTCAGGAGGCAGAAGGACTCCGGACTGTCTGGTTCAAACCCGCCGTTGCACAGCTGACTAAATGGAAGTGTGGGGACATGTTGGCACCAGGAGCCGGGCATGTGATCTTTTGATCCGTCTGGAACCCAAAGTAGACCTAGAAGCCAAGTGTCACATGTAGTTCATTATTCTTTCCACTGTGCATGATGACATTGTCTCCAGCTCAGCGGATGCCGTTTAGCAGGAGGCATGCAGCCTGCATTGTTCTCTACAGTAACCTCCGCATGCAGTGGTGTTAGACACGCCTTGAAGCACCCAAGACTTCAGAGGTCTATCAGCTTCCACTTTCGTACTTCTGAAAACTCTCAACGATCTATGAATGTTCTCGCTTGTCAAGAATCCATGTAAAGAGACCATATAGAGAGATGTACTCGGTTGAATATGATCCTCCCCAAATCCCTGGCCGTCCAGAACTTGTGATTGTGATGTTGTTAGGACTGAGAACCTTTAATGATTCAGTCAAGTTAAAATGAAGTCAGACTGGAGTGGATGGACCCAAATGCAAGGCCTGGTATCCTTTTCAGAAGGCAATATGGAGATGAACCCCCATGGGGAGAATGCTATAGGATGCAAGGACAGAGATTGATGTAATGCAGTAAGAAGAATCAGCAAAGATGGCTGACAGCCACCAGCAGCTAGGATGAGGCAGGAGGATTTTTATCTGGAACCTTAATGAGCATCACCCTTCTGATGTCTTGATTTTGAGCTTCTTGCTTTCAGAACTCTGAAAGAATAGACAATACTGTTTTCAGACCTGTGGTTCCTTGATACAGGCATCCCTAAGCAAATAATATGAGAGGCTTGAAACTGCATGGAAAATGGGTAGAGAATTGTTATTTCAGCATCCTGATTAACCTTTAGGTTGCCCCACCCTCAGCTGCTCAGACGGCTAAATGAGAGACTCCAAGTTAGACAAACAGGGTTGTGAGGGGGGCCTTGGACACATGAGCACCCTAGATGAGATGTCTTCTAGCCCAGGCGTCCCCAGATGACTGCAGATTCAATTGTCATCCATCATTTGGCACAGAAGGCCACCAACTGAGCCCGGGTCATCATACTGATTCTGAGAACTAACAGTGTTATGGCATATGTGTGTGTGTGTGTGTGTGTGTGTGTGTGTGTTTGCACGTGTGTGTCCTATGAACAGGTATGTGAAGGCCAGAGCTAGTGTCCCCCTCTGTCACTACTTTATTTCCCTGAAATAGAGTCTCTCACCAACCCTGTGGCTGCTGTTTTCAGTCAGAACAGGCTGACCAGTGAGGTCTAGCCACTCTCCCATCTCCGCTCCCCACAGGACTGGGGGTACAGTTATGTGGGCCACACCCTGGTTTTTATATGTGCTAGGGGTTAATGCAGGCCTTTCCAGGCCCTTCCAGGCCCTTGTACTTGGGGAGCAAGTGTTCTTACATCTGAGCAATGTGCCCAGCCCCTAATAATTGTTTTTTAATGACCACATTTTCAGTTATACCAAACTAGACTCTGAAGTAAGGAATTATTAAGAGATATTCTCAGGAAAAACACTATCGAATGGCCCACTATTTAGCCAGCATGGTACTTTTTCTTATAGTCTTCTTGGTGGGCAATGGGGTTGTGATGTCACTTAACTTTGGCCCACTTTTTCAAACCTCAGAGAGATTTTGCAGAATGAGAGGCAGTGAAATTGACACATGGGCGCTCTGCACCGTGATCAATGATGATAGTGGAATCCGACGTGAAAGTGTAGCCCTGGGGTGGCCCCTGTGTGATTTTCTAAGCTGGCTGCTTGTACTGGGAGCCTTGCGTTTTAATGCCACTGTGCAATAATGCACAGCTCTGTTTTTAATATTTTTTAAAGGATATTTGAGGGTGCAGGCCACCACACAATGACTTCTGTGCCAGTCACGCTTCATCTTAGCCTTTCATTTCCATCACAGCCCTTGGGCTTTGATCTTATTATTTTGGTCAGACTGACTGTGGGGATTCAGGCTAAAATGACAGCCTGCTCCTTAGTTACCTCAGCGCATCTTACAGGGGAGGGCAGAGCTGAACCACACAAGGGTGAAGGTGCTAAAAAGAAACAGGCTCAGGGTGGGCAGCCTGACGCTCCTGCTATGCTTCTGTTTATGGAGGGTACCACCTGAAATGGGAAGAGGGAGACACGCGACCACACCCCTGGACGGTGTGCTGGTGATTAACGACAGGTACTTCAAACAGAGGTTGAGATTTTCAGGCCTGAAATCCTCAATAAAATTTAGGAGATAAATGTGCCAATTCAACTCATGCCCATTTCTATCACACACTGCCTTGAAGACTGTTTGAAGCCTCTCACTCCCATACAGTACCCAGGAACTCTTGCTAGAGTACACACACATTAGCAACATTCTGCTCTGTCATCCTATGTACCAACTGCCGGGGACTATGAGAGGTTTATTCATTCAGTAGACATCTCCAATATTCCCTCGATTCTGGTGGACGCACCAGTCTCAGAAAGAGCCTGGGACTGCCAGATAGGGGCTTGCTTCTCTTGGACTTCACCCCACCAGCTGAATGGCCTTGTGCAGGTCTCTTCACTGAATAATGTTTCATGCATCTCAGTGGCTTGCTGAGAAAATTCATGAGAATGGATACACAGACATGCTTGGTGGGATGAGTCCCATGAGAGGGTGCTATTACTATTACTACTATTATTATTATTGATATGTACATAGGATATTTTCTTTTTCTTCTCACTAATATTTTATCTTTATTTATTTATTTGAGGGAGAGAAACAGGCAGAGAGACAGAGAGAGAGAGAGAGACAGAGAGTGAGAGTGAGAGAGAATGGGCATGCCAGACACTTCAGCCACTGCAAACAAGCTCCAGATGCATGCACCACCTTGTGCATCCTGTGGAATCAAACCTGGGTCCTTTGGCTTTGCAGGTGCCATAACTGCTAAGCCATCTCACCAGCCCTACATGGGATACTTTCTTAAATATTAAAGAAAGCCATGACATAGGAAGCAAAGCCAGGCCTTCCTGTCTCCAAAGAACCATAGCTGTCTAACGTATGTCCATTTCTACTGTGCTGTATCACAACCTATCCATATCTGCTTATAAAAGATATGTATAAGATATGCATAAGGATATTCATACCTGAACAATAGCAGCAGTAAATTCCACATGAAACTGATGTATGAGGGAGAGGTTTTCTTTCTTGTGAACACATATGTAAGGATCTAACCAGCGCAAAACTAGGAGTCCACCCAACGTGTGTCACAGTTCCTTGACCTTTGGATGACCTTAGGAACCTGGTGCAATTTACCCCAAGAGCTCCAGAGATGCAATGATAAAATACCCCGCTGATTTCTGTTGGAAAGTGGATGGCTAAATGGGGTGTTGTGGTTACCTTTTCCATACTGGAATAAAGCACCTAGCCCAAAGTGTATTTGGGAGGAAAGTTTTTATTTTGGCATATAGTCTTGAGAGGAAGCTTCATGATGGCAGGGGCCAGCATCACATGAGCAGAGGGTGGACATCCCCTCTGCCAGAGCAGGTGGAAAACAGCAGCAAGAGAGTGAACCAATCTCTAGCAAGGGGGAGCTGGCTATAAGACTCCAAAGCCCACCCCCACCAACCCACCTCCTTTAGCAAGGGTCCTTCTCACAAAATGCCATTAGCTGGAGACGAAGCATTCAGAACACATGAGTTTATGGGGGACATTGGACTCAATCCACCCCATGGGGGTTGGTAATGCTGGTGGCTATGGCAAAACTGACAGTCTAGCAGGCAATGCAGATTTTCTAGGCGCCACTTAAACACAAACTGTTCTAAGCAGGGGATTAAGAAGACGAAAGCAGGCATGGAGGTCTGAATGTAAATGTATTTCCCTCACAGTGTGCAGCATTTTTAATTAAGCTTCCTACTTTTCTGCAGTAGGCAGAGCCCTGCCAGAAGATGTATGTCATTGGGGACAGATCTTGAGTCCAGCTCTACTAGGTGCGGAGAGAGGCAGCTCGAGCTGTGGCCATTCACGCTTGTGGGTTCTGGCATTTGTCTCTCTGCTGTGAATGTATGGAAGTGAGCCAGCTCCTTCTGCCCCCAGGATGGTTCCCTTGGAATCTGTAATCCTGAAGTGTACCCTTTTCTCTCATAAACTGCTTCTGTTCAGGTGTTTGTTTCAGCAATGTGAAGGTAATTGCAACAGAAAATCAGTCTGCAAAGAGGAGTTATTTCTGTGGTGAATCTAACCATATGGGTTTTGGTCTTTGGAATGTGTTTGTGGGAGGAATGTGGGAGGATTTGGGACTTTGTACTGGAGAAGCTTTGCAGTGTTGTAAGCAGAGTTTTATGGGCTACTCTGGCGAGAATTTGAAACTTCTAAATGCAGAGAGAATTGTATAATGTGAAGGTTTGATTTATGAACTCTCAAAGGGGAAGCAGAGAATGTTTTTGGAACTGCACTACTGGTGGAAAGGATGGTTGCATTCCCCTGCCCATACCTAAGAATCTGAACCAGGTGATTTTAAAAGTGATGGAGTGATGTGCTTGGCAGAGGGTACAGGCAGAAAAAAATTAAAGTTGCATTTCATCAGAGGAGAAATTATAGCAAGTTTGAAGCTATAGGTACCCAGACTGGTTTTAGGTTACTTTAGCTGCAATTTTTAAAAAGATTACCATCATCCAGGGTGAGCCAACTGTTTTGCACTGGGACAATAAAAACGATATATCCTGAGGGTAAAACCTACCTATTGAAGGCTCAAGTTGTAGGAATGCAAATTCTTTTTCAATGAGGAGGGTTTGAGGAAAAATTGTGAAGGAGTACCCTGCTTTTCCAGGTCAAGCTTTACTCCTCCCTGGATTTATAAATGTGGCTATCTGCCTACCTGGTACCTGTTTTGGAAGCATGAGAATGTAGACAAGAGGTCAGGAAGTGCACATGGTACCAGAAGCTGCCAAAATGTGGCAATGTGAAGCCCTGTATGCTGACTCAGTAAAGCCATTGTTTGGTCTTAAGAAGATGAACCAATTCCAGAAGCCTCTGGATGTGACAATGAGAAGCAATGTCGAAATCCCTGGGTGGAGGCCCAGAAAGGCCATTGCATGGAGCTATAAAGATCACCATTAGTTGTAGTATAGACCTCAGGTTATTCTGGATACACTGGGACTATGGGTAGCTTCTGGCTCAGGGTAGAATTTTCCCCTGGCTGTGAGACACCCAGCTGGAAGGGCAGAATTAGAACCCCAGAGACTTCATCTCTGGTTATAGATGTTGGATTTGGAACTTCAGATGTTTAATGTTTACCCTCTAGTTACTGAGTTTGCATTGGTCCAGTATCTCTTTTTTATGCTTTATTTTTTGCAATGGGAACATTTTCTTTGTGCTATTATATGTTGGAAGTATGTAACTTGTGTTTTGATTTTACAGGACTCACAGTAAAGGGACAGTCTTGAATTGCAGAGGAAACTTTGGGCTTTTGAACGACATTAGAGTTGACAAAGATTATGTGGACCATTAAGTTAGATTAAGTGCAATTTGCATTGTGAGGTGATCATGAGTCTATGGGGGCCAGAGGAAGAATGTTGTGATTTGGATGCAGATGTATGTCCCCCATGGCCTGAGGTATGTTTGACGAAGAGTAAGCTTCCTACTCAGTCTTCATTGGGTGGAGCCCTGCTGGAGGAGGTGTGTCACTGGGGCTGGATCTTGAGTCAGCCCACTCAGGTGTGCAGAGCCAGCTTGAGCTCTGGCCATTCGTGTTTGCAGGTGCTGGCTTTTGCATCTCTGCAATGGAAATGTGGAAGTGAGCCACGATGAAGCTCCCTCTGGCTGCTGTTAGCCTGAAATAAACGTCCTCCTTCCATAGGCTGCTTAGGATGTGTGTTTATCCCCACAGTGAGAAAGTGGCTGCCACGCCACGTCAGACAAGCTTTTATATATCCCAGTCTGTTTATGTTGAGTGTTCAGAATTCCAATTTTGTCGTTTCATGAAGAGTGTAGGAAGTGGAAGGATAGGGTACGTTGGAGAGTGCTTTTCTGCTTGCTCTGAGTGTCATGGGCAGTAACACAGGTTTTATTTTGATATCTTTTGACTGAAGTCTGTGGCATGGATTTTAATGGGAAATTCTCCTTTTTTGAATATCAGTGTATATAAAAATGCCTACACAATCACAGACAGTCATATATGTCGAGCCACAGTGGTCTCCTTGGAGCTCTCTGGGCCCTTCCGTGGTGGAGAGAGAAAGGGGCTGTGATGACACCCAAGCACTGGAGAACCACTAACTGCAACTGCTTCTTCCTCTCCCGGAGCTCCAGGTGTCTCCACGGAGGAGGAAGAACAGCTTCTGAGCCAGGCAGAACTCTGTCCCTTGCCCAAGGACTACCACTTAGGGAATGTTGCCTCGGAACTGTTTCAGATGCTCCATTTGATTTGTCAAATATCTTGGGTGCCCTTGCCTTATGGGAGTTAATACGTGATCTCCGAGGGCCGCGTGAGTTTCTAAGATAAACTGTATGTGCTACATTATAGGAAAGGTGGCTCCGTGAAGTGGAACTAATGGCTATCCCTATCATCATAAACGCCAGCTACTTCTAATAAGGCGGAAAGGTAACAGGCCCATGATTACCACCTTTGCACTTGTAAAATAGCAGTGCTGAATCGTAATAACTAAACAACAGATCTCTTACAAGGTGATTCTGAGGAACCGGTTTGTTCCGGAATTGGAAGGATAAGTAGTACTAAATGATTCATTGTCTTGCTTCTTTCACTCCCTGAAATTTCCCAAATGCTAAGCGACGGGAAGGAAAGAGTGTCCAGTGTACAGACTACAAGCATGAATTTAGAGAAGGCGACTGATTACCTCAATTTTCTCACCCACAATAGGACAGAGTCAAAGAACGCCTTTCCAACACACTGTAAAGACGGATTTGGAGAGCAAAGGCTTGATTCTTTCCTTTTCTCTCACTGTATGTAGAAATCACTCACACCCAGGTCAATCAAACCTGATTGTTTTGATGATAAGATCAAAGAACTAATAAACCCAGGTGTGTAACCCCAGGGAAGGAGAGGGTAGGCTGCATTGGTAGAGGAGGTGAACGTGAACATAGTTACAGCCCCTAACAGGAGCCGCTACACACAGCACTCCCTGACTCCTTGCAGCTTCCCTCTAACGGAGGTGGCGCGTCCTTAATTTTACAGTAAAGGGAGGGGTTTTATTTCGGAAGGCTTGTACCAATTGGAAATCAAAACTGAAAATCACGTGATACACAGGAAAGGAGGGAAGAAGGGAATGAAGACATTGGAAGCTACATTCTCTTCAAGTGCCTTTAACTTCTGTTTTCTTCCTCTGGTCAGTCTTTTAGGTTAGGAAATTGTAGCCCTTGGCCTTTTACTCTGCCTATGTTTGAACAATTTTTCTCCAGACTTGAGTTTAGCATCAAGGTCGATGAGTCCTGTCATAGCCTCAAGTTATCGAATCTGGTCAAAACGGCTGCCCACCCTCAGCTAGGCACCTGTGCATGTGACTAGGGCTTAATTGCTTATGGCCAACTAGTGTGATTGGGCCAGTAACGCCAAGCACATCAAGAACCTCAGTGCTATTAGAACAAAACAACATGTGCCTACATCAAGAGCCCAGGAGGCACCTCGGGACCAGCCTCATCATTGGGAAATCTTGCGGACACTGCAGTTTATAGTACCGCAGATTTTCTGGATCCCCTTCAAAACGGAGGGACCCTAACTAATGTCCCAACTTAATTCCAGTTTTCCTGCCAGTGTCATGACTGGGAAGGTCATATTTTTCTTTCATTGTTTACCATCTGACATTATCTCAAGTTCAGCAGTTAGCCAATACTGTTCTGAACCTTGGTTTGCTCCTGGGCTGAAACTCCAGAACTTCAGCTTCCTGACTCTGAAGCAGTAAGGACATCCCGGGACAGATCTCCGCTTTGCTTTGTTGCTCTCACCTAAGGAAATGGAGGTTTGGTCTTTTCACTTCTGGTCAAGTTACCTCCCCAAGTTACCTCTCAGGCTGACTGGCCTCCTGTGTTCTCCCCTTCACCTTTCCCTGAGCTCTTCATGTTCCTCTAACTAAGTGATTTTGGTCAAACATTTTTTTTTACACTGTTGGGATAAATTAATACATTTATAAAGGTCCTCAAAAAATAGCAGGTACTTATTAAAATGTAATTATAACAAATATATTTTTACATTAGAACGCAGTTGACTTATGATTGCCCTCATATATCATGCATCAAACATGATGGATTAATATCCCTGAATATCTGAATTAGTTTCTATGGGTCTCTGTGTTAATTGGAAATAATAGTTCCCTTAATTCATAAAATAAGATGCTGTAGATGTGTTAGTCAGCTTTTAATGTTGGTAACAAAATATCTGAGAAAAGCAACTTAAAGAAGATTAATTTTGGCTCAGTTTTAGAGGTTCAGCGCATGGTTGTCTGGGCCCATTGCTTTAGATCTGAGATGAGGCTGATTATAGCAGAGAGGGAGTTAAAGACAAAAGCTACCTCAGGGTGCCAGACAGAAAGGGGGGGCGCAGAGGGAAGAACAAGGAGGCGAAGGAAGAGAAGGAGGAGAGAAAAGAAGAGAGGAGAGGACTTGAATTCCAAAGGTCAGTGATGAACACAGCCTTCAGAGGTATGACTCCAGGGACTTGTTTCCTCCAACTAGGCCCCACTCCTCAGGTTTTACTGCCTCCCAATAAAGCCAAAGCTGGGGACCAAGCTTTCAGCATATGACCTCTGTGGGGTCACTTTGGATGCAATTCACAATAGTCGCATATGCAGCACAGTGACTGGTACACGTGGTGACAGTGTCCATTGTTATTCTCCAAGGACCTTGTCCCATGTCGCCTCCTTTTCCTGCGTCTTCCCTTCTTTTCCAATCTGAGAAGTTCTAGAAGATTGGGTTCTGCATGTTTCCTTAGCTATGCATCACTGCGGTAGCTGTTTGTTTTATTATTTCATGTGACAAGCCAGCCTGCCTTGCTCTCCCCACCGAGGACTGTGTCCCCTCAAAACTATAAGCCAAAACAAAACTCTGTTCCTTTCCTGTGTTGTTTCTGGTCAGGCAGTTATTCACAGGAATGAGAGAGTCATTGACACACTCACCTTTCAATGGCTAACTGTGCATTCTCCTGTTTTCTTAATGTTAGAATTATTTTTCTTACCCCAGTTTATCTATTATGAAATGGTGTTCTAAACATTTTAATTACGCCTACGTACCTTTCCCATTGGACTGTGAGCTGCTTGGGGGAGGGGTTATGTGTTATTCATATCTGGTTCCCTTAGCACCTGAGGCTGTGCTCAAAACATACTCACTTAGCTAGTGTCAGTACTACAGAGCGCCGGTGTAAGCCCAGAGACTAGAAATATGGCTGCAAGTAAAACTTCCAGGTCACCCGCAACCTCTGCCACGCCCGCGGACTGCAGACCAGTTCCCAAGGGCAGAATGAGTAGACGGTTTAAACATACCCCAGTCTCTCTCGGAAATAAAACACCCAGTGAAGAACATAAGCAGAGGCTAACACTGAGTGGCTAATGACGGCCACAAAGTACAAGAGAAATCAGGTCATGTGCAAGGCAAGTAGGTCAGTAAGACTAAGAAAAATTGAATAAGCCCTTCATGGCTAGGATTTTTAGTCAGCATGTATAAAGTGGAATGCTTACTGAAATTTACGATTATGGAAAACTGGCCGTTTTCACTTTCAGCACAGTTGGGTCAGGGACATTTCCTGTTATCAATAGGAAACTGCTATACAATTAAATGGATCAATGATGCAGTGAGCTAAATTATTTTTTTTTGTGGTCAAATAATTGGACTAGCTGTTCGTTCTATGCTTTTTTTTTTTTTTCCCAGTTGTACAAACATGATCTTGGACTCTATCGTGTAGGAAGATGTCCAGCCTGTTTTTAGCTTATTGATTTGAGAAGCAGTAAAGGAACCTCAATAAAATGGTGCATGGCAGACGCATTTGACACGCAGAGTGGCTTTATGTAGACTGTGAATTTTAGAACAATTTATAAAACTAGCCTAATTCAATGACTACTGTAATAATCTGCCTTAAAATATGGTGGGACATGGTGTGTGTATTTCCTATGTTTTGCTTCAGTTTGTGAAACATTCTGTTATCAGTGGTAGGCTAATAAACTGCTCTGTTTTGTTTTTTGATTTTTACAGCTCTGATTCATAGTGTTTTCCTATTTCCATAGGGTAATGGGCTGCAAGACGCAGGCAGGATCTGAGCCCAACTCAGCATTCAGAAGTAGAGCTCACCTGTGATACAGGCATTCTTCCCACCAGGGCAGAGCCCCTGTGATCTCAGCTGCTCTTAAAGCGCCCACCTCTTCTCTTAATATTAAAATGGCAATTCAGAGGTTGCAGAGACGGCTTAGCGGTTGTTTGCCTGCAAAGCTAAAGGATCCCATTTCGATTCCCTAGGACCCATGTGAGCCAGATGCACAAGGGGGCACATGTGCCTGGAGTTCATCTGCAGTGGCTGGAGCCTTGGTGTGGCCATTCTTTCTCTCTCTCTGCCTCTTTCTTTCTCTCAAATAAATAAATAAATAAAATCTTATAAATGGCAATTCAAATATGATGCAGGTATTGGAGGGAACATTCAAACCATGACATTCCCTGTCCAGATGCTCACTGTATCCTTAATGCATCCTTTGTAGTAAAACAGCAAAGCAGAAGCATTTTCCTGAGTGCTGTGAGTTGCAGGAATTGACTGTACTGGAGAAGATCTTGGGAACCCCAAATTTTTCTGTTTGTCAGAAGTACAGAGGTTTGGACTTGTAACTGGCATCTGATGTGGGATAGACACTCTGGTAGGTCTGAGTCCTTAGGGCCTGTCCTAATTCCAGGTAGTTAGTATCCGAACTGAATTCCTGGATACCCAGCTGATATTTGGAGAAACTGGAAAATTGGTTGATGGTGTGGAAAAATCCCATACCTTTGGTATCAGAAGTACTTTCTGTCATTTTTAAGTGACTTTTTATATCAGTGCATCTCATAATTGAATAGTAAGTTAACTATGATACTTATTAATAATCTTCCAATGTAAGGCTAGTATGAAGTTGGTCCACAGGCTACATTTTAAGAAAAAAAAATACCTTCGATTCCTCTTAAAGATCACTTCACATTTAAATCCTTTGCTGTTAGCCATGGACTTTTCTTTTAATACTGGTAACTCATTAAAGTAGTTCATAGATTAGCTGTTTCAAGGTTACCTGAGGATGTTCTTATTTCTGATAGACCACCCTATCCAAAAAATTACTATGATGTAAAAATTGAGACTTAGCACCTAGGCAACTTTACAAAATTTCCCCCTTGATTTAGGTGCACAAGCAAAAATTTCCTGTAACGTTGGCACAGAGACTGTTTTGCTGGCAAGATGGCAGAGTTCAGGCATTGACTGCTACTGAGTCACGAAACAGGGAGTTACGCTCAGGGTCTTTACGAAACTCAAGCACGTCCTGAAGAGATGAGGGGCAGGTGGTGGCTGTGGAGCGCAGTCTGAGGGGCTGCTGAAGGGAGTCTGTAGGACTTCGCAGTGCCAGGACAGCATGCAGCAAGGCGCTGGTGACCGGTCAGCAAATCACAAGCTTGAACTTGGTAGGTCTGCAGTAAAAGCACACAATTATGGAACTCTAATGCATATTATTTGGATATTTTGCTGCGAGTGTAATCTTTGCCCTTCTCTCTCCTATATCTTAAATTCTAAAAGAAATCCTTATCGAAAAAAAAAGTGAAACTCAAACCAGTTTTGCTATTTTTAACATGCCATTTTTCCTCTTTTGTTTTAAATGTAACAAGCAGTTTAGGGTTTGTGATTTGGTGGTTAGACACATTAAGTTTAAGATAAGCCAACAAAGTTAACATAATCATTCTATTTGATCACAAACAGGAGCATGTGCTGGAATTGTCGTGCTGTTTTAAATTTTAAAAGAAAGAAAAAGGGTTGGAGAGATGGCTTTGTGGTTAAGGCACTTGCCTGCAAAGCCAAAGGACCCAGGTTCAATTCCCCAGGACCCACGTAAACCAGATGCACACGGTGGCACATGTGCCTGGAGCTCATCTGCAGTGGCTGGAGGCCCTGGTGTGCTCATGCTCTATCTGCCTCCTTCTCTATTCCTCCCTCCTGCTCTCTCTCATAAGTAACTGAATAAAATATTTTTCTTTCAAAGAAAGAAAATACCTTTCTGACAGTGCTAGGGATTCACCCTAGGGCTTTCTACATGCTAGACATGTGCTGTGCTGCTGAACTACACCCCAGCCTCCTGAGCCATTTTGTTTGTATAAAGCTTTAAGATTGTTTGGCCTTGTGCCCTCCTTCACTACAGATTGCCCCCAAATCCTCAGAGATCATGGCATGCTTGCTAGCCATGCACACAGGGAGTGTGAGCCGGGCTGTCAGCTGCCGCCTCATCTTCTTGACAGACCGCTGGCTATGAGGAAGGGATGGAAAATGGCCCCACACTGCGTAGGGTGTTCATATGCTCATTGACCCAAGCTCGTGTTCTCCATATTCTGTGATTAAGCATTTGTGAACATGAAATTACATTCACTCTTTGCAAGTTTACAATATAAACAGGAAATCTATAAGGAAATAAAATTTAACATCTATTAATAAAATCTAATATTTCTATGACTAACTTTTGGAATCCTAGGTACTTGCCGGTAAGATAATTGAGAAATAGCATAGAAAATCATTCAAAAAATGAGGATTTTTATTATCATGTCTCAGTAACATGTTAATTGGACATATTAATGGGGCACTTTAAAAATATTTATTTATTTAGAGAGAGGGAGGGAGATAAAAAGAGAAATGTATGGGCATGCCAGGGCCTCTTGCCACTGTACATGAATTCAAGAGCTTGCAACACTTTGTGTATCTGGCTTTACATGGGTACTAGGGAGTTGAACCCAGGCCTTCAGACTTTTCAAGCAGGTGATTTTAATGGCTGAGTCATTTCTCAAGGCCGGGACACTGATGTTTTCAACATATGCATTCACATACACTGAAATCAAATCAGGGTAATCAGTAAACTATTCTGCTTTATCACTCTCCTCTCTCTCTGTACACATCTGAACAGACACACACACATGCATGTGGTCTTGTGTGTTCAAACCCAGATTCTTGTGTATGTTGTTACGCACAGGGATATTCTTTAACATAACCACGGCACAAATAACCTACCAAGAAATTAATATGCTATTATCCAATTTATAGACCTTACTCAAATGTTTTCCTATTCTGTCAAAAAAAAAAATATCCTTTGGAACAAAAATACCTATGTTTTTCCTGCTCCGGCTCCAATCTAGGATCACTGTTGCATTTAGTTGTCGCTTTTACTCACAAGCAGTTCTGTGGTCCTTCTCCTATCTTCCTGTCCTCTGAAGAATACAGACCATCTTGCATGAACGTCTCTCAGTTTGGACTGGCCTGGCACCCGTGCAGGGACCGCACAAGCGGTGCTTGTCAAAGAGTCATGGTTAGTATGTTAACACTGGTCACCTAGTGAAGCGCTGTCTGCCAAGTTTTTCTAAAGTCCCCTCCCCCCCGTGTGTGTGTGTCACACACACTGTGCACATGTGGAGACCAGAGGACAACCTTAGGTGTGTCCTTACCTTCTACCTTGTTTGAGGCACAGCCTGGGGATCTCACTGGGATGACGGAAGCCAAGCACAGCCTTCTGCTTTCACCGGGGTTCTGCGGCACCAAACTCAGGTGCTGAAGCTTACATAGCAAGTGCTTTCTCCACTGGGCAATCTCCCAGCGCTCCCAGGTTGTGTGCAGTGTGGCTCATGTTGAAATCATGTACGTGCACCACCTCTTACCACCCGTCCACCTAGTGGCAGTCTCAGCGCTCAGTGACGTCTCTCACGCCCCTTAGGTCCCATGACAATTGCCCATGGGTGATGTTCTACACTGAGCGCTTGTTTGACCTAATGGCCTCTCTATTGTGAGGAAGGCATGCTCATGTCTTCACTCATTTGCTCAATCTGCATGGACTCAAGGCTGTTCTGTGGGCTGTATACTTCATTACTATGACACTCAAGTGACCCCAGAGTCTGTCTGTCTACGAGACATTCCCACCATTCTTTGAATACTTCTTTACTTTTGGCAATGCTTTGCTTGCCACATGTAGGAATACTTTTTTTTTTTTTTTTTCCAGAACTACTGGTTGTTTTGTTTGTTTGTAAGTAGAGAGCTTAGACACAAAGATCTGAGCACTAATGGTTTACACACACTTGTGGTGTGTCAGTACTTCTAGGCCCTGGAATAGCCCAGACTAAGAAATGTATTTGTATTGTGCAGATATCTCTACATTTGTAAATATTTCCATTTATCAAGTACATTTGTTGAATTAAAATATGCATGAAAAAATGAGACTATACTCCTGCTTCCAATCCCATAGGGAAAAAATAATAATTAAACAATTAAAATACTATCCAGCAGAATGGGAGCAGGGACAAGAAAAAAGAGGGTAACAACACATGATGGATTCATGCAAAATATGTTAATAAAATAATAGTAATAATAATAAAAGTATGATTAAAAATAGTCTCGGGGTTGGAGAGTTGCTCAGCAGTTAAGGTGCTTGCCAGCAGAGACAAATGACTGGGGTCGATTCCCCAGTACCTATTTAAAGCCAGATGCACAAAGCGGCCCATGAATCTGGAGTTCATTTGCAGTGGCTGAAGGCCCTGGCATGCGCTTTCTCTGTCTGTCTCTCTTCTGCTTGCAAATAAAGAAATAAAAATATTTTAAAAATATTATTTTGATATTATGTCAGCTATACAATATAAAGCCACTGAATATTTTTGAATATTTTTATTTATTTACCTATAAGCAGAGAGAGGAGACAGAGAGATGTCCTTCAACTGATAAATGGATAAGGAAGATGTGGTATATTTACATAATAAAGTTTTATTCTACTATAAAGAAAAATGAAATTACAAAATTTTCAGGGAAATAGATGGATCTGGAAAAGATTATACTAAGTGAGGTAACCCAGCTCCAGAAAGTCAAATGCCACATGTTCTCTTTCACATGTGAATCCTAGATTCAAATGTTTAGATTTATGAGTAGAATAAAAGTCTTGAAAGGGGCTATGAGGGAAGAGTGGGGGGAGGTCTTAAGGGCAGAGTCTAGTAGATATATAAGTGAAGGAGCAGAATACTGGGGGTGATCTAAGGGGAGAAGATGGGAGGGTATGTGTGGGGAGTTAATCAAAATTTAAGACGATATGAATAGGCTATAGGGAAACGTACTTCTTCATTAACTAACAGTATGTTTGCAAAAAGAGAGTCTGGGCAGAAGTGCCCAGAAGCCCTAGACTGTTATTAGGAAAGTTTCAATGCCAGGGGTGGGAGGCCTTTCCACCAGTTGTTGGCCAGGAAGGCCTCTGAAGCTCCCCAAACATTACAGGTTATTACCAAGGCTCTTGGTTGCCAATCAAAACTAGGTGGCAAGACCCTATTGCTGAAGACTTCACATGCTTGGGCTGCAAGTCAGTAAGAGATCAATTCTGAGCTGAGCTGCAAGCCTTCTCCCTATTAACTAGTTCTCAGGATGCTGGCAAGAGCTATAGAACACGCCGCCTTTAGGAAGACAAGTCATCAGTGGTTTCAATCAGCACTGGACCCAGTAAGCTTTATGGCTAGCCAGCCAGGCAAAACGTTTATCAGCTGCTACAACAGTGGCATGTCTGCTTGGGGAGGAACCAATTGGTCTCTGATTG
Source organism: Dipus sagitta (assembly GCA_036346955.1). Lineage (NCBI taxonomy): Eukaryota > Metazoa > Chordata > Mammalia > Rodentia > Dipodidae > Dipus > Dipus sagitta. The sequence goes on from CM070774.1 coordinate 174,454,523, forward strand.
GATCTGAAGCCCACTTCATGGGAGGGAATTCATGCCTGGTACTGAAAACCTAGTAAAAGCCTATGACTGAGGTGGTCATAAGCCTTAAGGGAGAAACTTTTACTGTTATGTGGCTAAATGGGTATATTATGCCCACCAAACTCATCTCTATACATTTATGTATGTTAATGCTACTCTTTTGGTTAGAGAAGCTTCTCTTTTCAGATGACAGCGACCTTTGGGGTGACTCAAAAATGGCCAAGGTGCTGAGAAGTGACAGTGGAGTGTTCAGCACTGAGCTGTCTTTATCATACCATCCAACTGGGGCTCAGGGACCATTGCCGAAGAGGTGATGGAAGGTATAGTCATAACAGCCAAAGGCAGGGGAGGACTGCTTGCAACGCTGTCATCCAGGCAAAAAGTGGCTTTAATATTCAGGACCTGAGAGTGGCTGGCACTACCTACACAAGGTCTGCATAATAGGAGGGGGAAATGATGGCATCAAAATAAGAGACTAGTTGGAAAGAAGAGATTCAGTGGAGGGGGCTTGGGAAGGGAAAAGAGGAGTATTGGAAGGCGATTATGATCCTGGTATAAAATTGTCTACATTTATAGGAGTTGTCAATAAAAAGTTCAAAACAGAAAAAGAAAAGTGTGGCTCAGTCAAGACAATACCTGTGCAAAGAAATTCCCAGGACCAAGACTGTATTTCACATTTTCCACTAGATTTCTCCTATTGGCCATAATGGAAGACAACTTCAGACCTTCATTCTATTCTCCCATTGTGGACTCCCCAACACTTACACAAATTAAATAAAGTATCTTACTTATTGTTGTATTGTCTGTCAAATTCTTGGGCAGTAGTTATAAATGGGCACAGACTTTCTCTCTTCTAACCTTTAAAGTTTGAGGAAAAGCAAAAGACTGTGGCATCTGTGTTGGGATATAATGAAAGCATATGTAAGAAAAGCTAAAAGTATTAGGAGTAAATGAGGTTTTATTTTTATCTTAAACTTTTTAATCAAAATTATCACCTATGCTTATTTTTTACAAATAACATAGGCTATTTCTTGCTTATTGTGAATGTTGCTTATTTATTTATTTATTTTTAGCTAGGGTCTCATATATCCCAAGCTGGCATTAAACTCACTATGTTGCTGAGGAAGACACTGAACTTCTGATTGTGCCTCCCCTTTTAAAGTGCTGGGTTTAGAGATGTGCACAACCGCACCAAGTTTATGTGTTTATGCAGGGCTGGACCAGAACCCAAGGCTTCACGTACGCTAGGCAAGCTTTCTACCATCTAAGCCCTACCCCTGGCCCTCAAGGCTGGTCATTAATATTGCTTACTTTGCCAATTTAGAAATCCTAGCCTAGAAAGCTTCTGAGAGTAGGTTGCCTCTGTGAAGATCACCAAGACCAGAGCTTGGTCTTTGTGTGAAGCCCCAGAACAGACGGTGGGGATGCTTAGCGGCTCCTCCCTGCAGGAGCAGAGTCAGACGTGACTGAGCTGATGCATTGGCAATCTTATCATGAAAATAATAGATTTCAAATGTCAACAGGACACTGAATTTTTTTCACTTAAAAAAGTGGTAATTGGGTTGGAGACATGGCTCAGCAGTAAGGCGCTTACCTGCAAAGCTGAAGGACCTGGGTTCGAGTTCCCAGTACCCATGTAAAGTGGGATGTACAAGGTGGCACATGTGTCCAGAGTTCATTTGCAGTGGCTAGAGGCCCTGGCTACCCATTCTCTCTATTTGCCTCTTTCTCTCTATTAAATAAATACATAAAATTTAAAGAACACAGGGGAAAGTGGTAATTTCATGTCCTTTACTGCTGAGAGAAGAGGAGTTAGATTCCAGCAAGGAATTCTTCCAGCTACCCTTAACCCGCTGGTACAGACGCACTTGTGGTCATGGCCGAAAGGTACAAGGTAACAGCTCTGAGGACCGGCCAAGTGCAGCCCTGGGTCAACTGTTCAGGACTGGATGGCCGCACTGCGCACAGGAACCATGGCTCGGGCTCAGCAACACCCACAAGGAACACTCAGAAGACTGAGGCACAAGGCAGGAGCCGGCAGAGGTAATGATGAGTGAAAGCATCTCTGAACATGGGGACTTTTATGGCTTTATTAAACATTATATCCATGATGAAGGCTTCCTGCCATCACAATCACCATGATATAGTATGTGTACACAAGTAACCCACTGAACATGCTTTAAGAGGCATAACCGTGATTGGAAATCTATGCAACATAAATAATTTAATATAATAACAAATGATCAGAAGCATGAAAAACAGTATGTTTTAATAAAAGCCTACTGCGGACTCTGGAGTAACGGTGGCATGCATGTCTCTAGTCATGTTGGACTTCTCCTTCAGCTTTGACTGGAGTAGCGTGTGCTCCACAACACCTATTCTAATATCCATCTGAATAGTTTCTTGCTTCAGTTTTGTTAAACTCTGTTTAATCTTCACCAGAGGAGCTGTAAAATAAAAATAACAAGGGATAAAATGTTCATTTGGAGTATCACTTTCTTATAGAATTGCATGATATTTTCCATATTTTGTCTGAAGCCAGAAATAGGGTTAAAAACAGCCAACAATTCTCTGACATTCACACTATTTTGCTGTGGCATTTTGAACACCTGAGATATTTTGGATGGGAAATGAGGCAATATTTGATGTACTGAGGATGAACTTTGTAATTTTTCTAGGAAAAAAATGTTAAATAGGTATTTAAGGATGTGTTCAACATGATTTTATGGGCTAGTGTATTTTTGTGAAGGACAAGAGTATAGAACAAGGAAAGAGGAAGGAATGCATTACCTTTGAGAATCAAATAATAAACCCACTTACAACATACTTCTTTAGGGCTGAGGTGCGGGGGGGATAGCTGTCAGTAAAGTGCTTGACTTCTAAGCCTGAAGACCCGTGTTCAATCCCCAGTACCCATACACAAATGCCAGGCAGGTGGTTCCCATCGGGAATCCCAGCACAGGGAAGCAAAGGAAGGGGGGTCATGGGGCTTGCTGGTCAGCCCGTCTAGCCTGTTTGGTGAGTTCCAATGAAAAGCTCTGTCTCAAAGAAAGGGGGACGGAATTCCTGAGGGAAATTAGAGGTTGTCATTGGCGTCCATACATGTATGAACACATACAGTACACACGTGCACACACATGCCCATGCACTCACACATTATAAAAAGATGTGGGCTGGGGAGATGGCTCAGCGGCTAAAGATGCTTCCTGGCAAAGCCTGATGGCCCAGGTTTAATTCCCTAGTACCCACCTACAGCCAGATGCCCAAAGTAGCACATGTGTCAGGAGTCTGTTTGCAGTGGCAAGAGGCCCTGGCACACCGTTTCCTCTCTCTCCTTGCAAATAAATAAGTTAAAAAAACTAGCTTTTGCACAAAGCCCCTGCATACCCCGCCATGGACAGTGAGCCAGCAGCCCCTCCATGACAACTTCTGACAGTCCTGCGTGGTGACCGCCGGCGGACGATGAGGCCTGTGTGTGCGGCCCCGCCCGCTCCTCTTCCAGGAAGGAGGGAAGCAAGCCCAGGCCTTTGCTTCACTGCTTGCTGCTATTTGGGATAACTGCTTCTTGCACATAAGTGGACAAGTGCAGTACTTTTGTAAACAGAACAAAGTACATACTTATTTCCCACTGTATCTTTGAATTAATTCAGTATACATTTAATAAACAATCTTCTCAGTTTTTAAGAAATTTCTTTCTCAGCTGATTTATAGTGCACACAGTTCTCTTATTACCAGACATCATTTTGTACTATGTATCTCTCCTGAAACAAGTTACAAATAGCTCGTTTTAAAGAGCAGACTCTTGCTGATTAAGACTGCATGGCAGGGGTTTCTGGAGGAGCTGGCTCTCTGTTCCTTTTCCTTCCTGGGATGAGCACGGACTTAGCACCGCCAGCCGCAGGCATACTCACCACCGTCAGTCATGCTGCTACCCTTTTCTTCCATTTCTTGTTTTACCTTTTCTAATTCTTCTGTGACCTTTCATTGAAAAAAAAAAGTTTCCATGAGAGCTGAATTTTATTAAACATTCAAAATTTTTGGATGATGTGTTGAGAAAAATCTATATATCTCTATCTATCTATCTATCTATCATCTATCTATCTATCCATCCATCCACCCACATAGACAGATAGATACAGAGATAGAGATAGAGATAGATAGATAGATAGATATACTAGGAATATTCTGGACATAATACAAATAATAAGACAGAGTATGCACATATGCAATGCTTTTCATCTTCCAAAAAATGCTTAAATAAATAACTTTCACATTAGCTTTCTCATGCTGTGATATTATAGAATGAAAATCAAGTTGTTTTCAGCATGAAGCCTTCACACTGTGCAATTATCTCATAGCATTTACCATACCATTCTCTGACAGTTACTAGTTAAGATATTATTAACACCTTAAGGAATTTTGGCTTTCTAAAGGTTTTCTAGGTATTTTTCTTAATATTTTAGTTCTTAAGCTACTACAACACCTTTTCCTCTCTAGGGCAATATGACAATGTTTATATTATATCACTGTATATAAAATAATCTATTGATTACAGCAATCTCTAAGAGGCATACAATACGCTCAGAATGTTTCCAGACCTGACTGTACTTGATGCTAAGAATCTACTACGACAACTGTTTTTAGTTGGCCAAATTCCAGGCTAGCAGCATAGCATAGATAGAAAATGTAATCTTTAAAATTTTCATATCATCTAGTACTAAGCCATAATTACTGTTAGATACTAGGCTTTATTTTTATCATACCGGTGAGTAAAATCTTCCCAGGGAATAAAGTGCTCATCCAACTTAAGCAAATTAATTTCTTTCAGGCACCTGAAACATTACAACTGGGGATAACTACCTACTCCAAAAGAACTAATGGATCCCTGGACACCCTTCAAGTGTTAATTCACACAACATTAGTGAGCACTTCTACTGAACACTTTATTTTGCCAAGAAACACCACAGGATTAGAGTCTAAATATTTCTAATGTTGTATTTTGAGTATTTAAAAATAATTATTCCAGAAATAAACTTTATAAGAGAAGCTTAATTCTTTCCTATCTAAACAGTAAAGTTTGTGAATCTTATATTTGTTTGTAATCAAAGATGATCTTAGATTTTAGTCCCAAACTGGCTTTTGACCTTGTTATAAGCCCCACCATCAGTTATACTGTGAAAAATGAGAATATATAGCAGGTCTTACCTTTCTTGAAAGATCATGAAAATAAATGCAATGATATTATAAATATTTTTAAACTTCTCAGAAAGCATAGGTCAAAACTTATCCCAAAGGGTAAGTTATCAACAATAATCACTAAAAATACCTTACATCTTGAGGATAGCATTACAATTTTCCATAGAGTTCTCAGATAGTGCTTTACTCTGGTTTATCTTAATTATTCTGTCAAAGATTAAGGAAGGTAATCAGGCTGCTAATGACATACGCCAGTTTTGGGTTGAACTCAATACAGCACCCTAGGCATCTTATGGAAACAAGGAATGGATAAATAAGCGATCCCTTCATTAGGGAATTTCTCCTCAAGATGGTGATTTGAAGCTGGGGAAGCAATTATTGAAGTGAGTGGCATTTGGCCATCGGGGGCTCCGGCTGGCCCCGCTGTGGGAGCCGTTGTGAAGAGTGGGTGTACCTCGGACAGGACCCTGGTCCTTTCAGTCACTCCGCCATTTCCCTGCTGGTACCGCTCCCGTGCCTGGGGGGAAAATCCTTTGCTTAATCACACATCCCAAACATAGGCAGATTGCTTAAATATAACCCCTGTGTGCTAGCAATTTCTGTGTATCATTTCATGACAGGCCCCACCCCCAGTTTCTGGATGCATTTATGAAAGTGACATTTAACTGCAGTTATTTCATGTCCCTATTAATAGGACCATGTACACAACTAAAGCATTATAACATGATGAATAGTCTTAACCTTCACAAACCAACTGTATAGCTAGTGCAGGCATGGTTCACAGTAAAAACGGTCCTCAGCCATTTCCAAACACTTGAAGAAAGTGACTCTTGGTCAGTCTCATTTGAAAGCTATGCAGATATGCAGAGAAAATTGGTTCTAAAAACATTAAAAAATCATTCAAAGTAGAGCATTAAGCTCAGTAATTAATAAGGACTAATAAAGAATATGACAGTGCAGTCAACTAGAATGCATTCTTGGAAACTAATCTAACAATCAATTATTCAATATTAATGTTAGAAACAGTGTCTTTAACCAGAATTTTACAGCATTTAAAAGTAAACTATTAATGAATATATGTATATATGAAGGAATAATGAATTCAACAGATGATATAATAAAAAGTGAAATTACTCTTTTTGGTCTTTCTGGACTTCTGAAAGCATACAAGTTATCTCAAACTTATTTCCATTTTTCTCTTTAAGCATTCTTGCTAGTCTTCTTTAACACAGGAAACAGAGAACAAAACTCACCAAGAAAGCTGGGAGAGCTCTTCTGATCTTTTCAAAAGTGAGTAGCATTTTTTTTTTTCTGATTAAAATTAAAAAAACTTTAAAAGAATGAAAACTTTGTCTCATTTCCTTAGTGAAACTGTTTCTGAAACCACTTTGCTTTCATGTTCCTTGTTTTGCGGACATGAGCCATAACTGCAAGGACTATCTTTCCCTGTGACACACTATGCCTTCTCCTACTCCTCCAGTAAGTCAACGACACTCACAGCCAGAACCCAGACGTGGTGCGAGGCTGTTGCTGACCTGAGTCATGGTCCTCAACACCACACCTGTACTTACTTAAATCACACGAACAAGTGCGTTTAAGGTCTTCTAAGGCATGATCACTTCCGTTATGTAAAATTAAGAAAAGTTCTGTTGCTTTACTTGGCTTCCTAAAGTGAGCAGAGAACCAGCACACTGCTGTTTGGGTAAAACACTTCATAATTCTTAAATGAAAAATGTCCTGTCAAGCTTAGGGATTAGGGCTCTGAATTAGAATAAGTCCCTAGAGGTCATTCTTAACTTACCTCACTCAACTGTGCTTGAGCTGCACGATATTCCTGAACCAAGTGCTCAAGTTGGTTGTTGATGTACTTTTCTCGACTGGCAATCTTTTCCAGAGTCCTACTAATTTCATTATGGAGTTTGTCCAAAAATCCCTGAAATCCCATAGAATTTAGTAGATTAGAGAATTCATATATATTCTTCAAAAATAGTAAAAAGAGTTAGATATCCTTTAATACACTCCACAAATGATTGACCATGTGAAAAAGAAGACAATCTGAAATTTGAATAGCAGGCAAAATTTATGATGAGAAATATCTCAGTCACATCATAAAATGTTAAAAAGGAAATCCAGATGTGGTTGGACAGCACTGAGATCTAAGCACTCTGGAAGTGAAGCAAAAGAACTGCAAATGAGGAAAGCGTGTGAAAGAATGAGATCCTATCTTCATAAAAGAAGAACCTAGAAGGGTTAGTAGACTTTCTTCTTCTTACATATATCTAGACATCAAAATTGATGTCTGTGTACTTAGCTTTATACAAACTTTAAGATAAAAGGCAGGTAAGTAAAGTATGACATTACTCTATCACAATTCAAAATTAATTAGAACACTACAGTTACACGGAGATCCCTAAACCCAGAGCTCTGCCTAGCCTGGGACCAGGAAGTCACACTCCAGAATGCTTCTTTGCGGCGTTCTCCAGAAGACCCGTATTTCTGCCCTGGTGACACGCCGGGACAGCAACAGAGTGTAGGCACTGCTAGTGAGCCCACACTTCTCGTGACTCTTGGACTTCCATGGAAACTACTGAAATGTTTCTGAAATATCTGTTAGATATGTGCACATTATATATGCAATATGCATGTAATAATTAAAATACAAATGGGCATGAGTGCACCACCATGCATGGCTATGAACAGCTTTCACCTGAGGTAGCTTTCTCTCACTGGTTTATGCATGAGGGCTGTGAGAATGTAACACGGCATGTTCATTACTAAGCTCCTGAAATACAAGTGTTATGCACTTTTTTCTTCCATGCTTTCCCACTAAGTATCCCAAAGAAGAGTGAATCTACACTGATTTATCTGAGGTCATTCACATACCTTTGTTTCCTTTAAAGCAGATTCAATTCCACTTTTGTGCTGGTGCATTTGGTCAACATGTATTCTCCAATCCTATTGGCATTAAGAGCATAGGAACAGGGTAAAAAATACTGCATTTCCTTCTTGCTGAGTTTGTTGTAAAGTTGCATTCTTTATTTTTATTACGCCAGTTGCTACCACACTTCAGGTGGGAGAGTCCTATTGCATAGCTTATAATCAAAATATAATGAAATATGTGTAGGACACTTTAGGACAAAAGATTCTAAATAAATGTAAATTAATCTTTTGTTCACAGAGTGATATCTGATCATTTAAATACAAATTATTCCCACATTGTTGGTGGTTAATATTTATGATTAATTATGATCAAATAAAAATCCTAATTATTAGAAAAGAAAGTTTTGCTTAAGCGGTAAAAATTACGTTTTCCAGAAGCAACTCTCAACTTTTGACTTAAATACCACATATCAGAGATTAGTTTGTCTCTTGGAAATTAAAATGGAGCTTTCTTCTCCAGTAAGATGTTTGAATCTGTTACTGAAGGAAGTCTATAATGATTACTAGAACTCAGATTATTTTTATTTTTGACAATTTCATACATATATAATGCATTTTGACTATTTTCATTCACACTACTCTCACTGATCCCCCTAGAGTTCATATATTTTAAAATACTGTCTACTACTACTAGACTGATTTGAAATCAGCACCAACAGTGCAATTCCCTATAAGATATCTTCAATATATTTCAGTTTGCAGTATTGCAAAAATAAAAAATCTAAACAGACTTGAGAAAGTAGAGAAATAACAAACATAAGAGAAAATATCACGGCAAATTGACGTGGGGGAACTAGGATCTGTCTGCACACTTTGATGGTCTATCTTGCCATATTTACACTATTTCCTGGAGAAACATTTTGTGAATCACTCTACCTATTTCTTAATGTTGAAACAGGCCAGTGGCTATAGGGTACTTCACACATACCAAGTATGACATTGTAATGTTTAAGCTGCTGAAGACCTCAAGAAGCACCTGGTATGACCCTTAGCATTTGATAGCCAAGGTCATACACGTAGTGCTGTATTCGGGTCAGAATCCATAGAACACATATCACCTCTTCAGAGGCAAAGAAAGGGCAGTTGGCTATGTGACACTAGCAATACTGATAAAGGCAGAGAACAAATTCACAATTTTCTGTAGTTTTCTGTGTCACAAATAGAACTTATCTCTGAATATAAGGACTGGAAATAACCAGAGAGATCATCTCCCTATCCATTCCACAATGAGCTGCTTCCACATTTCCATGTTACAGCTGAAGGAACTGCTCAGTACCCATGGCTCTGACCAGACAGCTTTGGCAAAGGAACAAGGCCCTCCCCAACCAGCCAGGCAATGTTGGAAAACTGGGAGGAACAACCGGCTGGCCTTTCACAACTGGACTCCACACAGTTATGCTTCAAAATGAAATTCCAAATTGTTTAAGCCCAAGTATCATGCTTATCATATAAAATGAACCTAAAAAGAATCATTCATTTTTAAAATTTTTTTGTTTATTTTTTATTTATTTATTTGAGAGTGACAGACAGAGATAGAAAGAGGCAGAGAGAGAGAGAGAATGGGCATGCCAGGGATTCCAGCCACTGCAAATGAACTCCATATGCATGCGCCCCCTTGTGCATATGGCTAACGTGGGTCCTGGGGAATCGAGCCTCGAACCGGGGTCCTTAGGCTTCATAGGCAAGTGCTTAACTGCTAAGCCATCTCTCCAGCCCGAATCATTCATTTTTTTTAAGTACTTATCTGTCTTGGTTCCAAAATAATTTAGAGGGCTAAGTAAGCATTCATCAAAGTAAATATTTATATGCTTTTCTCTCTACCCATCAATCTGTTTCTGTCTTTGTCTGTTTCTCTCCACGTGTATGCACTTAGAAACTCACAGATGTACACACAAATACACATGCATATCACATATATGTTTTTATTTATTACAATGGATGTATTTATAATATGCTGTGGCTTCCTTTTATATCTGGTATTATGTACAAATGCATACAAGTGTATGTACAAACACTGAAAACATTTTTGGGAGCAGTAATCATGCCTGATTCATCTACGTGTAACTAGGATAATTTACACTGATAGAAAACTCCATAGTGGAGCTACAATTTCTGTAGAACCTTGAAACATTGGTAACGTCTCAAGGACACTAAAGGAGAGAGAAGGAATTGTAGCTGAAATAGTGACACAAAGAAGGAAAACACACAGGGGACATTTTGGTCTAGGCTGGCTCGAGCAGAAAACACCATGTTCCTGGGCAGGGGCTGAGTGGATGATCTTACGGAAATAAAGCTGAAGCGGCAGATTCACAGTAAGGGTCTCAACATGTGGATAAAAGTACCATCTTAAATGCTTTTGGCTTTAGGTTTTTTTTTTTGTTGTTTTTTTTTTTTTGTTTTTGTTTTTTGTTTTCGAGGTAGGGTCTCACTCTAGCCCAGGCTGACCTGGAATTCACTATGGAGTCTCAGGGTGGCCTCGAACTCACGGCGATCCTCCTACCTCTGCCTCCCGAGTGCTGGGATTAAAGGCGTGCGCCACCACACCCGGCCAGGTTTTTGTTTTTTACTTTATTTTTATTTATTTGAAAGACACAGAGAGAGAATGGGCGCTCCAGGGCTTCCAGCTGCTGCAAAGGAAATCCAGATGCATGTGCCACTTATTGCATCTGGCATTATGTGGGTACTGGGGAATTGAACTCAGGCCATCAGGTTTTGCAAGCAAGCACCTTAACCACTGAGCAATCTCTCCAGCCCTGTTTTGAACCTTTAATATAGAATTTTACCTCTAGAAATTATCTCCCCTCCCACCAACTAGAAATATAGATTAATGCACAATTTTTGTTCTTATTATTCAACACCAGAAAACAAAACAAATATCTAGTAACAAAGGGCAGTTTAAACTATTTCTGTAATATTCATTTGTTACTGAAAATAATGCCTTACTATGCCACTCTTACTTAAAGCTCAAAACTACCTTGGAGACATATAGTTATGTAAAAATACTTTTAACAAAAGGACAGAAAGTTAATGATAGTACACAGACTTGAGGATGGTGGTGACTGTCAGGGTAGGATGTCACAGATAACTAACTTCAAATGTGCTGAAATGATAAAAATTCTCAAGTCAGGTAGTTGGTTTGGGATTTGAAACCATGCATGTGTTGCATTTTACATATTATATGCTAATGTTACCTACTGAATACTAAATTCATGCCTCTACAATATATACTTAACAAATACAGGTATGTAGCAAAAAAGTCTCAAAAGACTGTTTAATAAGAGGAAAATTAGTATTTGTGGGGCTGGACAGATGGCTTAGTGGTTAAGTGTGCTTCCTATGCAAGCATGAAGGCCTGAGGGGGCCTCGAATTGTCTAAGTTCAAATTTCCAGCACCCACATAAACAGCTGGGCGTGGCTAATGCATGTCTGTAACCCCAGTCCTGGAGGCAGGGGGCAGAGATGAGATATTCAGTGGGCATCATAAAGGGCAAGCTCCAGAATCAATAAGACTCCATTATGAGGAAGAACAGGTGGGTGAGTAACAGAGGAGGAGAGCCAACATTCTCCTCTGGCTGAGGCCAGCGAGCTCCTGGGCGTCGCATCAGCACATACATGTGCGTACAACACACCACACAGTCTATGCACTTGCAAAAACTACTAGCATTCATGTATGTATATGTTATGGATGTGCTTCAGTGTCTGTATACTGACAGAGGGATTAAAATATGAGGTGTTTTTAAATATCATTTTTAATCCTAATTTTTTCTAAATTTCCTATAAAGAGAATTTTATCATTGTAATTACTAGAAAAAGAAAAAACCTCATAGATGCCCAAGAAGTTGTTAGAGAGGTTTAAATATAGCTATAGTGGGAAATAATTATAATAGTGGCACCTTAAAAATGAGAAATAAAAGAAGGCAAAATAAACAGCTTTTGAAAAACTACAACTGGGATGGTTAAAAGCTTTACAAAGCTTTGTAATAAAATGGAGATGTGATGGATTTTAATGATATGTAAGGGTTAGAAACCTACCTGGATTCCTGAAATAATATTAGAAAGACTATTCAGCATGGTAGTAATTCTAACACCAATAGAGAATGCATTAAGTTTCAATGCACTTTGATGTGACCTTGCTTATTTGGAACCCATAAAGATGTGGACAGATAAATAAATATTGTCATCCTTTCTGATCCACTCTTCCTTCCATGAGAGGGTAATGAGATTATGGCTGGTCAGAGGTCTACTTCCCTGCTCCGCGGATACTGGCCTTGGCTAGCGAGTCTTTAGCCAGGGGATGACAGTGGGTTTATCTATGCCAGGGCTGTGTAGAAGACACACGAGGCACCCTTCTACTACATTCCCTTATCCTTCCTGTCAGGGAAGATAAGGAGCCTCCCGTGACAAGGGTCCTGTGTCTGTGAGTGGAGGAACCTGGCCCCGCTGGCCTGAGCTGCATCTGAGCACCCGGGAGCTGCAGGGAGCCGCAGCGAGGCTGCTTGTCCAGCTACTGGGAGCCACTGTGATTGTGGCGCTGTTCCCTACGCAGAAGGCTGGCTTACGCATTTTACAGTGAAGAAAGCTAAGAATCGAATAGGCTAAATGGACTTCCTGGTCTCATGTCTGGAAAGCAGAAGGGCTCCCAGACTTGTGCAGTTTGACAAATTATGATTTTATTTGTGATAAAATGGGATGCCAAAGAGTTTTTAAGGTACACTAAGATTTCTTTTTGTCATATATCCAGTGAGACCATGCATGCCACTGGAGCCCACTGGTTGACTGGGCTCTAAGATGTGTTCATTGAGCATTTCCTTCTTTACAGAAGATGAATGCTGCACCTAATTTTCCATGCTTTCTCTCTCAAAGAAACTGAGAGCAATGACTAAGCACATCATGTTTTTTTTTTGGGGGGGGGTTGTTCGGTTTTTCAAGGTAGGGTCTTGCTCTATCATACCAAGTTGACCTGGAATGCACTATATAGTCTCAGGCTGGCTTCAAACACATAGTGATCTTCCTACCTCTGCCTCCTCAGTGCTGGGATTAAAGGTGTGTGCCCCACACCTGGTTTATTGCTTTCTTTTGATCTCCAATTTAGTGCTTAAAAACTTCTCTCTGAAACTATAGGGGGAAAAGATTAAGTCATCAGTTAGGGATATGTAACATAAAAGGGCAAACTCTCCTTTATTTTTCTTGTGTAAAATCAAATTTGAAATTCTGTATATGTGAAAAGGCATAGTGCTCAAGAAATCTTGATAGAAAAATACCAAAAGGACTTCGGCATGTGCTGGGATTTTATTTATTTATTTATTTTTAAATCTAGACATAGGAGAAGACCCATGGCAGAATACAGGTGATTCCAGCTGCTAAGAAGGTCCACTGCAACCTCCTGGTTCTCCTCAAAACGGGCAGAGGAACCAGGGTTCCAAGGCTCTGATGTGTTTTGGATCATTTTCCACTTTCCAAGTACAAGACTGTCACTTCTGTTCTGCCATGCACCTACCTTTCTCTGCCTCTTACCCAGTGCTATTGTGAGTGATTACTAAGGAAATCTTATTAAATGCTATGTTTTGCAGTTGTATTTTAGTAAATTCAGAAGTACTGATCAGGACTTTTACAGGCTCTGTTTTAGACAGTGAAACCCATTTTTCCTCATTAGGACTTTTATTTCAACTCAGAATTCACTTTTGCTAGGAATTTTCAAGGTCATTTTAATGTATAAAGAAAGAAATCCCATATCTCTGTTTTACAGTTTGGATAACAAACTGAGGTTGTTTGATTTTTGATTTTCACAGTCATTTATTAAATGAATAGGAAACCAAATGCCCTTTCTCTCACAGATTTTCCGTCACATCAAGCAGTCTCTTTCATTTTCTTACCCTGTCTTCCAATTCCAGTATGAAATGCAAGAGATTCTGAGAGCTCGCAATTCACTTTATACATGGAATAAAATCACTTTCTTGGTTGTTTTGCTAAAGTATAAACACTAAGAAATCTTGTTGTTTCTAATCTGCTACAGACAAACAACCTAGATAACCTTAGTAGAAAAACAAAATAAATAAGTTCCAAACGAGGGTGTATAGGACTTTCCTACAAATAAAATGCATGGACTTCAGTACTTATTTCTCTCTCTCAACACACACACACACACACACACACACACTAGTCAGAAGCTTTTTTTTTTACTCCCTTGCTTTAGTATAGAATAATTTCCATCCTGACATCATTTTAACTGTTTAGTATGTTTCAGGTGTTATGTACTAAGTACCATAATTTTCCTGATGAAATGCAGTACATTATGACTAAATTTGGTGTATGTATGTTTGTGGCTTGCACATGTTACGTGCATATGTTTATTATATGCATGTGGGCTGATATTGGCATCTTCCCTAGTTACTACTCTTTATCTTATTTGTTGAGAAAGGACTTGTTAGCTCCAGGGCTCACAAATTTGGCTCGATTAGCTAACAGGAGGCCCCGGGGCTCTTGAGTGTGGACCCCCAGCACCAGGATCAGAGGCGGGCATGCCACCATGCTCAGCACCTCACGGTCTGGAGCCACAGTCGGGCCTCATACCTGCAGGGTAGGCGTTTTGCTCATGGAGCCATCCCTCCAACCCTCAAGTGCCACTGCTTTTAAAAAGGACAATGGTCGCTGATAACCTTCATTTCATTTGTGCTATCATCTGGATGTTAATGCTTTCTAAAGGCCCACATGCTAGGAGCTTGATTCCCAGAAGGCACAAGTAGGAGGTGGTAGAAACTTCAAGAAGTGGAACATAGTAGACGCCCCTTGGGTCACTGGAGACAGAATCCTGAAGAGACAATGGGACCTCAGTCTCTTTTCTTCTCCCATGTACTTGCTATGATGACGAACATAACAGATGAACCACCAGACATGTGCATACACAATACTTCACACATATTAAACCACACACACAAAATAACACACGGAAATCTAAACAAAATATCGGCCAATCAAATGCGGTGATAAAGAAAGAATAATTTGTCATCTAGTTCCAGTTTGCTTTTATTTCTAAATGTGTTAAAGTTGAGTTAGCATTCGGTTTTAAAAAAGTGATATCACACAGTTAATGCATTTCCCTTTGCACAAAGGGACAGAAACATTAGGTAAACACGAGGTCCCAAGAATTCTTCATTAATGCCATGGACACCTCAAACATTTGCCAGTGGAGAAATGTGCATCCTGAGAGGGTCTGAGTCTAGTTGGGGAATTTCTGGGGAGCACACACTACAGTCACAACTCAGAAAATGTTAAGAAATGCTGTGCCTCCTTACACCCCCACCTGGACCCATCTTAAGACCTTAGCACCCTTGGCTAAGCACCAGGAAGCTGCGGGACAGCTTGTCCTATGCAAGCCAAATCAAAGAGGTCCTGGGAAGTAGTTTGAGGTACTTTAAAGTACCTCACCCTTGGTAAAGGTGCCTTCACAAATGCCACATGCTCTCTCTCTCTGGCTCCCACAGAACCACTAGTGTGGCCTAGAGGCCATGTGGCTCAATGGTACTGATGGCTTTCAAAAACACTGTATCACCTAGGACCAGACGAGGGCCAGACCTTCATTTAGCTCCTAAACACTAGCAGGAATTCCATCTTTGCTACTGAACCTGTCATACCATACTGTCTGTGCTTCTATTTTGTTTTTTGATTTTTCGAGGTAGGGTTTCACTCTAGCTCAGGCTGAACTGAAATTAACTATGTAGTCTCAGGGTGGCCTCGAACTCACAGCGATCCTCCTACCTCTGCCTCCTGAGTGCTGGGATTAAAGGCGTATGTATACCATCACACCCGGCAGGAAGAGGCACATCCCACTGTCCTCTGTATGGTATGCAGGTATACAACACAAATGAAAATGGAAACAAAACATGCCAAGAATATATAGGTAACAGTGAAGAAATTAGTAAGAAAAAATTGTAAAAATAAATGTGTACTACCTCTTTCTGTCTGTCTCTGTCTCTCTCTCTCTCTCATATAAATAAATTGAAAGAAATGTCTAGGACTGGAGAGATGGCTTAGTGGTTAAGGCACTTGCCAGCAAAGCCAAAGTACCCATGTAAAGAAAGATACACAAGGTGGTACATGCATCTTGAGTCTGTCTGTGGTGACTAGAGGCTCTGGCATGCCCATTCTCTGTCTTTCTCTATCTAATAAAAAAATAACTAAAATATTGAAAATATGTATATATGAAAAAAGAAACTTCAAGTAAGAGACTTCTAACCATGCAGCTCTAGCACCATGAAAGGCAGAAGGGACTAAACCCAAATTTGTAGATGGAAAGAAAGAATAAAGATCAAAGCAGAAACAAACTCAATAGTGATAAAAATATACAAGTGACCACTTAAAGAGACGGTTTTTGAAAAACATCAAAATTAACAAATCTCTAGGTACTGTAACAAAAAATGAGAAAAGGTACAAGTAAAATCGGAGATAAAAATTGGGAAATTTCCCTTGATGCCACAGAAATAAAAATAATTATTAGAAGCCAGGCGTGGTGGCGCATGCCTTTAATCCCAGCACTCGGGAGGCAGAGGTAGGAGGATCGCCGTGAATTCGAGGCCACCCTGAGACTCCATAGTGAATTCCAGGTCAGCCTGGGCTAGAGTGAGACCCTACCTTGAAACAAAACAAAAAGTCCAACAAAAATAATTATTAGAGAGCACTATGAACAAGTGCTCACCAACACACAGAAGCTTCAGCACAGAATGGAGTTCTGCACACATATAACCATCAAGCCTCAGCCATGAAGACACAGAAAATCTGAGTAGAGAGGTAGTGATTAACATTATTGAATCAATTATTTAAAGTCACCCAATGATAGAAAGCTAAGGACTGAATGGCTTCATGGCTTAATTTCATCCAATTTCTAAAGAAGGAAAAATGCCAATGTTTTTTAAACTACCTGCTCCAAAAAGGGCCATCAATGTCCTGATACCCAAACCAGACAATGACACATCATCAACAACATTAATGACCAATATCCCTGATGGACATGGATTTAAAATTTCTCAAAAAGTTGCTAGAGCTAGGAAGATGGCTCAGAGGATAAAGTATTTGCTGTCAAGCCAGAGAACCCAAGGTTGACTCCCAGGCCCCATGGAAAAAGCCAGGTGCCGCATGGGCCTCTGTAATCCTAGCATGTTGAGAGTGAGGCAGGTGACAGAGAAAGGGGAATTCCTGGAGAGCACACATCAAGCTCAGCACAGAATAGCAGAGGGAGATCCAGAGAGAAAATCTGCCTTCCATGATGTGGAAAGGCAAAAACCAAACCAAAAACTGTCCACTGACTTCAACATCTATACCGTGGCACATGTCTGACACAAAATAATAAACACACACACAAATGGAAAGACATGATTAAAAGGTCAATACTACCCAAAATGATGTACAGACTAAATGCAATATCCATCAAAATACCCAGTGGTGTTTTTCACAGATATTTTTTAAAAAGTACTCCTAAAATTCACATGGAGGCACAGAAGACTTCAAAAATAGCCAAAACAATCTTGAGCAGAAAAAGCAAAGCTGGGGGTATCACAATATTTGACCTCAAACATACTGCAAAGCTAAAGTAACCAAAACAGCATGGTACCAGCTTGAAAACCAGTGAATGGACAAATGAAACATAATCATGAGCGCAGAAAAAGGCCACATAGCTCCATCCAACTGGTTTTTGACAAAAGTGCAAAATATATGTACACTGGGAGAAAACAAATTCTCTTTAATAAACAGTGCTGGGAAACTGGGTATCTGTATTGCAGAAGAATGAAATTTGACCCTGGCTCTCAATATATATGTGAAACACATGACAATCCTTTTTTTTTTTTAAATAATACCCTAGGAGTACAAATTAACATCAGCAAAAAATAAGCAACTGGGTAGCAGTTAAGCGCTTGCCTGTGAAGCCTAAGATCCCTGGTTCAAGGCTCAATTCCCCAGGACCCATGTTAGCTAGATGCACAAGGGGGCACATGAGTCTGGAGTTTGTTTGCAGTGGGGTGGATGCCCTGGCGCTCCCATTCTCTCTCTCTCTCTCTGCCTCTTTCTCTGTCGTTCTCAAATAAATAAAAATAAAAAATAAAAAATAAATAAAAAAATAAGCAACTGGGATTTACCCAAACTAGAAATTTATACAAAAAAGGAAGCAAGAGTGAATAACCTAAAGAATCAGGAAAAAAGAGAAAAAAAGTGTGACATTATTCAACTAATTCACTTTTTATGATACTGAATTACTTTCTTAATGAAAAATACCCACAGGGTTAAAGAGTAATTATGGAATGCAGCTTTCCTGAATTAAAAATTAATTAATTAATTTTGAAACAGGGTGTCACTGTATAGCTGAAGCTGGCATGGGACTTGTAGCAATCCTCCAGTCTCAACTTGAATGCAGAGATAAGAGCTGTGTCACCATGCACAACTGTGAGCTGTTAAATGTAACATTTATTTAATTTTAATTTTTATTCATTTACTTTTTGGAAAGAGGGAGGGAGGGAGAAAGAGAGAGAGAGAGAATGAATGAATATGAGAATGGACATGCCAGGGTCTTTGCCTGTTGCAAATGAACTCCGGATACATGCACCACGTGGTGCATCTGGCTTACATGGGTCCTGGGGAATTGAATCTGGGTCCTTTGGGTTTGCAGGCAAACACTTTAACCACTAAGCCATCTCTCCAGCCCAAATTTAACATTTTTGCTTCTACTGCCAGTAGTTTACTGTTTTGTAGGGTGTGCTTTGTGGTATGAAAACATGACTTTTTAATCTTGTTTTTAAGAGCTCAAAACGCAGCTCAGGGCGGGCTGAGTGCGGCGGTCCTCCCCATCTGTGCTGTCACCTCCAGAGTGCCACTCGCTTGCGGTGCTCTACTAACGTCAGAAATCTTCAATGAAAATGCCATCAGCAAGAAAACCTACAGTTTAATATCTGTGTGTTCTGAAGTGTCATGGGCTCTGTACTGCCATCCTGCATGTGACTCATTCTTTGGCCCAGTGGTGTCACACTTTGCTGCTGGCCACTTAGTGGATCAGTCATCCGACTGTCAGTTATCACAGTGCTCAAACAACCCTGTAGCCCCGTGCTACGTGGGAGCATGTACTCCATTCACCTCACTTTATGTCAATCACATGCTCATCACACCACACCACACCATGTCACTCTCATGTCATATCATCACAAGGGTGACAAGTGTATAACGGAACTTTAAGAAAGCCCACATTTACCTTTTATCACAGTTTGCTGCCCAAATTATTTTAGTTTATTCTAGATATTACAAATATCCTACTGTGTCTACTTTTTATATTAAACTTTTTCACAGTTACATAGATGTAAGAAGAAACAGTATAGGAAAGCTCAGTACAATCTGCAGGGTGTTTTTTTATTTTTTTTCTTTTTTTGTAGTCTATTGGTTACAGGGGTGTCAGAATAATTTCCACCGCTGGAAGTATGTGTTTTCTCATGGAAGTTCTTGCTTTCTAGTTACTTCTCTCATTGTAGAGAAAAATTAAAATGTGTGTGGTGGGTTAGAAAGTTTTTATAACCACCACAGGTATCTCAAACCTGCCTGTAATTGAATTGAAACTGGAGATCCATAATCTCTAAACATAATATCTTGTTAGTTAAACAATTGCATTTCTAACATGTGCCCAGAAATTATTATCTTTACTGACGACCATTTGTTAATGAAGAGCTTTAACGCTTGTTCTCTGTACACTTCTGTTACATGACCACATGGACCGCATGGACTTCAGCAGGGTTTTCAGACTTCAGAAGGAGTTACAAGTCCACAGAGGAGGTATGGCAGGACAAATATTCACAGGTCAAATAAGGAATCAAAATGTAATCATTTGACACGATGCCAAGGAAGCACGGAGGAAAGCTGGAACAGCTTCCAGAAAGTACTGATCAGCACTCAGGTCTCAGGGCTGCAGGGAGAGCTCAGTTATTAGAGGAATTTGTGTGCAAAATCTGAAGGCCTCGGTTTGCTTTCCCAGTACCCACGTAAAGTCAGATACACAACTGGTGCATGCCTCTGGGAGGCCCTGGCATACCCATTCTCTTTCTCTCTCTCCCTTTCTCCTTCTCTCTTGCTTTCTATTAATTAATTAATTTCTATTAATTAATATTAAAAACAAAAACATTTAGATTTCATACTAATATTCAACATCCATCCTCAAATTAAAAACAAACAGGCAAAAAATAGTCAAGTGCATATTTAAAGACCAAGAAGCGTAAGTTAACGGAACCAAACAGAACGGTATAAAAACCACAGGAGGATTGGGGACACTGCTCAGTGAATAAAGTGCTTGCTGTGCAACGCTGGGTACCCGTGTTTGGAGCCCCCGAAGCTTTAGCGGGCTTCCATGTCCAGTGTGCGTATGGAGAGAAAGGAGGTGGAGACAGGAGAACTCCTGGAGGTTTTCCTCCAGGGCAGTGACGGACAGGAGACTGGGCCTCAAAGGACATGGGAGTTGTGGCACACATGCACGTGACTCACACGTGAACACACACACACGGCTAACTAATAAACTAGTTAATTAAAAACATGAGAATAAAATCTGTCCAAACATCAAGACATTTTAAATAAAACACAGTAACAGTGAGAAATATGCTCATATGGCTGATTTGAAAAATGAGCTGAGCCAATCAAAAGTACATTTTGTAGGAAGGACCATGTGACAAATGATTTCTGCTTCAATTCATCTTTTATATTAAGCAATTTAAAGGAAACATTAAATCATACTTTACAATAATGAAATATTTAGGCAGTCTAGACATTTTAATTATAATCAATATGTATTAATTCACTGCTCTCCATCACAGATGTCTATCTGAGGCACATCGGCAGTGAGGCATTAGCTTCTTGCCTTTGCAGTATTAACAAAACATGCAGACTTTTATTGGCCCTTAAAAATCTGACAGCACTGTTACTGCTGTTTAGTTACAGCCAATGGTAATCTCCAAAGCAAAAACATTCCTTCTTCTATGTTAACATGTGATAAATGGAACCTTCACTGGATCCAGCTGAACCGTTCATCACACGCAGGTGAGCAGAAAGGAAGGCCTCACCGGGATCTTGCGTCAAGACCACGAGTGCTCACAGCTCCTCGGCAGCCCCGCCTCCCCAGCTGAGGGATGGCTGTGCTTCTCCCCACGCCCTGCTGTGCTTCCAGTGTGAGTTTAAGAGCAGTGTTCTTTCCAACAGCACTGATGTGTCTCCATGAGCCATACTCAGTACAGCAAAATGAAGCCAAAACACATGCAGCTGCCTTGCAAACACAACTGCAGTCCACATCTCTTTAAAACAACACAAAAGCCCCAAAGAATATCTGCGTTGTGTAGTGTCCTTTAAAGTAAGTTGCTGGAAAAGTCCATCAGCGAGTATTCCCCTCATTCTGAGATGACACAGCAGTTAAGTAATCATGCAGGCTGTTCTAAAAATGTATGTGTGTCTAGTTAATTTAGGCAGTTTATTTTGATAGCATTCACCTCTTTTTGATTATAGCAGGTGTTTCAAGGATAAATTTGCTGAAAATTGTATTTTGTTTAAACAACAGCAGCATGTACATTTATGGCCTTGCTATATTAAAAGACATTTATTGTCTGCCAGCAATAGATACAATTATAAACATTTGTGACAGTAATTGGAGCTATTACTCCTCAATGAGGCAACTTTCTGCCACCTGTATTTACATTTGTTACTGTTATTGAAAAACCTGACTTATTTTTTTGAAACCTTACTTTTCTTTAAATTATATGAATATTTTTAACTAAAGGTCTACCAGAAAAATCTCTAAAAATGTAGTTTCTCCATTATCCAAGTAATAGGCAAAATACCATTTTAATAACTATTATATACAGGAAATATATTCCTGCATCACAGCTCACAGAATATATTATAGCTCTTGGCTCACGGGTGCAAGAATCCTATTATATTTACAACCACAGGAAAAGTCTTAAAATGTTCTTTATTTTCGAGCTATAACAATTTATAAATCCCCCAGGTGAGAAATATTTAGAAAAAATAAGTTTTATTAACATCTTATCCTGCATCCAAACACAGTGATAGGAGATGGGGAAAGCAACTTGGTCTCTCCACTGCTTTGGAAAGAGAAAACACCCTCTACTGCTTCTAGATACCGAAGAGCCCGCCACTGCCGCTTCCTGCAGGACTTGGCTCTCAATTCAAAGAGACTCAGATCTAATACAGCAATTCCAAAGACCCTCAGGTTCATTTAAACGGATTTCCACCTCTGATGCACGAAACCTTCCTCCTTCCTCTAGGCTCTGGCTCTCTCAGACTGGAGAGCCCAAGGGCCCAAGACCATGGCAATGAGTCCTTCCTTAGGACAACGACTGTTCCCAAAAGGTTTCCTGCTGTAAGTCACCAAAGGCAACACTTGCATGGTTTCTTTACGGTAAAACTAAATTCAATTGTTTTGAGTTGAAATTTAAAGTTTAAGGTTCTTCTTGCAACCATACTCTGAGAAAGTCAGACACAAAAAGAATAGAGGAAGATGTAAGCAAGCACTTCAGTGAGTCAAAGGTTTGAAATAATTAGAAAGACATGCTCTAACACTTTCAGAACCTTTAAAACAAGCTCCAATCTCCTTATCTAAGTTCCCTGTAAGGAACTTGAGATTTACACAATTCTTAGAGACATTTGGAGGAAATGACAGGCACCCACCCAGCTCTCTCTTAAAACAACAAAGCGGGAGACACCTAATTATAATTTAGAAAAAACCTATTGAAGTCATTAATCAAAATTTTAATTACAATATCCATAGGGCATTAAAGCATGTTAGAACATTTGTTCACTGCATTAAATACTTAATATTAAATCATGATAATGTATAATCTTTTAGAAGTCAGTATTGCACAAGTGAAGAAAAAGAGCCTATGCAACTGATTTCATACTTTTTGCTCTCTTATTTCTGAGGAATAAGAATACATAGTATTGTTTACTTGGTTTCTATTGTGTTCAAAAGCTCTTAACTTGGAAAAAAAATTCCCTTGATAAAAACTATTAGGACATTAGGACTGATGGTCTTAAGGATGCACTTTCCTTTGAGTTGATGAAATTGAGAGACTCAACATATAGGCAACAGACAACATGGGGCCACTCACAAAACCAGAATTCTACCCACGACATGCAGCATCTGGTCCAGAAAGGCAACTTACACTCTTCACAGCAAAACCCCAGTCAGACCTTGTCCAGTTCAGGACTGACCTTTACACAAAGCCAAGAAGCACCTGTCCCGCCCAACCATTCATGTGGGGGCAGTTTTTGGTTCACCTGCCTGGAGACTTCCAGTCCTACCTGAACTTACCTGAAGCCTTCTGTTTGTTCTGCTGCATGATCTTTTAAATTTCCCTACCTGCCTTTGTGTCTGCTAAATGCAAATGAGCAATGGTGGTTGGACCCTTTGCTACAGCCAGTTCTGGATACCCAGCTTTGGCTTGTTCTCATTTGAAAAGTCTGCATGTATTTTAACAAGGTCAAAGATGTACCTTACTCAAGAAAACAGAATAGTTTAGAGATTTAAAAAGCAAAAGTCTAAAAGCATATTCACCCTCATCTGGAAGTATGGGGCATGTAGAACTCTTGGGCAGTTCAGCTTTAACTATTGATGAGGGGCAGGAAGGAGAGATGGGCTAGACAGTTTAGGGGATCAGGGCCCCCAAAGTGAACAGTATTTTTGTTCTCTTAGCGAAAAGCAGGAAATATCCTTGAGGCAGTAAGGCAGGATCTGATTTTCCTAATCTCTTTTTCCCTAAAGGAGTTCTCCTTCTCTAGACAACCAGTATAAGGATGTGATTCAGACAGAAGGTGCCTGGCCATGCCGCAGGGAAATGGGACTGACCAGATCATCCCTCCACTCAGTAAAGCCTTATTCCTTTAAGAAACCCTGAGCCCAGTTACCACGGAGATTACCCACTGGAACTTCTCCCAACTTGCAAGCTTTCTGCTTTACTTTATTTCCTAAAATACCCATTTCCGGGATGCCTCCAGCTGCTGTACAGGCTCTGCCTTCTTTCCTTCTACTAAGCTCTGTAATAAAACCCTTCTGAACCCCACCCTCTGCAGTCCATGGATTTCATTCTTCTAAATCACGAGACAAGAACCTGGAGGCAACTGACTCCGAGAAGTCGTGTGACTGTGAGCATCTGGCACCCTAGCGTGTGAGTTAAAAGCCCAACCAGGAGCCAAGGATGGCTTCATCACCCCACAGAGACCCCACATTTCCATATCGCCATTCCTCATCACTTGTCAACTGATTCACTTAAAGATTTTAGAGCATTCATGATACTAGTATAGAATTAAATTTCAAATCATGTAGGAAAAGATTATCTTTCAATGATTGTAATAGCATCCCTTGAAAGGAAGATTTTTCAAGCAAACTGAAAATGCAGCTACCCACTACAGACGAGACCTACTGCACACGACTGCAGTAAGCAGAGGAGACCTCTGAGTCTACCTCCACTTGCACATGCAGTTTGCCCTCTTTTCTTCCACGTTAAGCTTTTAACCTTCAATATTCCCAAAATTCCCAAAATTGTTTATTGACACAATCCACACTTTGCTTGTGCTCAGACCCTTGTGGTCTTTAGGCTTGCCTGTCGTACTGAGGCAGGGGAGAAAGCTGGAAGAAACATCATGGGCACAAGGAGGGAAAGCTCCATGCCAGGGTCTGGTGAAGCCTCTCAGTAGCCGAGAAGCAAGAAATCCAGCACAACTAACAGTTGCTGCGAAGGTTCCTGACATAGAAATCCTACTCCTTTCACATATAGATTTTTAGGCTCAAATGGTAATGGACTAGGCTTAAGGCCTGAATGTTTATGACCTTGAGCACAGCCTCAATTCTTTACCCAGACGTTCTCTGGGTATCTTACACAACGCTGTCCACGCTGTCCACGATGTCCACACTGAAGATGCCCTGCTTCCCCGCACTGCTGTGCTCTAGTGCTCCGCGCCCACTGTAATCCTGCCAGGCGTGCTTCGGCTCTCACTGAGGTTCCATAGTGACCTTTGGAAGACAACGCTTTGAGAGCCCACTGAAGTCCATGTATATGCCTATTGTAAAGTCAGTGACGTGACTCTTGGAGAAGCCCACATAGGCCTTTCTTTTCTTGACCCTTATGATTAAATCTATATTAAAATATCCTTAATAAGCCTCAACTCTGCTTTATACTGGTTTGCCCTGAAAGCTTATCTATATCAAAGACAAGGACCCAGTTTTACCTGATTCAGGAAACTTCACACTGCTACCTGTGACAGCAGAGTTGGCACTGCCTTCCCATCACACTGACAGGCTAACCTCCGGCTCCTGTCTAACTCTGCTCTGCCATTTCTCCACCCAGATTCTGGGCATCTTTGTTTGACTCCAACCTGCTGAGTATGGCCGTGCCAGCTTTGCCAGCCAGAAATCAGCCGGGTATAGACAGCAACCTTTAAGAACTGTGAGCAGACATTATGGTTACCATTCATATTTTTCAACTATATATGGAAATACTTATGTTGTATTTTTAAAGAGGTATAACCTTAATTACATAAATAAAACCAAAGTACAGCAAGAAAATCTTCTTACACAGTTATATGTGTTTTAGTCATGCTCATTCACTTAATTTTTTCATTGGTATGATGGCTTCTATTGTCAACTTGAATCCTAGAATCACATGTAAGGGACTACCTAAATTAGGTTAGCTTTAGCCATACCTAGGCAGGATTCTGCTTAGCCTCTGGGCATGCCTGTGAAGGATGTGGGAAGACCCATCTTAACTCTGTGAAATGCCATTTCTACACCAGAGTTCTGAAGTAAGTAACACAGAGAGAGCTGGCTGAGTACCATTATCCATCTCTTCCATTCTCAGTGTGGGATGAAAGTGACTCACTGCTTCAAGCTTCTGCCTCCCCCTCCATGGACCATAACCAGGAATTCTAAGCTGAAATAAACTCTTCTTCCCTTAATCCTAAAGGTATTTTGTCCCAGCAATGAAAAGGTAACTCATTCAAACTCCATAAGAGGTACTGTAATAAATTCCAGACAAAGACTCCAAGGCACAGGGTAGTTGAGTAACTTGTCACAGGATTAAATTAAAAAAAAACAAAAAAACTATTAAGTGGCTGGACACGGTGGTACACATCTTTAATCCCAGCACTTAGGAGTCAGAGGTAGGAGGATCACTGTGAGTTCAAGGCCACCTTGAGACTACATAGTGAACTCCAGCTTAGTCTGGGCTGAGCAAGACCCAACCTCGGTTGGCGGGGGGGGGGGGGGGGGGGAGGGCGGGGGCGGAATCCTATTAAGTGTTATAAGCAGAGATTCATACTCAAACAACCTGGTTCAGAATCTGTGCTTTTAAACATATACATTATCATAATCTGAACATGCAAAAGCCTGGAGTGTAACCTCAAATACCTTATCTATCATTTACAAAGGCAAGTATTTTTCTGTTTCTCTTCTCTCATCTGGAAAAGAGGCACCTGCATTTCATACAGCAGTTGTAAAGGATTAAAGAAATAATACATAGGAATATTCCCAGGATCAGAGCTTGGCATATAGTAAACACTCAGTAAATGCCAGTTATTACAATTATCATATATTATGGGCACATTTACTAGGGGATAACTGAAAAGATTTACCAAAGTGATAGGCATGTGAATCTGATTATATTTCCATGTAGGGATGTAAGGTAGATGTTCATAAATATTCATTAAATAATAGAAGCAAGGATTCAGAAATTTTGTAAACACTTCCTGAGTATTGACAGAAACACCAAATATAAGATAGCAGTGAGAGAACACACTGGTGATAACAGTGGTCACATTTATTTGCTACTAACTACATGCCAGACCTCTATTCTCAGTGACTTACATCTCCACGAGTTCATATAATTACCAAAATCCTTGTTGTAGGTGACATGGAAAGAGAAGTAAAATGGGTTGTGTAAGGTCAAAGTAAGTAATTTAAATATCAATTCTGGGACCCACAGGAAGATTTATAAGATGGGCTTATCTTCTGTGGATCTTCATGACTACCTAGTGTCACTAGCCTTCTGAAGGTCTGGCTTAGTAAGTCAGAAACTGAGTGTAGATTAAGTAGGAAGATGAAGCCTGGATTCAGTACCGCAGGGCACACCTTGTCCATCCTCCTCTTAAAGTAGCACTTACATATTATTTTTATAATTAAAATTAAAATTCTGTTTAAAACTTATTGGTGTACATTCTTTCGAGAGTGACAGGTTTTCATAAGGAAATTTTCATTTTAGTATATCATATACTTTGACCATATTCATCCTCCATATCCTCCTTTCTTCCCCTTTGCCCTCCTTCTAGTCCTCATCCCCTTCTTTTCTTCATAAAATCTCAGCGCAAATTTTATGGCATGCACACACAATATACAT
Source organism: Dipus sagitta (assembly GCA_036346955.1). Lineage (NCBI taxonomy): Eukaryota > Metazoa > Chordata > Mammalia > Rodentia > Dipodidae > Dipus > Dipus sagitta. The sequence goes on from CM070774.1 coordinate 174,482,089, forward strand.
ACTTCTGTATGTATGCATATATATGTGAATGAATATATGATTGTATGTATCTATCTATGTAAAATGTAAGATGTACAAATGAGATAAAATGTGATATAGTTCACATAATATGTTGATCTCCAAATGTATCCAATTTCCCACAAGTGCATAATTTACCTTTTTTTAATGGCTGAATAAAACTCCATTGTCTGTCTGTCTGTGTAATATCTATCTGTCTATGTATATATTACAGTTTCTTAACTTATCAATTTCATTCACCTGTTAAGGGTTACCTAGGCTGATTCTATAACTTAGCTATTCTAAGTAGTGCTTCAATATAAATGGATGTGCAAATACCTTTGTGGTATGCTGACTTAGAATCTTTGGGTGTGCACCCAGGAGTCATTTAACTGAGTCATGTGGTAATTGCATTTTAGGTTTTGGAAGAACTTCCATACTGAGTCCCATAGTAACCTGGAACAATTCATATCCCCACCAGCAGGATATAAGTGCTCCTCTACCCTGCTACGTCCTCACTAGCATTTGTTGTTGTTACTTAATGGTATTTGTGGTGATTTGAATCAGGTCTCCCTATAGGCTCTTTGCTTTCAATGTGTGGTCTCCAGCTGGTGGCAATTTGGGAGTTGAAGCTCACTGGAGGAGGTGTTAGTGGCGGTGGGTTCAGAGGTGTTTATAGCCAGCCCTTGTTGCTTTCTCATCTGCTGTGCTCTACCAGGCTGAAATTTCCCTTGAGAATGTAAGCCAAAATAAACCCTTTCCTTCCATTAGCTTCTTTTGGTCAGATGTCTTATCCCAGCAATTTGAAGGTAACTGCAACAGAAAACTGTTACCACGGGCGCGGGGTTCTTGCTACTGTGTGTCTCGTGACCTTTTGGAATTGATTTATAGGAGGAAGATGGAAGGATTCTGAAAACTTGGGAGTAAGAGACACCTTGCAGTGCTATAAGCAGAGCTTGATGGACCATTCTGGTCAGAGTTTGGGAGTCCTAAATGCAGAATGAACTGTGGACAGTGGGGGCTGGGCTTATGAGGGGAAAGAGAAACCTGCTGGAACTGAGCTATAGGCAGTTTGTGCAATATTCAGGCTGTACTCTTCCTGTGTCCTGTGAACTTGAGCAAAGTTAAATTACTGCAGCCTGATTCACCTGCAGCTGGTTTTAGAAGTAAGAAAAATACAGAAAAGAGAGGATAATTGGATTTACAATGCTATTTTGCTTGAATATGGCCCATATGCAGTGTGGAACAAGGTACTCCTTGCATGGAAGCCATAGGGGAACCATAGCATGGAGCCCTGAGGATGAACCACGGATTGCAGTGGAAACCTCAGGACAGTGGGGATGTCAGGACTTAGGACAGTTGCTCGCTCTGGTGGATCTGCCCAGAAAGCACCATGGTGAAAGTGCTGGAAAGTGAAGAATTTTGAAGCATTTTATCATGGGTTCCAAATGTCAGACAGGGAACGGCAGGACTTGATAACTCTTGCTTGTTTTCTATCTTGCACTGGTCCAGTCTCTCCTTGCCATGTTTTCTTTGGTAGTGGAAATGTTTACTCTGTGCAATTATGTCCTAAAAGTGTTTGTGTTTTTATTTTACAGGGATCACAGTTAAGAGACTGTCTCAACTGATATCAGGATTGGTAAAGAATATGGAGACTTTTAAAGTGGGACTGAATGTATTTTGCATCACAAGATAGTTGAGTCTATGGAGGCCAAAGATGGAATAGTTTCCCCATAGTTTCATGCCTTCTGAATGCTTGGTCCCCAGTTGGTAGAAATTTGGGAGATGGGGCCTTTTTGGAGGAAGTGTTGCTGGGGAAGGGCTAGGGGTATTACAGCCAACCTCCCTCGTGCCCCCCGCCCAGCCAGAGCCAGAGCTCAGTTCACTCTTGCTGTTTCTGTCAATTGTGGCGGCAAGCAGTGATGTCCAATTTCTGTTCTACTATCCTTTCCTTGCCATGCTGACACTTCCCCTTAAGACTCTAAGCTGAAATAAACCCTTTCTTCCTATCACTTCCTTTTGGTCAATGTTTTGTCCAGCAAAACAGAGGCAACTACAATAATATCCATTCTCACTGAAGGGAAATGGAAGTTCAATGTATTTTTAACTTGTATTTTTCTTTTTAAAAATATTTTATTTTTATTTATTTATTTATTTGACAGAGAAAGAGGAAGAGAGAGAGAATGTGCATGACAGGGCCTCTGGCCACTGTAAACGAACTCCAGACACATGCACCCCCTTGTGCATCTGGCTAACGTGGGTCCTGGGGAATCAAACCTATGACCTTTGGCTTTGCAGGCAAACGTCTTAACCGCTATGCCATTCCTCCAGTCCTAACTTGTATTTTCCTGACAGTTAAGAATGTTAGACATTTTCTATGGTGATCGGCCATTTGTACTTTATCTTTTTTCATGTGTAGTATGTATATATGGTGTTGTATGCGTGTGGGATGTATATGGGGTGTGATACATGCATATGTTCAGATATGCACAGTGTAGGCATGCAAAGGCCAGAGGAGAAATCTGGGTATTAGCTACTATATTTTTGCACTGGAGTCTCTCACTGAACCTGGAATTACTGTTGTTTTGTTTGTTTGTTTTGTTCAGACTAATGGACTAAGTCTCAGTGAGCCCATCTCCACCGCACAGGATGGGGTGACAGATGCACACTGCTCCCTCTGTTAAATGGGTGCCAGAGATCTCACTCAGGCATCTCAGGCCCGCATGCTTGAGCAGAAGGTGTTCTTGGCTGCTGAGCATCACCTCAGTCCCACATCTTACAAGTCATCTTTGGAGATTTTCTCATTAACCTATTTGTTGAATTGATTGATTGTTTTGTTTTGTACTTTTTCAGAGTTCTTTACATTTTCTAGGTATTGATCCTGTGTTAGCAAAGATCTTCTCCGTCATATAAGCTGTCTCTTCACTTTATGGTTTTCTGGGCTGTCTTGATGCCTTTCATTTCAGATAGCCCCATCTGGTAATTAATTTTCGGTATTATTTCCTGAGCTACAAGAACCCTCTGAAGAAGCTCTTGCCTATGCTACATCTTGAAGTGCTCTCTCCTAATAGTTTGAGTTTTAGATTTTACAATCAGGTCTTTGAACTCATTTTGTATAGGCCAAGAAACAGAGTTCTAGCTTCACTCTTCTACTCAGGGAAATCTAATTTTCCCAGCATGGCAGCATTTGTTGGAAGAGGCTGTCTTTTCTTCAATGTATATTTTTGGCATCTTTCTCAGAATCAGGAGGCTATAGCTGAGTAGTTTAATTTCTGTGCATCTGAATTTACTCCATCAATCTACATTTGTTCTATGACATACAATGTTGCTCCTGTTACCATGGCTCTGTATTGTTGTGAACAATGCTCACTTTGGCTATTTAGGGTCTTTTGTGCTTCCATATGAATTTCAAGATTGTTTATTCTATTTCTGTGAAGAATGTCATTGGCATTTTGATGGGGACTGCATTGCATCTGCAGACCATTTTTGGGTATACAGCCATTTTCATGATATTAATTCTACCAATCCATGAACATGAGTGATCGTTTCATCTTAGTGCTTCCTTTAATTTCTACCTTCAATCTTTTAAAGTTGTTAATTACAGACTTTTTTCACTTCCTTAGGTTTAGTCCTAGGTGTTTCTGCGAAAGGGACTGTCTTTCTGCCTTGTCAGCACGTTTGTCATTAGTATACTGAACAGCGCTGAGGTTTAAAAATGTAGCCGAGCACTCACCGGTCAGGCTAAGCTGGCTGGCCAGGAGATTGTAGGGTTCCTCCTATCACTGTCACTTCAGCACTAGGATTTCTAGCATAAAACACTTCTTTTGGCGTTTTTGTGTGGGAACTGGGGATCAAATTCAGGTTACAGTCTGAGCCACCTCGGCAGCCCCACAGCTACGGACTTTTATATGTTACTTTTGTACCTTGATACTTTGCTGAAAGTGTTTATCAAACTCAAGATATCCCTGGTGGAGGTTTCACAGAGTGCTACGTACGGGACACTATTGTCTATGGACAGGGACAAACTGATTTCCTCCTTCCTAGGCACACCTCTTTTCTTTCTTCCTCTTGCTCATTGCTCTAGCCAAAGCTTCAAACCCTATACTGAAGGAAAGTGGGGCAAATGGATACCCCTGTGTTCCTGATTTTAGTGAACATGTTTTGAATTTTTCCTTATTTTGTATAATGTTGGCTATAGATTTGTCACGTGTAGCCTTTATTAGATTGAGAGATGTTCATTTTACTGCCAGTAGCTGCAGGTTGTCATCATGCAGGACATTAGACTGTATTAAAAGCTTCCTCTGTAGCTATTGAGATGATCACGTGACTTCCATCTTTGAGTGCATGCATATGATGTACTATATTTATCAATAGTATAAACTTTGACCGTATCTCTGGAATAACGCCAATTTGATCATGGTGAGGTGTTTTTTTTTTTTTTTTTTTTTTTTTTTTTCCCCTTGTGTTCCTACATTCAGTTGCAAGTATTTTGTTGAGAAATTTTGCATCTGTGTTCAACAGGGAAATAAGTCTGTAATTTTCTCTTTTTTTGTTGTGTCCTTATGTGATTTTGGTTCAAGGTAATATCAGTTTTGTAAAATGAGGCTGACAGCATTCATTTTCCTTTTATAACAAAATTCCATTTTAATAAGACCAAGAAATTATGCTATTCTCAACTAGTTCTAAATCTAGTCTAAGTATAAGACAGAGGATTTGTTCTATTTTAGCTTCAAAACTGCAGGCATTTGTTTAACAGTTGTGAACACCTTTGTTGAGTCTCATATATAACATGCAAAAAGACATACAAATTCATCAGAAGAGGAACCAGTAAGATAAATTTTAAAAAATGGGGGGGGGTGATGGGGCAAAACCTACAGAATGCAGAGCCACAGTGATGACTTCAGGTGCTGGCCGTGTTTGGTCTCAGTACCCCTACCCCGAGGGACTGGCCCTGAGGTGCACTCACTCAGCTGCTCATAACTACGGCATCACCACAGAGTAGCACAAATGAGGATTTGGCTGAATTTATGACAGAATTTTTTATTTTACTTCTTTTGCGCATATGTGTGTGGTTTAGGGTGTGTATGGTGTAGTGTACGCACATGTCAGAGTCTGTGTATGTGGTTTAGGGTGTGTGTGGTGTAGTGTATGCACATGTCAGAGTCTGTGTATGTGGGTTAGGGTGTGTGTGGTGTAGTGTACGCACATGTCAGAGTCTCGTCCTGATCTTGGAGCTTGTTGGATTGGTTCTTTTGTTTGTGTGTTTACTTCCAGGCAAGCTCTGTGACTCACAGGTCTCTACACCCCTACGGGGACTTGGGTTACAGCCGCACATTACCACACCCAGCTGTTTTCACTTGGGTTCTGGAGATTCAAATGTGGGCGTTCTCAGGATTCCTCAGACCCTCATGCTTTCACAAGAAGTGTGCATAAAGCCAGGCGTGGTGGCGCACACCTTTAATCCAAGCACTCGAGAGACAGAGGCAGGAGGGATGGCCCTGAGTTTGAGGCCACCCTAAGACTACATAGTGAATTCCAGGTCAGACTGGGCTAGAATAAGACTCTACCTCACAAAAAATAAGTAATTAGAAGAAGTGCACTTAACAATGGGGCCATCTCTCCAGCCCTTGGCAGCACATTTAGTTACAAGATTTCAACTTTGGGCAGATATGAGTTGACCTCTGGATATACGTGCTCTTTTAGAAGTAAAGGGTACTGCTAATATAGTCTGTTCAACTCGGTACATGAAAAAATCATTTATCTTCAGTTGCATAGCATATTATTTGTAGTTTTAGCAACACATTCTTCTCATTCTATTCTGTTTGTACTAATATCAAAATTAGTTTGCATTTTTTCCAAATTGGCAATAGTAACAAATGGTGTCAGATAACAGACAAGAATACCCAGAAGAGGGCTGGAGAGATGGCTTAGCAGTTAAGACACTTGCCTGTGAAGCCTAAGGACCTATGTTCAACTCTCCAGGTCCCATGTAAGCCAGGTGCACAAGGTGATGGAAGCTAGCAAGGATGCACATGTGCAGAAGGTGGCAAAGCATCTGGAGTTAGATTACAGTGGATAGAGGCCTTGGCTCACCAATTCTCTCTTTCTCATAAAACAACAACAAGAAGGCAAGCCTGCTGTACTTTTCTCAAAAAAAAAAAAAAAAAAAGAAAGAAAGAAAGAAAGAAAAGATGATTTTGTTGGTTTGTAATTCCTTGATCAGAAGCATAGAATAACCTGAGTGTGGTGGTTTGAATTAGATATACCACCATAAACTCGTGGGTTCTGAAAGCCTGGCCATATGTCCTAAAAATACGGACAAAGGAGAGGTTCTTCTGATGTTCTGGGATGCTGCTTATATCCTTGATGTATAGCTAATGTGGCATGGTGCAATCTCCTAAGATTCATGCTGACAGCATGGAATGAGAACACAATCCCAACTTTCATCTAATTCTTCCCCAAATCAGGAGAACACCAAGTCTCCACAAATATAGAATTCTGATTCCGAGTTGGTCTACTCTAGAATTTGACCTGCACTTACTTTTGCAAAACATTATATGTTAGAAGTTACATTGATACCCTTTCTTTGTTATTTCTACAATGTGAAAATTCAATGACTATACTAAAAAAAAAGGCCCTATTAAGTTCTAAATGAGATGTCTGATTTCAAGAGTTTACTTAGCTTGAAAGTAAACAAATTAAACTTGCTTCCTTCTGGGATTAAACTATTCCCAAGTATACAATTATATTAATATTACTGTAACTAGAATCACAGTAGTGATCTTTAGTTTTATGAAGGAAATTTGTTCTGATGAATCCAAATGATTGGAAAGAACATTTTTGTGACAAAGAAATGCACTGCTTGTGTTTTTTTCAAATTAAGATATCTAGCAGATATATAGTCAGTGAAGAAATTCTTAATAATATTTGCTAAGACTAATAGGCAAATAAAGTATTCACCTCCAATATGGTCACATCACAGCTGCTCTCTATAGTGACTGGGAAAATGCAAGGTGAACAGTTCAATTTCCCAGAACCCACATAAACGAGATGTACAAGGTAGCACATGTGTCTGGAGTTTGTTTGTAATGGCTAGAGGCCCTGGCTCACCCACTCTTTCTCTCTCACACATACATAATAAATAAATAAATAAATAAATAAATAAATAAATATTTTTTTTAAAAAAATGCTGGGGCTGGAAAGATGGCTTAGCACTTAAGGTGCTTGCCTGCAAAGCCTAAGGACCCATGTTCAGCTCTCCAGATCCCACATAAGCCGGTTGCACAAAGGTGAGGCAAGCACAAGGCAGCACATGCCCACTAGGTAGCACAAGTGTCTAGTGTTTAATTTCAGTAGTTGAGGCCCTGGCGCACCAGTTCTCTCTCTCTCCCTCTGTCTCTCTCACATGCGCTCTCTCTAAAATTAAATTAAATTAAATTGGAGAGATGGCTTAGCAGTTAAGGCATTTGCCTGAAAAGCCAAATGACCCAGGTTCTGTTCCCCAGGACCCACGTAAGGCAGATGTACAAGATGGTGCATGTATCTGGAGTTCATTTGCAGGCCTGGAGGCCCTGGAGTGCCCATCCCCCCTCCTTTCACCCTCTCTCTCAAATAAAAATGTTAAAAACAATTTTAACTCTACTATGTAGGTATAGTTAGAAATTACACTGAATGTATTAAGAAAACAGCCTCTACTTCAGTGAACCATGCTACATTCCAAGTCTTCAAAGATCTCTTCTTTGATTTTTGGACCATATCATTATATAATTAATTCATTCAATAATTTATTAAATCCTTATTAAGATAAGACACAAATTTGATCTGACATGAAGTCATATGCTGATAAATCCAACACTGGGGAGACTAAGGCAGGAAAATCACAGGCCAGGCTAAGTTACATAGTGAGACTCTATCTCAAGAAAAAATATAATAAAATAACATGCTAGAAACTGAATTCAACCCTTTTCCAAACTGTATAGTCCAGGCTGTTCCCATTCTTAAACTGCCTTATAAAATTGTTTTTGAATGAAATGAATTTTCTTTTTGGTACCTTATTGTCAGTCCTAACCATGACTTTCAGTTGCGGCAGCACACGCTCAACTTCTAGGCCCCATTCCACAGCGTCTGTTGTGGATTCCAAAATATCTTCTTGTTTGGCAGACTCGTTCACATCCTAAGAAAGGAAAGATATCACAAGACTGAGAGTTTATAAAAAGAAATGGTGAAATCTTGATGCATTTCAGCAGCACCGCACAATTTAAATTGAGGATAGCAGCATCAAAATTATAGTGGTAGTAGAAATTCTTTTTCTGTCTTCCTACCTGTGTTGAGAGAAAATAATATACCAACCTTGTAGAACAGCAAAGTATGTATTAACAAACCAAGGCAAATATAGGATCCAATCGTCTTACAAGGGACAATGTTTTGGAAACATCAGATTGAAATCATGAGGATATTACCAATAGGCAGGCCATCTAGGTATGTTAACAGAAAACAGTGGAGAGATACAAATATCCATGTTTGGTCAGAAAATATTACTTTGAATTTATTATTCAGAAACACAAATCCAGAATCTGAAGATTAAAAAAAGATAAAATCCTAGAAGAAGCAAAGGGCTCATTCAAAAATTATGTGTTTATAATCACAATGGTGGTTTAGTTATGTCAAAGTATAGTATGTAATATTGATACATTTGAAATCAAAAGAGTACACACCATTTGGTTTCTACCTGCGAGTAACTAAAAACATTCATGATGGTTGAATCAAAAAGGAAAGTATCTTCCTCCCATTTTTCTCAATCTCTCACAATTTAGCACTGAATGTGTATGGATCTGAAAATGCAGAGAATAAACAAATTAATGATTTGGAGCTAAAGCCTAAGGTATTAATTTTGGTGGCAGCTTTCCCTTTAAACTACTGTTATCAAATATTAATGAATCCAAAGAAAAAAATTAACACTGAAAAAGAGACCGAGAGACATAACAGTCAAATACAATGTATAAATCTCATATGATTTCTAATTTGAAAAAAATTACCTGTAAAATGCTATTTTTAAGATGCTCAGGGAAATGTAAACATGTGAGAGTATTGGATATTAGGAAATTATTAATTTTATACATAGAATTTGGCATGGTGGGAATGTTAAGAAAAGGTCTCAAAAAAAAAGGACTCATGTGTTATATGTTAGAAATAAATGCTGAACGTTTACAGATGAGCTGATGTCTTAAAATACAATGGAACAAGGAAAAAGAGGGGCAAGTGTAGCTAAAGCATAACTGGGAAAGGATTAATCACTTAAAGCCAGGCAAAGGCTTCATCTTTTTCTAATTTTGTCATGCTTGAAATGATTGTGTTTGAATTAAAAAATAAAACACAATGTAAACACATTAAAGCTATAAAATCATGGGAAGATTTCATATTACATGTGAACTGATGTTGCTAAAAGACATTACTTCAATGTCAAACCCTGATCCTGGGCTTTTTACTTGTGTGGAGGCTTGAAGCCGTTGGTGAGCGTGGACTTAAGACTGTGGCACTGCTGACAAGGAAGGCTCTCCTCCCTCCCCAGCTCATCGCAGCTCGTGGGTCCTGACAGAACCAGGCCTTCAGGAAACACTGCTTGTTGTTTAGAAATCCAGGAGACTATGTACTTATAAACTTGTTATTTGAGGATGGATAACTACTTTGTACATGTAGACATTATAGTATGCAATCTGCATTTATTCAGTTACATTCCATGTAGAGGGCCTTCAAGTATAAAAAGGTAGAATTGTTAAGTAAAATGTGGAAGTCTTAAGTGAAAATAGCTCACGATTCTTTTTTAGACACTACAGTCCTCATTTAAACATCAAAGCATTTAATTATTTTGAGCACTTAATAGTATGTGAGTGTATAAATCTGAATCATGGCCAGCATGTGAGCTCCAGAGCTGGGGAGGGAGGGAGGTGCAACAGCCACAAGTTAGACACTGTGACTCCTGTGAGCGAATGCACGATGACAGGAATGGAGAGTGGGTTTCCCTGTTGAAAATCAAAGCGAGGGAAAGGTCCTCTGTCCTATACATGTGCATTGACACTCACGACCTATCCACTCCTGAAGACCCAGTGACCTGCACATTTATTCATATATCTGGCCACCTGTTCTTGGCTGGAGGAGCTCCAAGTTCGACTAGTTCATTGTCTGTATGAAAGGTGATGGCAATGAGCATGTCTGCACTGTGAGTAATATGTGAACATGTGAGCTCTACCCACTTGGACTATGTGTGGGATACAGAAGCTTGCACCTGCCAGGGTTATGGGCGTCCTCACCCCAATCCACAAACCCAGGCTGGATCAAGATGTCTGCACTGTGAGTAATATGTGAACATGTGAGCTCTACCCACTTGGACTACATGTGGGATACAGAAGCTTACATCTGCCAGGGTTATGGCAGATCCACAAGGCCAGGCTGACTAAGAATGCATATCCCCTCAGCAACAGGTGATTTTTAATAGAAAGTAGATGCTGTGATCACTGATTTAATAGAGCCTGAATTATGGGGACATCATGTAGGTCTGCTGATGCCTGAATCTGTGGTTTAAACCCAAACCAGCGCTCTCTCTCTCACCCTCACACCCTCATCCACAGTTCTTCTTCCTTCCTTACACAAGGAAAAATTCCAGAATCAAGGCAAGAAGTTTCTCCACAGCTGCACTTTCTTTAGGACTGGACATCAGATTTCGAGTTATTTCTGCAATTCTTTTAGACTCAAGGAAAGACAATGTTCATATGTGTAAATGTGTTGGCAGTGGTCCTGTCTGAGTAAGACCCAGAGCTAGAGATCAAACATTGTTTTAGAGTATCATAGTGCATAAGCCATGTATTCTAATACTGGGCTTTTTTTTTTAACACATTGCATTTTTCATTATGAGTTTTGTTTTGCTTTTCTTTAACAATGATTTACTAGTCCTTTTTTTCAATGCCCTAAGATTATTCAGTGTAGGAGCTCAAGAAGTTTCAATCATTCAGGCCACATTTAACATATGAGGACATGGCATCTTTAGTAAATGGAGAAAGGGCAACAAGAGGATGTGAGGCTTAGTGGAATAGTGTTAACATTCAGACTCTTCATGTTCGTCTAACTACTTCATCAACTCAGTCCTCACTAAAAATTTCTTAATGCCTGCTAACTGGACATGTTAAAGCAGTACAGCAAGATTACACACACACACACACACACACATGGAGAGAGAGAGAACAAATTACTTATAAGCTCTATACACCTTATAGTCTCAGTTGTTTCGACATTTAACAAATGATATTTTAAGTAGGCCTATTGGTAAAACAAAACTACACTGTTGTTTTCATATGATCAAAGTTTGACCTAACAAAGCCCTTCTCTAAAGTACCAGTAACTGAGATCAAGGCCAGCTCTTAGGAAACTGCATCTTACATTTACTGTTGTGGAGGAGACATTTAGAAGCTCAGAAGACACAAGCTATCTAGTGGTCTCTCTTATAATTATTAATTAAGCCAGTAAATCATTTGCTAAATTCCTACAATATTCAAGAAAATAATCCAGGTTCTGTACTTGGTTTGGAAAGATAAAAGGATTTAATTCCTGCCTGAAGAGAGTTCACAGCTCATTAGGAAGTATCTGAGGTCAGTTAATGGTAGTAAAATTTGGTCTCAGGTAAAAGGAGAAACTGATGAGATGAGATGAGATGAGAAGTGACCTTCACTATCAAAGGAAGTATCAGAGATAATAGTCCTCTAAACCATCCTGTAAAGTAACCTTGGGCTCAAATAGTGGGGAACATGATCAAAGTCAGTTCAAAGATCAAACATACAATGTTAATAGTCTTCACAGAGCCTTCTGCCAAAAGATAATCTCCTCTTCTCCCAGGCAATATTAACAAGACAGTTAAACATCTAAAGGAAGACTGTATTCCACATATATGTACGTGTATGTTCTATGTATATGTATATTCATATATGCACATACATACGCATATGACAGCCTTATGGATAAACTAGCAACCACCCATTCCTTTGAAGACCTCAATACATATACCTATTGAGATAAACATTAAAGCATAGTTAACTATTAACACTAAATAGTCCTGGCCAGGTGTGGTGATGCTTATCTGTAATCCCAGCACGTGCACTGTAAAACAAGGCAGGAGAATCATGAGTTCAAGGCTATCCTGGGCTATTAGTTAAGTTCCAGGCAAGCTAGGGCTATGTCATAAATAATATAAGAAAAAAAAAGGAAAGAACAAGAGCAAAAGAAAGAGAAAGGAAGGAAGGAAGAAAGGAAGGAAGGAAGGAAGGCACCTAAATAGTCCCAAGACTCAATGGAGTAGAATTATCTTGAGGGTCAAATAAAATGATGTGTTAAGACAGTAGAATCTAGAATCCCATCTCTATCATGGGCTCAAGCTTTCTAAATCTCAGAGCCCCTATTCATAAAATGAGGACAAGAATGGAACTTCTCTCAATGGAAAGTTTCCTATAAGATTAAATGATATATTAATAGTCTTGCACAGGGCATAACATATAATAAGTCCCCAATATATTTGAGTTGATATTGGGTGCCAAACATGATCCTAGATGATTTCACACATGAGTTCAATGCTCAACATTAACCCTACAGATCAGGATGTCACAGTTCTTTCTCGAGCAAGGAACTTGAGGTGTGGGGTAGTGAGGTGACTTTTCCAGTGTCATAGGCAGTCCGACTGTGGAGCACAAGCTCTTCAATGCCTTCCCATGCTTCCTCTCAGCACTGCGTCGTATGCATTACACTATTTTCCCCAGCTTATCACTTGACGTTTAACTTTACGGTGTTCCTCAGCCCACTGCTCTGCAATGCAAAGATGTAATTTTATGGAATCAGATTTACAGTATTTTATTTTATGCTTTGGGTTTCATGACATGCATTATCATGTGTAACTTTACCCATGAGTACCACTTGTCACTCATGTTTCAACTTTATTATTGTTATGCCTCGCTTTTTAAAATTATTGGCCCATATGGAGTTTATATGGGCATAATGTATGTGAGGGAAGAATCTAACATTTTCTACAAATCAGTAGCCTGTTATTTCACCACCATTTAATTGAAAAGTTCAGCTTTCCTTACTAGACTTTACATACTAATTATTTCATAGCCTGTTGTTTTATTTTTGTCAACATTATACCTGCTCCCCAGCAACAGCACAAATGGTTCCACGAATCCTTCATTAAGATTTTGAAATGTTAGGATCTTATACAATCTTGGCAAAATTGAGGAATGAAGGGATACAATGTATGCATCTGGATGCTGATATTTCAGGTTATTTTCACACACTTTTCTCTAGCATTTCATGTTTTAATTTACAAAAAAAGGAAGCATTTCTCTTTAAAAAATTTTTTCAATATGTAGGTAAAATGTAAGTTTAATTAACATTGAAAACCCAGCTGGTATAGGCAGGACATGCTTTATGATTTGAATGTGAAAAGTATGTTTTAATGTAAAGTGAGACTTAAATTTAGCCTTGTAAAGATGTATGGGATGCAGAAAAAGCAGAGAAGAAACAACATTGGTGTTTACAGTGATGAAAAGAGCATAAGCCAAAGCATTGAAATAGGAATGAATATAACTTATAAAACTCACAATGAGAAAAGAGAGGCTTAGAGCGGTGAATAAAGGAGATGAGAACTGAGTGAAGTCTGTTGTAATAGATCTTAAAATCCAAGTTAAGGAATGTAAATTTTGTTCTTAGGCCAGAGAAGAGGTAGAATCACAAGCAAAGTGAGATGTCTTCGTTTATTCATCTGATAAATATTTACTGAGTATGACGGGGAACAGTGAATAAAAAAAAAAACAATCTCCTGCACTTAGGAGTTGTAGGCTTCTGGGTCATGGGATTAAATGGAGACAGTGACAAGGAAAGAGGTCACTGCAGAGGGAGCATCTGAGCGGAACCTAGCCTGGATAGAGATCATGAAATGGTAGATTTGATCAAGAGCTGGATGCTATGGTCAATATGGTTACAAGATGTCTGAAGTCTGGGAGGGGATTAGGTAAACAGGAACTAAAGGTATGCTGGAAGAAAACGAGGTTGGGCATTTTAATAGTTGTCAAATTGTGAAGGATCTTGAAAGCATGACCAAAGTTACATTGTTTTATAATCTACGTATATGAACTCATAGGCCACAAAAAGCCTCAATGTTATTGAATACAGAGTGACCTTATAAAAAGCCAACTATTGGGCTGGAGGCATGATTAGTGGTTAAAACACTTGGCTACATAGCCAAAGGACCCAGGTTCAATTCCCCAGGACCCATATAAACCAGATTCACAAGGTGGCACATGCGTCTGGAGTTCGTTTGCAGTGGCTGGAGGCCCTGGTGCACCATCTATCTCTTTCTGTTTCAAATTTTAAAAAATATGTTTTTTTAAAAAAATCCAAGTATTAGTAAACCAAGTGCAGGAATAGGATAACATCACTGTGGCAAAGGGCAGGGTGGATTTGAAGGGTGAGGACTGTCACGAGATCCAGGTGGGTGGTGACGAAGAAGCCAGCCTGGAAAGTCAGCTGCAGGTCGCACATGGGCCACATTTCAAAAGTCACACCCGCATGGTTAGGACTTGGAGCTCTCTGATGAAAATGAAGGCAGTCAGAGTCACTGAACTGACATTTGCCAGGAGTGGGGATGCGGGGCTGGGGATGGTAGTGCAACTTCGAGAACAAAGAGTGATAGAGGGCTGAACACATGCACATCTTTTGGGTGCACATGTAATATGTTGAGTTATATAATAAGTACCTGCTTTTGGTGTTGACTCAGGAAAAGTATCTATTTATAGAATGACAGCTCTTAGATGACACCTGAAAAACAGTTACTGTTCATCGGATTTCCTTGTCAGTTCTGGAGAGAACTTCATGACAGAGAATTTAGTCTAGTGGCCTTTATTAATAATTCATGTGACAGGTTATGAAAATACAGCTATGACATCACCAGGGCTTCAGGAATTACATTGAAATGCAAGCTTCTTAATAACTTGCACCCTATGTAAGCTTCTGGCTCAGAAATACTTGTGGAAATGCAATTTGTTCTGGAGGAGTCATGCTTTTTTCGGTTTCCTACAGTAAGTGAGAATGTTGGTAATGGGGCTGGGGATACGCTCTGGCTGTGCAAGCCTAAGGACCGTAGTTCAGAGCCCCAGCATTCCCAGAGTATGGGGTATGTATATATGCCTGTGATCTCACCGCCAGGGAGGCAAGACCAGGAACCCTCCGAGGGTACCACTGCTAGCTAGTTTAAGCGACTTGGTGTACTTTATGTTCAGTGCAAAACCCTGTCTCAAAAGGGAAAAAAAGGAGGTGGAGAAAGACTGAGAAAACCCATGTTATTGCCTGGCCTCTATACACATGCGTGCACACCTGTCCACACGCGCTGTGGAGCTTTGAGCCCAGTGTCCCCATAAGCCGAGGTGTTCTCAATGCCAGGTTCCCAGCTGATGGAGATTTGGGAATCAACACCTCCTGGAGGCAGTGTACAGTTGGGGGCAGGCTTATAGGTGTTATAGCCAGTGTCCCCTTGCCAGTGTTTGGCACACTTTCTGGTTGTTATGGTACACTTTATGCTGGCCAGGTGATGATGTTCACCCACTGCTCACGCCACATTTTCCTTCCATCATGGAGCTTCCCCCTTGAGCCTATAAGCCAAAATAAACCTCTTTTTTTTCCCCACAAGCTGCTCTTGGTTGGGTGATTTCTACCAGCAATGCAAACCTGTCCACAACATGCACCCATGCACAAACACATGTACTTGCATATAAAACACACACACACAATGTTAACAACTCATTTTAACCTCTATAAAAAGTGGAAAATGCAGTGACATAAGAAATACACCAAGTGTGCACTGAATGCCAGCGCCAGCACTGGCTGGGTGATATTAATACAAAACAAGGCCATGAAGACCTGTATTCCTACGCTACAAGTGTGCAAGCACCGACAGAGAGGCTCGTGAACTTGCTATGATCATGTGGCTCAAGTGCTGACTGTGCAGTCTGGACTGAGATCTGGAGGGGACCCTGCAAACTCCTTGTTGGCTATTCCTTGCTTTATCTGCAATGAAATCAAGAGAGGGATGTGGATCTGTCTTGTTTCAGCGTGAGTTCAAATGCTACACGAAAGATCAGACAAAGCAACAACAGCTGGAGTGTGAGCCTCCGCTGAGCACCGAGAGCCCAGCTTCCTTCTCTAGCCTACGTTTCCCATTCACCTCCAGAGGGAAAGCTGATGGGGTGGGGCAGGCAGGCTGCTTGCGAAATAAAAGCTTTCAGTCATCATGTGTTCCTTCACACTCGACCGTTTGGCATTTTAATCAACTCTCCTGTGAAATATCAGCCATAGACATCTCTCACATCACAAACAGGCAGCCTACTAGTCAAATGTTTTAGGAAAGAAGATAAAAATAAATAAATACCCTCCTCAAGCAAGAATTAGAATAATGGTAATCTATGAGGCAAGCTCTGTTGTAAAGCAGGGATTTTTTTTCCCCTTCCTTGTATTACTCAGAAATGACAGTTTGAACAGAAGGAAGGTGAAGGTCAAAAGTAAAATGAACAAAATTCAAAGTCTTTAAGGCACTAATCCGTCTTCTTTCTTGCTCTGACAGTAATACTGCACTCCTGCCTAGAGTACACTCTAAAACTGAAGTTTTTATTCAAATTCCTTATTTTTACTTCCTTCCAGCTTTTGCTTTTTAAGCTAAAAAGTCTCTCATTCTTGGTACAATGAGAGCTTTTTTTCCCCCTAAGTAATTAAAAACCAATTGTGCTTAAGCCTTTTGAGACACTTGGTTTTATGCTGCATAACTCAGGATTTGGTTTCTAAAACCTCAAATTTAGCATCTCAAGGAAGAATAGTATCTATGGCATGTTTGAAAAAAATGTTTTGAAATGAAGTGATGGGCATTTAAAAATAGAATCCGGAGAGCACACAGCTCTCTCCTCTCCTCTTCGCTGGGGAAGGAGAGGGCCACATCTGCCGCGAGACGCTGCTGGAGAACGCTGTCGCTGTTTTCCGCTGGGTTCACGATGGGCAGAGTGCTGGCATGGCCACCAGGAACGTGCAGGCAGTCTTCCCAGTTGACTCGTGCCACAGGGAAACCGCAATGACCAGCGCACCTCACCGCTGCGTACTGGGCAGGAATCTTCCCTCGGTGCTCCCGAGCCCACAGCTCGACTACACTGGTAATAACGCGCATCCACTTGAGTGCGAGGGCGTTGCCTTGTCCTCCTCACGGGTGACTACCAGGGCGCCTGGCTCAACCTCAGATTTCAAGGGCACTCTCGAATGGGAGAAACTAGGGGCTAGCCGCTTCATAACATTTTTCTTATAAGGAAGGCTACATCAAAATTCAAATGATTAATGTGCAGATGAAACTCTGCAAGGTAATACAACCCCTCATCAACTGTAGCTGTATTATGTCTAGCAAGATTACAACCGGGGCAAAGGAAGTTGCAGGGTCAACTCACATACTAAGAGTGGCTTCTAATAAACTTTCCTACCTCTCAACGTGAATAAATGTTCTAAGAAGCACCCACTTCCCAAGCAGATCCATTCCGTAATCATGAGCATCAATCATCCACGGGAAGAGCATTCTTTCTCCAGTGCTCAAGAACACTACTGCTACGTCATGATTTTCCTAAGAAGCCTTTAAAAGTTTCATTCGTGAGCATGCAGACAGTATCTCTTTAGAAATTCATCAAATAAGTAGGTGCGGCTCCAGTGGACTGTAGTATGAAAGAGACGGGTCACTAGGTCCTATTTTAAGGAAGGACTTTCTCCCAAGTGTTAAGAACGTGGGCCGCTGAAGGCCTCCTGCTGCCAGCCCATCCAGAGGGTCAGCCCGCAGCAGACTTTCCCAGGACAGCTTGTCTCGAGAGACTGAGCTTCTTCAGGGCAGGAGAGGCTCCCATATCCAGCCACACTTCCCCTGGGCACTTTATTACTTTCCACCCCACTTCCTTTCACAGGTTTCTTTATAACAAATACTTTGCCGCCTAAACTTAGTTCTGTATCTGCTTCCAGAGACTAGGACCAGAGACATGTCTTTTTAATTTTCATTTCCTCTTGACCCATTTTACCAAATCTCAGGAAAAGGCTGGCATTTCCTCCATTCCTGGAATTATGATGACACTTAGGAGCACACTGAGTCTAGACTTGAATTTATTTGATGAAAGATAGGAATATACATACATTGACTTTTCCCTGCATATCATATATATTACAAAGAAAAAGCAATTATTATTAAAAACATCTTTTCTCTAAGAAGAGAAATGCCTATAAAATTACAAATAGAGCATACAGTCAGGCACATATGCATTCAATTTTATTAATTACCAAATAACTTCGACACATCAGGCACAGATGGAAAAGGCAGCGGACAAGCTCCTGCTGTAGAGGAGTTTGTATTCTGCTATCGGTAGACAGTAAACAGATCAGGAATTAATTGGCAAAGCTTCATGGGAGAACAGAGAGTGACTACAGAGCCGCTATTGTCTAAGGCAGCAGGGAAGGAAGGCTTGCGGCAACCCGCACACTGCTGAGCTTGTCCCATCACATCAACGTTAGGACATCAGCCTCCCTGGTAGTGCGCATCATTCTTTAGTGTGAAAATTCATGAGTTCACTTTTACTAAAATGGTATTTCTTCTGCATTGTGAGTCCACCTGCTGCATTAAACATAAAATCTTAAATCACCATCACTAACCTATGTATCAATTCTGTCTTGGGGACAGAACAGCCTGAGCCATCAGAAGCTGGAGTCAAGCACAGCTGTCTCAGGCAGATGGCTTTAGTGGCAGTATTATAAACCTGCCAGGGTTTTCAAACTATGAAAGGTTTTCTGTCTCATTAGTACTTCACGGTTGACCATCCACAAACACCTGGTGCTCAGACTTCTTCCTCTTGTGAGAATGGTAAGGACACAGAGCCTGTAGTCATCTTTGTCCAAAGAATCTAACACTCACTCTGCAAAGGTCCATGAAGAAGGAAGCTCTTCCTCATATCGTGCCTGACAGGGACTTGCAGCGGTGAAAGAAGCAAATCAAGTGCCTCTCCCCCTGCCAGCTCCCCAGCTCCTTTGTGCAGAGGGAACCCCCAGCCGTCCTGACCCCCTGTGCACCATCAGCACAAGGATCAGTAACACGGACGAAGTGGACTAGCTGGGGACATCTATTTCCAGTGTTGATTTTGGGAGCACTCTGTCATCGTCACCGAGTAGGACACTTGCCCAGGGAGGAAGCAAGCCACGCACACACGTTCAAACTTCCTGTCAGGTAGGAGGAGCAGGCTTGCGGTCAGAAGAAACAGTCCAAATTCAGGCAGCATAGTTATTAAAAACTAAACTATCCTGATAGTATAATCTTTGCAAGTTTATTAACTTTGTATGTGTGCGTGCATGCGTGCACATGCATGGGTACACCCGGGTCTCGCTGCTGCAAATGAATGCCTGTCTGACTATGTGAGTGGCTTGGGAGCTGAACCCAGGCCAGCAGGATTTGCAAGCAAGTGCCTTTAAGTGCTGAGCCATCCCCCACTGATAAAATTTAATCATAAAAGTTAATGTGTATATTTAAAAAGACAACATTTATACAGTATCAGAAGATCAATAAATTGAAGTATTTCAAAATAACTTAAAAACTACAAAACGATTTACAAATGTAAGGTACTGTTATTACTAGAGATTTTTTACATATAAATGTCAATATTATTCTATATGTCTATATTTACATTTTTATTTGTTTTCAAGTAGAGACAGAGACAGGGAGGGAGGGAGGGAGGGAGGGGGGGAGAGAGAGAGAGAGAGAGAGAGAGAGAATGAATGGGAGCACCAGGGCCTCCAGCCACTGCAAACAAACTCGACACATGCGCCACTTTGTGCCTCTGGCTTTACATGGGTCCTGAGGAATCAAACTTGGGTCATCAGACTTTTCAGGCAAGTGCCTTAACTACTGAGCCATCTCTCCAGCCCCTATTCTATATAATTTTTCACTGGACAGTAAAAGAGCCTCATTCATTTAAGAAGTATTCATTCAATGCCTTGTGTTCTATGTGTGAGGGATGTAAAAAATAGCTCTTCTTGTTATTAAGGAAATTACAAAGTAGATGTCTGGGGGAACATACAGGAAACGCTAGCATTGCTCTCTTCCAGTATCTGGTGAGCAGTTCCCACGTGCTACACAGATACTGCTAGAACGCTTCACATGTAATATTCTTTTAATCTTAAAAATCACATGACATAGGGAATATTTTCATTTTATAGCTGAAGAAGAGGAAACATAAGAATTGTGGAAATTTTCCCAAGGTCTGAATTCTAGTATGCAGTGAACTTATGACACAACACACTTAGCAAGTAAGCCATGTTATTATAGTCCATCTTAAGTTGGCCAATACACACATATTGTTAGTAACAGCCAGTGAACATTGGCAATGCAAAGGCAGTAAACAATATAAAAACAACCATTTTGGGACAGGCCATCATGAACCCAAAGGTAGATCCAAACTTGCTTTGAGGATTCAGGGCGAGAAAACAAACAAGGGTACACTACACATGTAGCTTTCTGAGGCTATGCACTTAACTGAAAGTTAACACACAGAGAGAAATGCAAAATCCCTATACATACTTATCTGAAGTAGCTTGCTGGGAATGTGCACCTATCAAATGGATTTGCTTCATCATTAAAACAGAGCAAAAATAACTGACTTAAAGCAATGTCTGACTATATAATATATTTCATGTCTAAAATTCCAATTTAAGTATCTCCTATGAACAAGATAATTCAATCCTAGCCTATTTTAATAGAAAATAACTTGACACAGAATAATTTATGTTCATCCGTAATTAAAATCGCCATCAGGCAAATGAACTATTTTCAATTTGCATGAGGAGCACTCACGCTGATCCCCCACAGCACGGTGGGGGGCTGCCTCACCGGCTCCTCTGGATGTTTACATTTTTCTGTAAGTGTAACACTTTACATATAGGAAAGCAGCTTTCAGACCTATTTTTCAAGTGACATACAAAATAGTGTCTGACAAATGGTTTCACTCATTTAGACCCCAGCCGAAGGCCACTGACACTGGTCCTTTGTTTACCCAGTGAAACTTACCAAGAGATAGGCCTGGGCTTTTAAAATGTTGAGATCTATAAAGTTTTCTTCATCATCGGTTTCTTCTTCCTTTGAAAAATAAAAACACATGGAATTTATAATTTATTATTTCCTTTTCTCACATACATAACATATGAAGCCTGGTATAAAGACAAACAGAATATTAAAAGCCGAGTAAGCATGCACAAAACAGGGAGCATTGTTATTAACAGCTCATGTGTTCTCTGAAGTTTTGATGGTGCACATTAAATAGGATCTTCTTTGCAAACACTGAAGAGAGGGCAGGGAAGAGGCCATTGCTGAAGAACCATGGATAAACACGAACAGGAAGAAAGAGCTCCACATGGGATATCTGAAGAAGTAGGAGTTCATGGCAATTCTTGCCCAATGTAATTGAAACAGACAGAAATGATAGGCTGAAAGACACAAGAGAGTTTGTTTCTTGCTCCAGGGACTAAGAGATGCACTGGGCACCCGTGTGTGCAGATGATCACAACCCAGAGGCCAAGGAGGACATGGGGTGTGCTCCTCTTATGACTCATGCATATTTCCTAGAGATGGGGCCCCAACCTAGAGCTGCCATCTGCCAGTGAACTTGCGATTCTTCAGCCTCTGCCCCTGACGACTGGGGCTTACAGACGCGCATGGCCAGAAAAACATGGCTTCTGGAGGTGAACTTGGTGGTCCGTAGCGCAAAATGCCCTCATGCTTAAGTGGCAAGTCCTCTTAACTGCCGACTGGCCCTCCCCCATAGCCCCAGTAATGCATTTGCACATCTCCTGTGTGGAGATGCGGAAGGAAGTAACCCCTTCAGAGGCAGTCTCTCCAACCCAGAAAATGCAGCAGGCGCTACAAGCACGTGCAGCGTACTTCTTCAAATATCTTTTTGGTGACAAGTGACTTAATAAGTGAAACAAATCAAACAAGAACATTCTAATCTTAAGGACACTGGTCATAATAATGTGAATAGAGCTTGGTCCTCAAGTCATATGATCTTGGAAACCAACAACCAACCAATCAAGCGAAAAGTTAAAGTGGTGGCTGGTAAAAGCGTCCACATGTAGAACTGTCCAGAGCTGCAGGTTTCAACGACCATCCTAACCTCTAGACTTCACGGACATGTAAGATGGTGGCTTTCAGGGTTCTGAGAACAAGAGCAGCACTGTCACCCAGTATGGTGTGTGAAGGTAAGTTATGACTCTCCCCACATCTATCCAGACACTCTGGGAGCGGAGTCACTAAGGTAAGACGGTGGGAGTATATACTGTTTAAGTCTGGGAAAGGTACCAGCATGGAACCATGTGAATACAGGCTACACAGACTCAAATGGCATTTCTTGGGGATGTAAGTAATAGAGCACAGACAGACACACAAACCCGGTGTGTTTACATCTTATGTCAAGCATACATGTAGGTTTTTGAGAAGTGGCTCAGTCTATTCCTGTTTGTACTACTTAACAACCTGGCATACTCATTAAAATGCCAATGACTCAATGCCCATGGGAGAAGAACTAAGTTTACGATGCTTTGACAATAACCTAATCAGCACCATTTATCTAGATGGTCAATAAATACTTGTATGGGATTGAACACTAATAAGCAAAAATCTTTAAGTGGAGGTACTAGAATTAATCATCATCCAATATCTGGTGTGGTTTCTCCCATCGCCAGGATCCACAGATCCAAGAATCAAGGGATGCAAAGAGGACTGGCGCTACTCTCTCCTTCCAGATGCCCACCAGCAAAATGTTTACTTCCAGTTCTTACAACCTCGTTTTCTGTTTGTCCTGATGTCTTAGTCCACATGGAAGAATGCTTCCACTAGGAGACGTAAGATAACTCAACAGAACTAGACATCAAGACTGCGACTTGGCCACTTTGGGCCGTGCACATTTCTGAATGAGGAAGCACAGAGGGGTTACCATACTGGCTGGTGTGACTGATCTGCTGTCACGGGGGAAAAATACAGGTCCACTCTGCCAAGGAGGCCTGGGAAGCATGTCTGGAGCACAGGAGATCCTTCAGAGACTCTTTTAGTGCTGCCACACCCTCTACTCTGACTGAAGCAAATAAGAATGACCCAATCCAGGCAGGACTCCTGCAGGCCCAGGTCCCTAAGGAATGAAGGTGTAGTTCACCTCGCCAGGTAAAGAAATACAGTCAGCTGAGGCACTTTCTGAAGGCAAAGGGAAGACAAGATGGGTAGTGAATGAAGGGAGTTATAGTTTTTAACTAGGTGACCAGTTACGTGTCATTCTTCTATTATGAATATATTTGTTTGAAAATGTTTTCTTTTCTCCTTTATCCTTTCATCATAAATATTAGATATACTGACAATGCCCTAATATTTTACTGCTATTCTTTACATCATAATACTTAAGTTGCATGATATCAACAAGAGCAGACATCACTCAGGAATTTTACCTTATCTTTCGGGATATAGATAATGAATCACCTATTTTATGCAGAAATACTGTATCTTATCATGTTAGGCAGAATTATGACCTTGTTATTATCTTTGCTTGAAGGTTAACATGATTTAAAGAGATACGTATGGGTATAAAGTTGAAAATGGTGATGGACAGTTATCAATTATCTTTATCAATTTAACTAGGCCTAGGATGCAAAGATATGTAGTTAAGTAATATCAGAGTATACGTTTGAGGGTATTTCTGGATGAAATAAATATGTGAGTCAGTAGACTGAATAACACAGATCGGCCTTCCCATTGACTGGGCCTCAATCAACTCATAGCTGACAAGGGAGCAGGAACATGAAAAGAACTGCTGAGAGCGCTGCAGAGATTGCTCACTGGTAAAGGCGTTTGCCTGCAAAGCCAAAGGACCCAGGTTCGATTCCCCAGGATCTATGTAAGCCAGATACACAAGGTGGTGTATGCGTCTGGAGTTTGTTTGCAGTGGCTGGAGGCCCTGGTATGCCCATTCTCTCTTTCTCGCTCTCAAATAAATAAATAGTAATATTTTTTTAAAAAAAAGAGCCACTGAAGTATCATGCCTACACCAGCTAAAATCTTCAGATTAGGACAGTAGAATTACACCATCAGCTCTTCTGGTCTCCAGATTACACATGCAGAACTTGGGACTTTTCAGCTCCAGCATCATTTCAGCCAAGTCCTTATGAGAGCCTTTTCTCAGACAGGCCTGTGCTGTGTGTAGGCTTCTAATTCCATTGCTCAGGAAAGAGAAAAACAGGAAGTTCATGGCTGGCCAGTCTAAACTGCCTTCAAGGTCAGCCTGAGTAACAGAGCAAGAATCTGTCTCAAAATCAAAAGGGAATGGGGTTATGGCTCTTCGGAAGAATACTTCTAGTGCACTTCTGGGTTTGTCTGCTAGCACTGCAAGGTGGGAAGAAAACACTTTCTCAAGAGGCGTGCCCGTGCTATCCTCCTACTATTGTTTCTCCTCCTTTGGACAATCCACACCTAGTCCATAGAAAAAAATGACTTAACTTACTAAATGTTATGAGAAGCACATTTAGAAGGCATTTAAACAGGCTCAGGAAATACCTAAAAATAAATCAAGATTCTCAATAATTGACCTCAGTAACTCAAAAGGCACAATTTCCTACTACTTCCTGGCTTAATTTGCACCTTCTTAATTCTCTTACTGTGGGTTACTAAGGATGCAATTATACAAATCAGGTGAGACTCTTCTCTTATGACCAATTTTTAAACAATTATCAGCCGTCCTATTTTAATTGAAGTAGTTTAAGACTGCTTCTAGTTCCTGGATGCTCAACACAGAAAATTCCCAACGACCTTCACCACCCCTGACACCACAGGACCCATCAGCCACCACACGGGCTTCTGGCACTGATCCAACCTTCCTTAGCAGAAAGGACTGAGTCATACAATGGTCTCAGAGGAATAAGAAGCAATTTAAAAAAGAGAGAGTTAAGGGTGAGGACCTATGACACAAGAAAACAGAGCTTCGGCGCAACCTCGCTGGGGCAGGCCTGCTGCTGGTTCTGACACTGCACGAGCCTTTCCTCGTGGCTGGGAAGGAAGTGAAAAGACCCTGCTTCCTACCTGCTTCTCTAACTTTACAAAGCCAGTGCTGTTTGTTGCTTTGAGAGTTAAACAATTCCCAGGAAAAATTAACTATTTTTTAAAAAATTACACAGCAAAAGGCTTTCAACAGGTTTTATGGTCAAATACTGAATAACAACTTACTCTGAACTAGGCTCTGTACAGTAAGGTGCAACAGAGATACAACAGTGAGCACAATTAGACATGGTTTCTGCCTTCATTCAGGTTTTTGCTTTTCTCTTAGGAATAAGGATCTTTTCCCCTTACCTTGACTAGTAGTGCTGTTAAGTTATATCCTTAGAGCTAAACGTTAATGTACTAGGACCAGGTGCCTTCTCATTAACTATTAAGGAACCATTTTTCTTGTGGGGTCTTTTTCTCAGTCACTATTATAACAGAATGTAATATAAATGGCCACCCTCACATTACTGATGTTGCTCTTTTAAAGAACATATTAGCAACACAATGTGTACTGGTATCTAATCGGCTCATGTTTTACTGTGTGTGTATTCGTGTGCTGTGTGTGCACGCGGGCATGTGGTGCCACGGGGGGGGTGTGAGGACGCAGCTCGCTGGGGTGGCTGCCTGCATCCCACCGCACGGACGCCCGCTCCCATTCACGCTCACTGCTCCTTTTCACGGCTGCGTGCGCCAAGCCCGCCAGTCCCGAACGAGCTCTTCCATCCTCACCTCCCAGCGCACTGCAGCCGACATGGGGCCTGCGGTTCTGAGCTCAGGTACTCAAGCTGGCGTTGCAAACATGTCATCCACTGACCCATCTCCCCAGCCCTGGGATATAAACTATTTAATGGTTTACTTTTTAGCATTTAAAATGAAAACAATTTAGCAATTAGCATTTTAGAACATAAACTAGCTTATTTAAGCTGAAATACATATTTATTATCTATTGACTTAAAAAATCCAGGGCTGTAGAGATGGCTTAGTGGTTAAGGCACTTGCTTCCAAAGTCAAAGGACCCAGGTTCAACCCTACAAGACCCACGTAAGCCAGATGCACAAGGTAGCACATATATCTGGAGTTCGTTTGCATTGGCTGGAGGCCCTGGCATGTCATTCTCTCTCTATCTGCCTCTTTCACTTTCTCTCTCTCTCCAACAAGTAAATTAAAATCTGATTTTTTGTTCTGTTTTGTTTTGTTTTTGTTTTCAGAGGTAGGGTTTCACTCTAGCTCAGGTTGACCTGTAATTCACTCTGTAGTCTCAGGGTGGCCTTGAACTCATGGTGATCCTCCTACCTCTGCCTCCTGAGTGCTGGGATTAAAGGCATGAGCTACCACACAAGGCTAAAATTTGAAAGTTTTGATTAGCTTACACCAGCAAACTACTACATAAGGTTGTTTTGCCACCGTGTGTGGTTCCAGTCTCATTGTAAAACACCACAGCTACTCCTTTCTAGTTTGGGGAAGCAACGCCCGGAGGAAAGCTCCTTTGTCCCTGTCATCTGACTAGCCTGTTCTGTTAGAGACGTGACCATTCAGTATTACATGTGGGGAGGAAATAAGCATGGAAAAGGTACAGACACAACCAACAAATTATATAATGTAAGTCACTTATAAGCATCCTAGGGAATCCCAGTAGGGCATGATTCATCGTAATTTAAGCATCATAAAGGGATTCTCAGAAATGACCAATAATCTTATGAAGCAAAAACATATTAATGGTAAATTCTTGAGTTTAGGGGCTTTTGTTTTGGTTTTGAGACAGGAGCTTGCCATGTACCCCAGCTATTCTGAAACTTGTTATGCAGCATCTGCTGGCCTCAAATTGAGATTCTCCTATATTTGCCTTTCAAGTACCACTAGACCTAGTCTAAGATTATGTAAATAGGATCTGGGGAGATGGCTCAGCAGTTAAAGGATTTTGCTTGCAAAGCCTGCGTGCCTCGAGTTCAATTCCCCAGCCATTCATGTAAAGCCAGATGGTGTGCCCCTCCCCCCACACACATGTAAATAAATGAAAATTTTAAAAATTAAGAAAGAAATCCCTTTAGCGTCCTTTAAAGTGAAAATACTAACCTAAATACTATTTTCCTGTTTAGTTCTTTGTCAGTCATGGTCTATTTAAGATCACAAATAACTGTTAATAAAATATTACTTATGTAACTAGTAGTATATACTTCCTTGACAGATTGTCAGTATCCCTGTAAAATTCATCAGAGAACATGAACATTAACCTATCCTAGGATATAAAGGACTGACATTGACATTACAATTGAATTTTTTTCTTCTCTTGAAACAAGTATGTTACAGAAAATTGAAATCAGAGGGCCATTCAGAGAGGGGAAGGAACCAAAGGTGAAAACGTCCAGCCAGTGCAACTATACACTTACCACAAATTCTTCATCCACTTTACTTAATGTTAGTTCGACATCATCTTCTGGAACTGTTTCTTCTTCTAATTCTTCCACTGGGTATAAAGGCCTAAAATAATAAGGTTGAATATCAAGAGTTAAGAAGGTTTTAGTAAGACAAAAAAATATGAGGCGCCAGATATGGGACACATACCTTTAATCCCAGCACTCAAGAGGCTGAGGTAGGAGGATCACTGTGAGTTTGAGGCCAGCCTGAGACTACGGAGTGAATTCCAGGCCTCCCTGGGCTAGAGTGAGACCCTACCTCGTAAAACCAAGACAAAAGCAAACGGGGCATACTAAGCATACTTTCCATAGGAGGTCTTGGCTTTTGCCCCTCCTCTTTAATTATTACTAGATGTTTCATGTATTCTTTCTGAAACTTCAGTGTAAAAAAGGAAAATGTTTACCTCCAGATCTAAAGAATATACTTGAAAAATATAATACCATATACATTGTTATCCAACCCACCTTCCTGATTTCAAAATCCACATTGAAGTATATACATATATATATATATATAAATATATTTCAATGTGGAATTTATGTATATACATATACATACTATATATATATTTTAACATTTCTACATAGACTCCAATACTAAAACTGGTAGTGTATGACTAAACATTTGTTGCTAAATAACACTGCACAGATCACCTTCATATGTTTATCACTAGGCAAAACTCATTTCGAATAAATTTGTATATGTGAAGTATCTGTATGGGTGCTAGAGAAATGGCTCAGCAGTTAACATGCTTGCATACAAAGCCAAACAACCCAGGTTTGATTCCCCAGTCTCATGTAAGCCAAATCCATGAAGTGGCACATATATTTAGTGTTCATTTGCAATGGTTAGAGGCCCTAGTGCGCCCATACTCATATTCTCTCACACTCTATCTATCTCTCTGCTTGCAAATAAATAAAATATTAAAAAAGAAATACCTGTATCAACAACCTTGTACATATTAGTTTTACTAGATATTGGCAAAATTGGCTTCCAAAATGTGATACTAATTTACATTTCAAAAAAGAGTGAAGACAGTTATCTACTGCCACATATTTACCAATATGACACACACACTAATAAAACAAGGAGAAAAAATTCCACCACATTCTGGTGTTTAATTTCTTTGTCCTGGTAGTTGTTGAACATCTTTTTATATTTTAATTAATTGTTCATTTTTTTCAATAAAATGCCCATAGATGCTCTTTGTTCAATGAATTTTTATAAATTGAGAAAATTAAGGTTTTGCCTAAATGAAATAAAAAAATAAAAATAATAGTTTCATTACTTATAATCCTGGCTATTTACGACTGTTACAACACTTTCTAGATAGATTAGGCAACTTTTTTTTACACAAGTCCTAGATTTAACACTGTAACATGTAAGGCTTTCCCTCGTATGATCCCCTAATATCTCTCTAATCTTTTAGTATTCCTAGTTTTATTTTGCAGTTCACATCTGTGACCAGTCTGAAGGTTATTATTAAATAGGGAATGAACTTGATGCTTACTTCTAAAAGCTAATATGTGAATCTAAAATTGAATGTAGTACAATCATTTTTTCATTGAGAATAATAACTTGTACTTTCCACATTAAAAATATCCAGATATGAGCCAGATGTGGTGGTGCATGCCTTTAATCCCAGCACTCGGGAGGCACAGGTAGGAGGATCACCATGAGTTCAAGGGCACCTGAGACTACACAGTGAATTCCAGGTCAGCCTGAGCTGGAATAAGACAGTACATCGAAAAAAAAAAAATCCAGATATGGGGACAACCTGGGTTTGATTCCCTAGCACCCACGTAAATCCTAATGCACACAGTGATGCATGCATCTGGTTTGTTTGCAGTGGCTTGAGGCCTTGGCATGCCCATGCTCTCTGTCTGTCTCTCTTCCGTTTATCTCTCTGTGCTTGTAAATAAATAAATAAAAGTATAAAATAAATCCAGATATATTTGGGTTTATTCTGGCCACTTATTTTGAAAATCCATGCCTAGATATGTTAACAAAATACAAAAACAAAAACAAAAGACATTTAATTGAATGGAAAGAAAGCATTGTGATCTAAATCAATCTTGCAGGATAAATTTCCTAATTTTCCATTAGCTAGAGTTAGGCAATTATTTCAAAAGTAATGGTCTTCTAAGACAAGCTTGGCATATTTAGGTATTCAGGTATATGTAATCATTTATAAATATGTCACTGCTAGCTAATGTCTATATTGTATAGGTGAAATAGTCTCTAATATTTATTACTTTTCAACTTTTCCCTTCATCTCCCGTGTATATGTGTTAATGTGTGTATCATATAAATTATCTAAGTCATATATAAATATGTTACTGCTAGGTAATGAATATATTGTATAGGTGAAATAGTCTCTAATATTTATTACTTTTCAACTCTTCCCTTCATCTCCCGTGTATATGTGTTTATGTGTGTATCGTATAAATTATCTAAGTCATATAGGCCAGGACTAAGATTTGCTTAGAAACAAAGGAAGCACAAAACTGAATAGCAGGTGAGCTAGTAATAGCTTGGGATAAAATCATAATAGACTGGGCTATGGATTTAGTAACAGAAAGAAACGCCAGGCAGGGCCACATATCTCATAACTTGGCCTTTCTGGAAATCTAATAAAGAAGTATTATAGATCATGTAGTCACTCTTCACATTGTATTAAGTGAAAATATTTGGGTGAAGAAAAGGAAATTGCAATGTTTTAGTGTGAAAAGCAGTCAACTCATGGGGGCTGGAGAGATGGCTAAGTTAAGGAATTTTCTGCAAAGCCTAATGACCCAAGTTTGATTCCCCAATATGCATGTAAAGCCAGATGCACAAAGTGGTACATGTATCTGGAATTTGTTTACAGCAGCCGGAGGCCCTGGTATGCCCATTCTCTTTCTCTTCTATCTCTCTCTGCTTGCAAATAAGTAAATAAAAATATTTTGAAAAACTAGTCAACCCAATAGTAACCTATATTAAAGAAGTTTTGAAGAATACTTATTGAGGAAGTACATTATTTACATAAGAGAATGTAATTCCTATTAATATAACTAAGATACTTGCAGTAGATTTTATATACATACATAAATACATACACATACACACATGTGTGCATATATACATATATATATATCTGCTCAGGCATGTTTTACTTGCATACTGTCTTCCATGTTCGAGCCTATCAATGATTCTGATTTTCAAGAGGTATAATTCACATATGCAATTATATTGTAAGAGTTTCAATTTCTGATTTCATTTCTTCATCTATATGCTCAGCACTTACTGACCATATGTGATAAGCCAAGTACTATGCTTATTACCATGAAGTATCTATTAAGATTTCAAGATTTATTGAAGAAAGTGAGACTGTAAATAAATGGTTTTAATACCGTAACAATGGAAACAAAGCTCTTTGAGGTCAGAGAATAAGTGATGGACTATGTCTAGTAGAAATTCAGTTGGCTTTTTTACTGTTACTCTTGCTGAGCCATTAAGAAAGGAATGAACAAAACTCATGGTATGGAAAGATAACTCAGAAGCTAAGAACACTTCCAGAACAAACATGAGGCCTGAGACCCCCGAGTTCAATTCCAGAACCCACATGAATAGCGAGCGGGTCGTGGCCACACACATCTGTAACCTCCGTCTTATGGGAAGACAAGACCAGAAAATCACTGGTCCCAAGCTCGGTAGTCAGTGAACGCTTCGTCTCATGGAAACAAGTGGATAAGCAATGGAGAGGACACCAGGCCTTCTCCTCTGGCCTCTACACACAGGATGACACATGAACACACACGTGTTCACACCACACATAACCCCTACCACACACCCAAACATGCATTAAAAAAATCACACTTTCATTGCCATGTTAACTTCCAATTTTTCCTTAAATATAAGGCTCCAGTTAACTCCAAAATATACTATTGTTGTGTGTATAAATAAACACAGGCACAAACAGAATTTAAAATTTTTTTCCTAAAAAGACAATGGCACACAGTCATAATTAAACTTTAAATATCATAATAAACAAGGAAGGAACACAGTAACACATAACTTTAATTCAGAGCTGGTTTTGAAGACAGACATTCCAATTTTGTCTACAGTAACTTTTCTTAGTCTCAGATTAAAACACCAAGTTCTTGTTAGTTTAATGAAAAAGCCCTGCACCTCAGCACACATCATGCACACGAAGCTGATGCTGCCACGGGGGTACTGGTACCTTTTCCAGGTGAAGCCACTACGTTTCAGCGCTTCTTCAGCTAAGCAGTCAAGAACACAGCACACATGCTCTCCGTGACCCGACTTCAATTTTGAAGGGGGAAAATCAGCAGTCCTTCCCTGAAATGCAAAGATAAACAAGGCCTTATCCATTTCTTGTATTCCAGATGTCAAGATATTTTAGGCAAAGAACTGATGAGCACATGTATCATTTTTTGTCTCT
This sequence comes from Dipus sagitta, assembly GCA_036346955.1. NCBI lineage: Eukaryota > Metazoa > Chordata > Mammalia > Rodentia > Dipodidae > Dipus > Dipus sagitta. The sequence goes on from CM070774.1 coordinate 174,514,101, forward strand.
TTCAAATAAGTTATAGTAACTATATATTATATTCTTAGAAATTCATCTCTTCTAAGTCTTTTTAATCCATGGTTAGGCTTAAAAAAATAAAAAAAAAAAACTAAAATAAAATAAACCTAAAGAGGGCTGGAGAGATAGAGAGATAACTTAGTGGTTAAGGCTTGCCTGCAAAGCCAAAGGACCCAGGTTTGAATCCCCAGCACCCATGTAAAGCCAGATGTACAAGGTGGCAAATGCATATGAAGTTCATATGCAGTGGCTAGAACCCCTGGCATACCCATTCTCTCTTTCTCTATCTGCATCTTTCTCTCTCTCTCTCTTAAACAAGTAAATTAAATATTTTAAAAATAAAGAAAAATGAATATATTTTGTTAAAAGTACCAAAAGCATAAAAGGCCAATTATATTATAGCAGCAAAACAAATCACTAATGTTACTTTGGTAAAGCAAATCAGTAAAACTACTGGCTCAGTGAAGTGTATTATCTAAACAAGTATATGAAGGAAAGTGATTCACTACTCAAAAATTAACAATGTGTACCAAAAATATGCCTGTCTCTTGGAAGTCAGAAATTAAAGTACAACTGGTATCTTCATCCATGAAGTCAGACTCCTCTTCAAAATATAGCATTTCAGCTGCTATTTCATTATTCTTCTAGGAGAAGAACTAACCTCCCATGGATCGACCTCTGAGACTTATCAAAATTAAGAAATATATTGCTACTCTGGGCTTAAATAGAAACTATGGTAATGTGTTCACAAGTGGCCATGGTGTAATGGATGATTTCTAGAAGGTTTTAACTTGAAAACAAATTCAGAGTAACTGTGCATGCATGCACCCATGCCCACAGGGGAACCATCTAAAAGGCTAGCATTTTTTGCTGAATTGCCAATAATAAAATTCACAGCTTGAGAACCTACAGAAAGGAGAGTGTGTCTCACTTACAAATGACCGGAGCTCAGCTAGTATGCTGGATATTGTCGCATTCGGATCGTCATATTCTTGAGGCTGCTCGAAGGGACGTCCTGTCTTGTTGATCAACCAGGAAGCAAGAGTGCAGAACATGTAGAACTGTTCTCCAGGGTTGGTAGGCAAGGCAAAATAGTGTCTGCTTCGAGACAGGGGAGACGTGTGACATGACGTCAATAATCTGTGTTAAGCAATGGAGCCAAGTCTAACACCTGACTTTTCCCTCAAATAATTTTCAAGTCAAACAATGTCAATGTTCACTCTTTGAAGGTCCCAGGAATCCATAGCACTCACACTGAAGTTTTGAACCAGCAGGATTACGGCAATTACTACAATTCAAAAAATGTCACTTCAAACCCTTCACATACAGAAAGCACAACATGTGAAACTTTTGTCAAAATGATCAGTGAGTACCCCCTGAAAATCGTAATGGGAATCAGAATTGTACTACCTCTTACCTACCAGCCATGTTCAATAGCTGTTTTCATCTTAACTACATATTCAAGTCAACGAAGAAGTTCCTAACAATACTGCTGGATCGCCAAACACAGCCATGTTCCTCATGAATGAATTAAAACGTAACTTGTGGCCAGTGGATGAAATCAGAACTGATTTGAGTGGAACTCCAGTATGGGTGCATTTCAAAAGCCCCTGTCGATCTGTCTGTGGGGTGCTGCAAGGATTAAGTCCCTCTGCCACATCCCCAGTGTAACAGACAACTGACTTCCGCTAAACTCCCGTAATACAAATATGTTCCTATGACAATATAATTTATACAAAGGCATTGTTAGAAACGTCTTTCAAATCAGCTTAATCAAGGATCCAACTTTAATTTCTTCATGTAACTGCCACTATTATGCTTAAACTATATGTGTAGCAACTATCAGCATTGTCCTAAGAACCAGTGGTCTATACTTTGTGTTTCCCAACCTTTTTCCTTTTCAGTAAAGTACAAATGTTCTTATAAAGATAATAAAAAACTGGGAAGATAAAAGAGCCCAGATTTCCTCCCAGACATGGGCATCCACTTTCACAGAATCTACCCACCCAAAACTCATTTTTTTTTCCTTTTTAACTGGTAAGGAATAGAGGGAGGGATACTGATGGAATACTGCAGCTGTCAGGGAATGGTTCTCAAACCTTCACACATATCAGAATCATGCAAAGCACTCAGGTAAGCACACTGTTGGCCCCACCCTATGATTTGTAAAAAGATACACCCAAGGAGTTTAGTTTCTAAACTTTTCGGTGATGCCAATGGCCCACTGACCATGCTGAGAACCACCGGACTAGGATATTTCCATAAAACTCCATGATTCAAAGTATCTTGATGAATCTCTGAGAAAGCAGTACAGATCTGGTATTAATAAAACCCTAAGGCCATTTTCTTTTAGTTTGACAAACATATTTGAAAAAAAGGACATATCTTTTTAACAACCAAAAAATGCTATCTATGCTATTATCATCAGTTAACTTTAAGTAATCATCTCAATCTTAAAATTTCTATGATGGATCAATTTTGAACTTTCCCCTTCTAATTGTTGAATCATAGACCAACTTGATAGTACTGACAGCTTACATAAAAGATTTCAAGTATTCAGACAAGAGAAGAGACATGGGCTCCCAACTGTCAAAGAGAAACTATGAGAGCCTGCCTGTGGGCATTATAAGAAACTATTCCAGATGCTTAATTCCCATTACAAAATAATGTTTTAAATGTACGCATTAAAATAAAGGAAAAGCAATGACACCTATCTGGCTATCATGAAGACAGGAGACACTGCTAGGTGTCCATTATCCTCAGCAACAAATGACCCAGCCTTTGGGATAGCATCAACTTTTATTCCTCACCACCACAAGCACAGAACCAGAGGTTCTACTGATGAGCTCCCCTACTGTCTAGACTGTGTGTGTCATGTGTGCAGGAGGACTCCCCAACTGTCTAGTCTGTGTGTGCAGGAGGACTCCCCAACTGTCTAGACTGTGTGTGCAGGAGGACTCCCCAACTGTCTAGACTGTGTGTGCAGGAGGACTCCCCAACTGTCTAGTCTGTGTGTGCAGGAGGACTCCCCAACTGTCTAGACTGTGTGTGCAGGAGGACTCCCCAACTGTCTAGACTGTGTGTGCAGGAGGACTCCCCAACTGTCTAGACTGTGTGTGTCATGTGTGCAGGAGGACTCCCCAACTGTCTGGACTGTGTGTGTCATGTGTGCAGGAGGACTCCCCAACTGTCTAGTCTGTGTGTGCAGAAGGACTCCCCAACTGTCTAGACTGTGTGTGCAGGAGGACTCCCCAACTGTCTAGACTGTGTGTGCAGGAGGACTCCCCAACTGTCTAGACTGTGTGTGTCATGTGTGCAGGAGGACTCCCCAACTGTCTAGACTGTGTGTGTCATGTGTGCAGGAGGACTCCCCAACTGTCTGGACTGTGTGTGTCATGTGTGCAGGAGGACTCCCCAACTGTCTAGACTGTGTGTGCAGGAGGACTCCCCAACTGTCTAGACTGTGTGTGCAGGAGGACTCCCCAACTGTCTAGACTGTGTGTGCAGGAGGACTCCCCAACTGTCTAGACTGTGTGTGCAGGAGGACTCCCCAACTGTCTAGACTGTGTGTGCATGGGAGGAGACTCCCCAACTGTCTAGACTGTGTGTGCAGGCGGGAGACTCCCCAACTGTCTAGACTGTGTGTGCAGGAGGACTCCCCAACTGTCTAGACTGTGGTGTGCAGGAGGACTCCCAACTGTCTAGACTGTTGTGAGGAGGATCCCAACTGTAGATGTGTGTGCAGGAGGACTCCCCAACTGTCTAGACTGTGTGTGCAGGAGGACTCCCAACGTCTGCTGTGTCAGGAGCTCCCCACTGTCTAGCGTGTGTGCAGGAGGACTCCCCAACTGTCTAGACTGTGTGTGAGGAGACTCCCCAACTGTCTGGTGTGGCAGGAGGACTCCCCAACTGTCTAGACGTGTGTGTGCAGGAGGACTCCCCAACTGTCTAGACTGTGTGTGTCAGGCAGGACTCCCAACTGTCTAGACTGTGTGTGCAGGAGGACTCCCCAACTGTCTAGACTGTGTGTGCAGGAGGACTCCCCAACTGTCTATGTGGAGGGGACTCCAACTCTAGCTGTGGTGGCTGTGTGCAGGAGGACTCCCAACGTCTAGACTGTGTGGAGGAGGATCCCAACTGTCTAGACTGTGTGTGCAGGAGGACTCCCCCACTGCTAGACTGTGTGGTCAGGAGACTCCCCAACTGTCGCTGGGCGCCGCGGGACTCCCGCACCGCCAGTCCCCTGTGGCGAGGATCCCCAACGTCTAGTTGTGTGCGGAGGACTCCAACTGTTAAGTGTGTAGAGATCCCAACGTCTGACTGTGTGCGAGGAGACTCCAATGTCTAGGCGGTGTCAGAGACCCACTGTCTAGACTGTGTCAGGGGACTCCAACTGCTAGCAGGTGTGCAGGGGATCCCCACGTCACTGTCTAGGACCATGTGTTCAGGAGGACTCCCCAACTGTCTAGACCGTGTGTGCAGGAGGACTCCCCAACTGTCTAGACTGTGTGTGCAGGAGGACTCCCCAACTGTCTAGTCTGTGTGTGCAGGAGGACTCCCCAACTGTCTAGACTGTGTGTGTCATGTGTGCAGGAGGACTCCCCAACTGTCTAGACTGTGTGTGTCATGTGTGCAGGAGGACTCCCCAACTGTCTAGACTGTGTGTGCAGGAGGACTCCCCCACTGCCTAGACTGTGGGTTCAGGAGGACTCCCCAACTTCCCCCTCTCGGGGCAGGCCGGCCGGGGCACGCACCTCGACGGCGGCTTCAGGCCGCTCCGGCGCAGGAGCTCCTCCTCGTAGCCCAGCAGCTTCAGCTTCTCCACCAGGTCCTCCATCACCACGAACATGTGGAAGGCCGCGCCGGGCCCGCGCTCCAGCACCGCCTCCCCGTGGCCTTCGCCGCGAGCCCCGTCCTCCAGCGCCGACGGCGACACCACGGCGGCCGCGCCCGCCATCGTTCACGCAGCCAGGGCGCCCGGCGCAAGTTCGAGTCCAGCGATGCCCCACCCCGCCGCGCAGGCGCAGCCGCAGCGCCGCCACCCGTTACCAGGAGACCGAACTCCCCCCTCTCGTCTCCACGGAAACTAGACCCCGCCTTCCATGTCGTCTCCTAGCGTTCTCTCCAATCAAGGCGCGCCCGTCGTGACGTAAGTTGGACACGCCCCCTAGCCGTTCCCGAGGAGGCTCCGCCCACCGCGGCTTAAAGGGCTAGGAGGGTCACCTGGCCCCTGGAGCAGGACCTCGGGGCTCAAGCTGGCCGCCTCCGAGAAGCAAGAGCATCTGGCAGGAGGGTCGCAGCATCTGGGGCTGGGCGAGTCCACTGGTTCCTTGTTTTTATTTGGAACTTTTAGCACTGAGTGTACTGACACTTGATATCACTAGTTTCATTTTGCCTCAGATATTTCACAAAGTTTTTTTTTTTTTTGCTTGGTTTTTATTTTATTTTATTTTGACAATCGTTTATTACGTAATGCTGGATATAACAGCATATCATAAGGCTTGAAGAATTACAGTGCCCCTGCCTTACACCAGTGATAGGAAAGGGGTTGGTGGCAAGGGGATGCAGCAAAAATCAGACCAAAGTTGAGCAAAATAAAAATAATAAGACGGGCTTAGGGAAGGAATTTTACTATGAATACGAGAATTCTACCCTCACATCCTGCCTGTTAATCTGCTCTAAATTTATGGGTACTCAAATCCTACCAAACAGACTTTCTGGGAAGGAAGTTTTCAGTGCTATAGCTCCAAATGTGGTTAAACACAGGGTGGTACTGCTGTACTCTGCAGTTGTTGACCTAGAAAATGCAAGAGAGGGAACATAACTGACCAAAGATGCCATCCAACGTTATATTCCTGAAAACGCCAGTTCATCACGCACTTTTCCTAGCAGCAATAATGCCAGGCACAGTGGCTCTCATGTAGAATACCAGCACTGGGGAGGCTGTGGGAGGAGGGTCACTGTGAGATCCATTGCAGCCTGCTCTAGAGTGAGGCCCTGCTTTAAAAAATGTTTTTATTAAAAACAACAACAACAAAAAAAAAAAAAAAAACATGGTGCCAGTTCTTTTTGTAGAAGATCAACAGTACATGTGCACTTGGGTTAATCATGTGACTGCCAGGGACTTCTGATTTCTTGTATCTCACTAAAAATTCAGATTATATATTTACGTAACTAAAATTTTAAGTGATTTTGTAAAATTTTTGTTCTTGTGAGAAAAATGAGAATATATTTCATATTTTTTTTAGGTTCAGGTAACTTGTTTCTGACACTAATAAAAGAATCAAAGTTTTCATCAAATAAAGTGCATACAGGGCTGGAGGGATGGCTTAGTGTCAAAGGACCCAGGTTCGATTCCCCAGGACCCATGTTAACCAGATGCACAAGGGGGGAAGGGGGTCGTTTACAGTGGCCGGAAGCCCTGGCATGCACATTCTCTCTCTCTCTCTCCCTCCCTCTTTCTCTGCCAAATAAACAAACAAACAAATAAATAAATAAAGTGCAGACATAAAATTACTGATTCACATAAAAAGTAATGCAAAGGAAGAGCTCCTTTGGGAATTGAGACTTGCTCTTTATTTTTATTTGATGTTTGTTTGTGTATCCCAGGCTGGCCTCAAACTTACTGTGCAGCCAAGGAGACCTTGAACTTCTGATTCTCCTACCTTCTCTACCCATGTGCGGGGATTCCAGGCTGTGCCAACCCGGCTCAGACTAGCTTCTAAAATAAATAACATTGTTTGTTTTGTTTTCCTCGAATTGCTGCTTGTAAAGATCAATGGAAAAGCTGAATTTCGCTACCCATCTGTCAAGTTCATCTTTCCTTCTCCTACCTTCCCAGATGGCGATTCTCCTCGCACACATCACCAACCCCCACATGTGGAACCGTGGAGTATTGCAGTACGTCTGTGTAGCTTTGACAGAATGCAGACAGATGTATTCCTTTGGGGATTAAAACAACATGAAGTAAGTCATAGACGTCTCAGAGTACTTTATTAACCAACAGGCAACGTGTGGCTTTTTAAATGATGGCAAAGGCTCCAGGACCATGGGAACGACTTGGTTATAGCCAGGGAGACAGATGTTTCTGCAAGGCATGCTTCAACATAAGAAGCCTAACACTTTCAGAAGGTTGTGTGACACAGCAGAAATAGTCAAACGCCATTTTTTTGTCTCCAATTGACGTGGTGGAAAATCAAACCTCTCCCAGAACCCAGCCATTTTCTTCCCGACATAATACTGGCTCAGCTTGGCTTAGACACAGCCTAAGGAACCCGTTTTCCCCTGTAAATGTGTAGGAGAAAAAAAAATTCCTAAAATAGGAAGTATTCCTAGTAACTGAGAGAAAGGGGAATGTAGGAAAAGAAAAGGCAGCCTTTCAAAACAGCGTGGTTTTCCATAGAGGAGAGGGATTCAGTGACATGTCATTCATTTTTATAAGGCCCAGGGGATTACTTTTACTGTTTCCTTCTTTATCCATAATATTTGGTAACACCCCACAAGGTCTTTTCCTGAATGGAAGGAGTTTCCTTTGCAAGAATGTGCACTCAATTCTTCTTCCAATTTTCTTAGCTGCTTGGACGCCCCAGAGTACGTTGGCTCTCCAGAGAGTTAGAGTTTGAAGAGAATGGAACGTGGAAGAAGGTGATATCTTCTCCGGAGAACTTTGAGTTCATCCCTAGCATCCCTACATGGACCACTCTTTGTAGCTGGCTTTTGACTGGGATTTTAGTTCTTGCAAGCCATTTGTGAGATGACTAAAAGTCTGTTTTTTCTTTTTTTTGTTTTTGTTTTTAAGAACTTAAAATCTTTCTGTGAATGAGATATTCTCTGAAAACTAACCAAAATTCCAGTCAAAGCTGCGTTCAGTTAAATAATTTTTCTGAAAGGTGCTTAGCAAAAGCAGGTGGTTCGAAGGAGGCAAGTTGGAAGATGGGGGAAGGGTTTCTAGCTGCATCACTCAGTACAGGAGCCAGACTAGGGAGAAGACTAGGTGGGCTTAAAGAACAAATTGCTTGGGTGTCAGGGAGGGTCTAGTGGAAGGGGATTGGGCCCTGGAGATAGAACGCTCATGAATGTATCCATGCTTTTATTATGGGAATAGGTTAGCTGTAATAGGACCCCGATCTTTTTTACTGGTGTGCGTGTGTGCGTGCGTGCGTGCGTGCGTGCGTGCGTGTGTGTGTGTTTCAGAGGACACCCTCATGGAACCAGTCCTCAACTTAACTTCCACCTTGTTTGAGACAGAGTCTCTTCTTTTGGCTTGCATCACTGAACACTAGACTAGCTGGCTGTTAGATTTGGGATTCTCCTGGCTCTGTCTCCCACTGTGTGGTGATTTGAGTCAGGGGTCCCCCATGAGTTTTGGTGCTCTGAATGCTAGGTCCCCAGCTGATGGCTATTTTGGAATTAAAGCCACCTGGAGGCGGAGTATTGTTGGTGGCGGGCTTATGGGTATTATAGCCAGCTTCCTCTTGCCAGTGCTTGGCACACTCTCCTGTTGCTGTTGTCCATCTGATGTTGGCCAGGAGGTGAGGTCCGCCCTCTGCTCATGCCATCATTTTCCTCTGACATCATGGAGCTTCCCCTTGAGTCTGTAAGTCAAAATAAACCCTTTTTTCCCCAAAGCTGCTCTGGGTTGGGCGTTTTCTGCCAGCGATGCGAACCTGACTGTTGACACATTGCCATAAGCACTTTTGGATTACACGTGCGTGCACTGCTTGTGCGCAGTTCTGCGTGGGTTTTGGAGGTCTGAATCGTGGGGATCAGGCTTGCACAGCACGTGCTTTTGTCCACTGGACCGTCTCCCAGCCCTGGCCTCATCGTTCTGCCTTCCACAGCTGGCCAGATGCCAGTGCTACTGGACTTCCTAGCATCCCGAACAGTGAGCCCATGCTACGGTGACCTCCTCATTGCTGGGACAAAGCACCCGACCAGAAGCAGCCGATGGCGGGAATGTTTGCATTTCGGCTTACAGTCTCACAGGGAATCTTCATGAAGGCAAGGGAAAACATGGCGTGAGCGAAGGCTGCACATCACTTCTGCCACAGCATGTGGAAGACAGCAGCAGGAGAAGTTCTGGCAAAGGGACAGCTGGCCGTGACTCACTTAATCCCACCCCCAGAAACACACTTCATTCAGTAAGGCTTCAGCTCCCAAATTACCACCAACTGGAGGCCAAAAATTAAAAATTCCTGAGTTGTGCTAGAGAGATGGCTTAGCGGTTAAGGCACTTGCCTACAAAGCCCAAGGAACCATGTTTGATCTGTCTCCAGATCCCACATTAGCCAGATGCACAAAGGTGAGGCAAATGCAAGGCCGCACAGGCCCACTAGGTGGCACAAGCATCTGGAATTCGATTTCAGTGGCTGAGGCCCTGGCATGATTAATTCTCTATCTCTTTCTGTCTCACTTACTTTTGCTTTTGCTCTTTCTAAAAAAAAAATAAGAAAAAAAAAAAAACATGAGTTTATAGAGGACATCTGATTCAAACCACCACAATCAAAATAAGCTTAATTTCTTCATAAATTTCCCAGTCTCAGCTATTTTGTTATAACAACAGAGACCAACTAAGACACTTGCATTGAGGAGGCTGGGGAGGCGGCTCGGTGCGTAAAGTGCTTGCCATGCAAGCATGAGGACCTGAGTTTGCAACCCTGCGCCTGTGTGAAAGCTAGATAAAGCTAGATTTGATGGATGTGCCTGTAACCCCAGTGCTGGGGTTACAAAAGAACACCCAGGAAGTCTGAAATGGTCGGCTTCAGGTTTAGGGATACATTCTGTCTCAGATAATAAGTACAGCAATTGGGGAATTCACCTGACATCAACTTCTGCTGTGTGTGCACACGCACACACACACACACACACATGCACACACACACACGCACACACACGTGTTCATGCACACATGCATGTACACACATATACATCCATGCAAGAAAAGAAAGTAGCTATTCTGTGTTATAAATTTCTTAGTCTCTCCCTTTTGGGATGCTAAAAGCATAGAAAAACACTAGTCATATAAAACTTCCTTTTAACTATAGGGGTGAAAAAGCTTTTCTTTCAGTCTCTTCAGTCCTGTGACCAGACCCTAGAGATTCCTCAGAATGTCTAATGCAAGAGAAGTACACAAACTATACTTAATATTTTTCCAAGCACATAGAAACCTTCTTAGGGAAAATGAAGACCTAAAGACACTACTAAGATCAAGACCGTATGTACCCCACATTTCTTTTTAAATACAAGAATGATACATTGGTAGGGGAATGGCAAGACAAAGGAAAAATAAGTTTACTTTTCTGTGGGAAATGATTAGGAAATATGTATTTCAAACAAATGGGAAATATAGATTCTTTTAATAAGTATGTTTGTACAGATCCATCTCAGCATCAACTTCCAGGGTCCAGTCATAAAAATATTTTCTTCCTGGTACAGAGAGGATTTCACTCTCATCAGAGATTGTCTGGCCTTCTCTTAAGTGGGAAGGGCAGCCAGAGAAAGTCCTCCCTGTCTCTGCTATTTCTCAAAATGATCAATATGCCATCAGAATAATCCTAGTGATGTGTTCAAAGTCCCTTCATTCTAATAAAAAGAAACAGTCTATTAACATTCTACAAAAATTACATTGAAATGTGAAGCATTAGCATGGTGGAAAAAAAAAAAAAACTCCAGGCAGTGCACTTATTCAAGACACTAGGAGTGAGTATTGCAACAGGAGCTATTGCAGGTGAGGTAGGAAAACAATCCAAGGGACACAGAGAAGTTCTTAAGGTAGCTCAGAGAGTTTTCCATTTGTCATGTTCAAACTGAAGAAATTTCACTACACATAGAGAACAAATAATAAACTGAGTAATGAACACCTAGGAGTAAACCTATGGAGAAATTGTTAGACTTCACCAGAAGCTATGGAAAAATCCAAATACAGGTATAATTCTCATGAATGAAAAAGTGAATATCTTTGTCCAATTCATAAACTCCATGAACTTTCAACTAAAATGCCAAAAGGGCTAGTCCTAAAATTTATTCACAAGAGTAATTTTTCAGGAAATATGTGGAAGAAATTACAACACAACATCACAAAGGGTTGATACTAGCAATTAGTGGAGAAAAATGAGCAATTCGCAAAATGCTAAGAAGCTATCCATATGGAAATAATTACAATTATGATTTCTAGCACATTAATTTCAGATGAATTAAACACACAATTGTGAAGCATGTATATTACCTTTAGAGAAAAACAAAGTATCTTTAACCTCATTAAAGTATTTCATAAAGGAAAAAAATACAAAAATTTAAATGGCAAACATCAAAATTTAGGAGCCTAGGTACAAAATAAGGCTAGCTAAAACATCAGTGAAAAAAAGAAGGGGTTTGTGATCCATACATCTATGGCTTTGTCTCAAGAGCTCCAGGGCATGTTAGTAGGTCATTACATGCTAGAGGATTTTAGTTGTGCTCTAAATTAGAATTTCTGGACTTGACACCATTGACATTTTAGGCTGGATAATTCTTTGCTTCGTGTAGGAGTATGGAACTGTGCTGTCCAACTTAGGCTTTGTTTAGCAATATCCTTGCCCAATTGATGCCAGTAGCACCCACCCTAGAAATGACAACCAAAATGTGTCTAGACATTCTCAAATGGCCTTTGGGAACATCATCTTTGAGTACCACTGCTTTCAATGCATGGGCTGATATTACATATGACTAAAAGGACTGCATGCATAGAGACAAATGAATGCTGTGTGTGAGTGGACTATGGGAAACTAGAAAACATCATCTCGAGGACAGGGCATTTTTTGTCACTGGGGATTTGTTTTGTGATGTATTCTAATTTTTTGAGGAACTGAATCTGTCATTGTAGATCTGTATGCGTTCCTCATGCTCTTGAGTACGGCCTTTATGTGAGGGGCTATCTTAATTGTTAAAGATATTTACTTAAGTAATTAATGAATTAAAGCTCAAAATTGAAAAGCATTACTCTTAATCATTGATTTTGGTGACCAAATCATAATCGATTTACAAATACAATTTTGTTATAGCCAAGCATAAGGAGTAATTATGACTTAACTCCTATAGAGGTTTTTTCTTTAATTTAATTGTTCATAAACTTTCTGTATGTGTTTTAATAGTGTCTAACAAGGTAATTCCAGGGAGAAAGTATAAAGGGGAAAGGGATAAATTTTATTAAGCATTCTAATATACAAATAGATTTCAATGTAAAACCAAAGGTTTAAATAAGTTACAATTATTGCTATGTTACTCTTGGGAGATGGAGCCAAATTGGAGGTGTTTAGATCAGGAGGGCTCCACTCTCATGGATGGACTAATACCAGTGATAAAAGAGGGTTCCTCTTGTCATGACTCAAGTGTGCTCTGATTCTTCCACTATGGGATGATGTAGTGTATTCCAGATATGGTCACTGAAACTTGGACTTCATAACCGGCCGAACTATAAGTTTTATAAATTAATATCAGGATTCTTTTATAGAGTATACAACACACTAAGATAATTACACATTATGAACCGAGGTTACAAAATAATCTGTTTTTCTATTTTTCTACTAAAGCCAAAATTTTATAAGTTAGATACTTTAATATCAACTATGCACATATAATTCTTTTGAATCAGATTACCCCCTGAACTCATGTGTTCTGAATGTTTGGTCCCCACGTGACAGTAACCTGGGAGATGGAGCCTTGCTGGAGGTGTGTTGTTGGGGTCAGGCTTAGGGATGTGATAGCCAGCCCCTCCTTGCCACAGAGGCTCACTCTCTGCTGTTTTCCCCTCTGCTGTGTCGTGATTTTCATGCTGCCATGGACCTTCCCCTTGAGACTATAAGCCAAAATTAAAAACAAGTGAAAATATAGCTGGAGAGATGGCATAGCATTAAAGCACTTACCTGCAAAGCCAAAGGACCGAGGTTTGAATCCCCAGTACCCACATAAGCCAGATGCACAAGGTAGCACATGTATCAGGAGTTTGCAGTGACTGCAGGCCCTGGTGCAACCATTCTCTTCATCTCTCTTGCTTTCTCTCTCTTTCTTTCTCTGCTTCTCTTTTTCTCTCTCTCTCAAATAAATAAATACAATGAAATATATTTAGAAAATTAGGGCTGGAGAGATGGCTTAGTGGTTAAGCACTTGCCTGTGAAGCCTAAGGACACCTGTTCGAGGCTCGACTCCCCAGAACCCACGTTAGCCAGATGCACAAGGGGGCGCACGCGTCTGGAGTTCGTTTGCAGTGGCTGGAGGTCCTGGCGCGCCCATTCTCTCTCCCTCTCTCTATCTGCCTCTTTCTCTCTGTCTGTCACTCTCAAATAAATAAATAAAAATAACAAAAAAATTAAAAAAAAAAGAAAGAAAATTAAAAAAAGAAAAAGAAACTTTCCTCCCATTAGCTGCTTTAGGTCAAGTGTTTACCCCAGCAATGAGAAGGTAACTGCCACATATACTCAATCTGGGAAGCGGTCATCATTCGCACTGATTCCCCGTCACTGTGACAAGTGATTGCTGAGCTATATGTACATGAGATTCTTACAGTAGACACAATGGGGCACTAAGCCTTAACGTGCTCTTATTGTCAAACTCAGGCAAGGAAGTGGTTTTATAACTTATTCCCTTGGGCTATGTCATTGTCTTTAATATATATAATACATATGTATTATATTATTATATTATATATAACATATTATTATATATTATTGTAAATATTATATATACATATATATACATTATAAATGGATGTATTTATATATATATATATATATATATATATATGTATGTAATTTGCAAGCAGAGAGAGAAAAGAGACAGACAGAGAGAATTGGCATGTCAGAGCCTGTAGCCACTGCAAACAAACTCCAGATGCATGTTCCATTTTGTGCATCTGGCTTTACATGGATATGAGGGAATTGAACCTAGATCATTAGGCTTTTCAGGCAAGTACCTTAACCACTTAGTAACCTCTCCAGACCTTTTTTATTTAAAAAATGTCATTATCTTTTATACTAGAGGAAGTTTTCTAAACTCACTAAGATTATAGTTGGCCGTGTCACCTCATTTTGACTCTCATGGAAGACAAATATCATCTTTTTGTTGTTGTTGTTATTTGTTTGTTTGTTTGTTTTTCAAGGTAGGGTTTTGCTTTAGCCCAAGCTGGATTTCACTATGTAGTCCCAGGCCTACCTTGAACTCACAGTGATCCTCCTACCTCTGCTTTCCAAGTGGTGGGATTAAAGGCATGTGCCACCATGCCTGGCATAAATATCTTCTGTATTTCAAGTCTTTGATGGACCCCATAGTCTAATTGTCTTGAGAGAATGAGTGAAGTACATGTACAGTATGGGGGAATAAATGACCCCCATGGTCCTTTCCCTGGGGTAATGAAGTATGATGTACAACCTTAGGATGCGGGTAATGGGGATTATTTAAGGAATCCAAGTAGGCAAGCTGTGACACTTTCTCCCTCTCTGCAACTGTGATAGATTCTCTCAAAGAGCCCTTGTCTGTCTTTGTAATCCTCACTGTGGGGACTCAATTGCCCAGAGTGGAGAGATAAAGGGAGGTTTCTTCTTCCCAGCTACTACCTGTGGCCCTGGGGATTTGTGAGTGTGTTCCAAATAACGGGCAAGTAGCCTGGGTCACAGATTTCTGTCCCCTATTTCATATCATTTGAAAGGTTCTTCTCTTACAGTGCAAATTTCACCTTTTATCTTAGTAAAACCATATAATCACTGCCCTCCCCTTGCTGGTATTTCAAAATTTCTTTCCTTTTGCCTCCTCCCATCTTCTCCCCTGGAATTAAGTAAATCTTGAGTCCCTATCATAGCTTCCATCTCTTTGTTGGAACAAAAACCCAGCCAGAAGCAGCCTATGGGAGGAAAGGATTTATTTTTGGCTTATAGTCTCAAGGGGAAGCTCCATGATGGCAGGAGAAGGAATAACATGAGCAGAGGGTGGACATCACTTCCTGGCCTCCAGGAGAATGAGCAAGGGGAACCCGGTTATAACACCCATAAGCCCACCCCCAACAACATAGCTCCTTAAACAAAGGTCCAATTACCAAATTGCCACCAGCTAGGGTCCTAGTATTCCAGAACACATGAGTTTATGGGAGACACCTAGTTCAAATCACCACTTTCTGCCCCTGACCTCCATAAACTGATGACTAGACATGATATGAAATGCAATGCATTCAGTCCAA
Source organism: Dipus sagitta (assembly GCA_036346955.1). Classification (NCBI taxonomy): domain Eukaryota; kingdom Metazoa; phylum Chordata; class Mammalia; order Rodentia; family Dipodidae; genus Dipus; species Dipus sagitta. The sequence goes on from CM070774.1 coordinate 174,529,312, forward strand.
CTTTATAAGTTCCCATAGTTTTTCAATCCCAGTACTGCTCAAACATCCCCATAGTCCAAGGTCTCTTGACTATTAGCCTGCAAAACCAAAATAACATAATTGCACTGAATAAATATTCACTCTGCAAAAGATGGCATTGCAAGAATATATTAAACAAATGCTTGATCTAAACAAATAGGGCAAACATCTCTAACCAGTGAAGGCTCTGGAGTTCCAAGTCTGCCCCTCCAGCTGGACTGCTCACAGCTGTGAGGAAAATTTAATCTCCAGCTTGAAACTCCTTTGCCAGCTGTCCCACAGTCCTGGCATCTCAAAAACATCCTTGGATCTATGATGAAAACCAAGGTTCATCCAAGCCATGGCTCCATCAGCCCTTCACACACGGACGACAACAATCCTGCCTCTCATTGTCCAGTGGCCTTTCCAAAAAAACAAACTATGTGGCAAATCCAATGACCATTACTTTCCTGAAATTGTAATACTTCAATAGTACCAGCTAGACAACCAAATTTCTTAATCTACAGGGCATAAAGCTGACTTTGAAGAGCAGGACACTTGCTCAGTATTCAGGCCCCCTACTTTCAAAAGAGTCAGCATTCTTTCTGCTTCCCTAATGCAGAACATCTGGCCCAATCTCAATGGTGGTGACCTTTCAGATAATTGCAGCTGAATAGGTGCTGTCTCCAGCCTGAAACTTTCATTTCACTCTGTGCCATATCCTTCTGCTCACATCAGTCCACTTCTATGCAGTGCAATCCTGCACAAGTTCTTAGAATACAGAAATGATGCAGTAAGCCTTTCACATAAATTGCCTCTAGCCCAGTCTGCACAAGCTCATTCTTCCCCTCATAAGCCAAGCCTGCAGAGTCCATAGTTCTTTCAACATTTAGGTCTTTTAACTCTGACCAGAATAGTCCATGAAACTCTGCCTTCAGCACAGGAAGGCATCTCCTGAACCAAGGTTTCAAATCCTTCTCTATTCCCCTTATAAATCAGTTCAAATAGGCTCAAGGTGACAGTCAGGTTTCTTGAAGTAACAACCCCTCTTCTTGGTATCAATTTTCTGTTGTAGTTACCTTCAAGTTGATGGCACAAAGTACCTGACCAAAAGCAGCTGATGAGACGAAAGTTGTTTATTTTGGCTTACTGTCTCAAGGGGGAAGTTCCATGATCAGAGGGGAAATGTGGTGGATCTAAGGCTGGACTTCACTTCTTCCACAGTAAGTGGAAAACGGCAGCAGGAGAGTGGACAGAGTTCTGGCAAGGGGAAGCAGCTATAACGTTCATAAGCCTGACCCTTTCTCCAGCAAGGTTCCAGTTCTGAAATTGCCACCAACTAGTGACCTCCTATATAGAACACATGGGTTTATGTGGAACACCTAATTCAAACCACCGTAGTTCCCAGGAAATAATTTGTTCCAAGTCCTGCATTCTCCAACATGAACCTTAGATGCATGTGGGTTGGGAAGAGGGGGATAAAGTGGATGATATTTAGATGCGCATCTTAGTGTTTGGGCAATAATGAAGAGAAGGAAATAGGGGAAGATGAAAATTGATTCGGAAGATAATTTGAGTAGTTGGGAGAAAGATGTTCCAAAACTGAGATAAGTGGTAATGACAATGGTAAAAAAAAAAAAAGAAAAAGAAAAGAAAAGAAAAAGATTAACCAGTTTTAGGAATTAGAGTCAACAGAACTTATTATCTGGTATAATGAGATATCTTCTAAAATATGGACGACACTACAAAGTTGCCCTACTTAGGAGTAAGAAAGCTATCATTTTATGCCTTTTGCTCACTGTATGCTGTGAGCTTCCCCAGACACTTGTGGATGATGAGGTGACTCATTGAGCAAGGATAGTTTTCTGGAGAAAATGTTGTTATGAATGCTACCCAGTACTCATAATGGCTGAATATGACTATATCAGCTGGTGACGGGGGACCTGGATAGGCAGGAGCAAATTTTGTGACAATAGTTGACATTGAAATATATCTCTTTTGTATTTATGTATGCTGTGCACCAAAGTATTTATTCTTAGATTTTAAAAAAAGGAAAAGATAAGGCTGCTGTAGGTATAAGCCATAAAAACTGTCAGACAGTAAAAATGGCATATAAATATCTGTACAACTATTCAACATTCAGCCTAATTTCTCAATAAGGTTTCTACTCCATCATATGTGGAAGCAACACTTTGATTTGATATATATTGGGTGCTAATAAGAAGGATTGATCTGATCTGTCAGAGTTGTGAAGGTTAAATAGAAATTCATTTATTTTTCAAGAGCCTGATTAAAAAGATTCAATTACCTTACAGTGTGGGACAGCAGTTTGCCTGAGGTAAAAATGAAGTTTAAGTTGGAGAGTAAACAATAAATGTCGTACTACAAACCTCTCCTTAGAGCCTAATGAAAACATAATTTGCTACCTCATTTGGAATTAACACCTGCATGGTATAACTGCATATCAGCGCTAAATATGCCAGATTTCCTGATTGCTTGCTGCCCAAATTGTTATTGGCATCTTGTCTTGAGGTTTTGGAACCTATTGCCCAAACATCACATGGCAATAAAATGTTGGATCCAAATACTTTATTTTTTATTCCTGGCTTTTTAGTGGAGATGAGATCTTACTTCATGCCTATACATTTGGCCATTCTCCTTTGCACATAGCGGATTTCTGACAATGAGAGAACAATTTTTTCATTCTAAAATGTGGGAGGGAAAGCCCAAACTACTAGATCCAGTATCACTGCTTTATACCTTTCCATATCCACAGAGAGTACTTTTCTAAGGTCATTGTTGTTTTTCACAATAAACACTGAAATATGGATAATGTGTTGGGTATCGAGCTTGGGTACTCCAAAGCTCATGAGCAGGGCCTCTGTGTGGCAAAGTGATGCTTTATCACAAGACCAGTGTCACTGGACATGGTATAGAGGAATAAACTGAAAGCTCTCTTGGCTTCTGTTCTTCTGCCTCTCCACAAAAGAGTAGTGCTCTTCTTTTGCTAGGAAATGACCTCTGGTAAGAGTTCTAGGATCTTAAAGGCCAGGAAGGATGATGGGGAAGCTTGTAGGAGAAGCCTCATATTTGGAGAAGGTCTTTGTCCTGAAGAGTTAGTTTGAAGAACAAGTGTTGATGCCCTCACTTTGTGCCTGGTGTGGGGGCTGCTGCCTTCTTGCCTCTAGCATGGATGTGCAGGGGCATGAGACATTCCTGTTTACAGATAAACTTCAGTGAGGGATCTGCCACATCCAGTCAGATCTTTCCAGAACCTAGAAATGACAATTATCTGTGGCTCAGCCTTTAGGAATTCAAATGGAAGTGCTTAAAAGTATGTTCTGAAGAACTTACTCCAAAATACCCTGAAATCAAGAACAAAAATAAATCTCCTTTTATAACCTTAAAACAATTTGTCCTTTTAACCAGGTTTTTCATTGGCATGATCTACATTCCAAGCATATTTTTGTGAGTGTGTACTTTTAAAATTATAATGGCAGACCTCAGAGGAATTTTCATATGTTCTGCATGAGATTTTCCCTCCCACTGGCCTGCCAGGGCAAAGCAGTGTTCTCACTAAGACTACATAGTTAATTGTGTGTGGAGTGTGTGGAGCAGTCTAAGGCTTCAGGCAGAAGGTGAAAACTTCCACCCAGCTTGCCCAGAGAGTAAGGCTAGATTGTTTTACCTTCTCACCAGAGTTGTGAAACAATAGCTAATCATCCCTGAGCTTGTTCCTTTCTTGTTAATGTGGAATGTTTACACTTACTTGGTCCATTTCTAGACTTCAAGTTTCAGACCAATTTCAATGGAGCTCATGACTTAATTTTCATTTCTTTGTTTTTGTGGCTTTCAAAGAAGATTAAATTTTGAAGAACAGTTTACTTCTTTAGTTCTCTATTTTCCTGATGTTTTCATCCATATGAATTGTGTGTGACAATACACATGGTAAATATAATACGTAAAAAAACATAATGGCGAGTTTACCATCCAGAGGCATGACTTATCTAAAGACTTATTTGTCTCTTATCTGAAGTCACAAAATGTCACTGATAAACTCACACTTTCTATTCTCAAAATGACAATTTATTTTAAAGCAGACACTGGCCATTTCTTTTAAGTTTCATACTGTTGAGTATGAAAAGCTCATATTTTACTTCTGGGAGGCAAGGACTGACTACTACACTGTGAATAACCTCAGTCTGCTCAGCACCTTAGAGGAAGAATAATCCTTCTGAAATGAGGTAGGAGGAAGAGAGCTTTCATAAATAAAATTAGAAGTGCCTCAGAGGATCTTGCTCTTTCAAAGGCAACATCAGCTCCTTTTGTAAAATCAAAAGCAAAAAAAAGGCCTTTATTCTTGCTTAAAGTACAATGATGGCTTCCTTACAGTTTTCCCTCCAGATCCAAATCTCTTGCAGTCTTTTGTCTACATTGTTCCCAAAGTAATCGTTCTAAAAATTCAAATGTGGCCATGTTACTGTCATTACATGGTGCCCCTATTCAGAAATCAAACTTCTTAGCTTGCTATGCAAGCAAGCCTCCAGGGACAGATGCAAACATTGTGGGCCCTGAAACTTGTGAAGTTGGGGTGGGGATTATAATAAGAATTATGAAATTATGAATTACAATTTACCTACGAAGCCTTAGGCAGGGTCATACTGATGAACCCCCCAGAAGCATAAATTTCACTTGTCTCCTGGCTTATCTACCTCTGTTAGGGGAATTGTTTAATTATCTCATATGTGCTGCAGGTACCAGTTCAATAAATAATGAGCAGGGTAAGTTAGCTATCAGACAAGCTGAAGTTGCCGATTGCCAAGAATCTCTAGCTAGAATCGAGATGTAAGATAGCTGCAGGTGTGTATGACCTGAAAGGCTTTTTTTTTTTTTTTTTTTCTAACAGGAAAGAAATGTGCTGAGACTCTCCTATGGTTACATTGATGAGATATTAGGGTCGTCATTCCCAGACTACATCGATGCCAAACAGGTTCAAATTTGACCCTTCGGTTAGTAAAATAAAATTAAGTTATTAGGATCTCAACATTCAACTCAGGTAGTACCTAACTTCTTTTATTAACTCCTCACTGTCTGGTTGAAATCATCAGTTTTTTTTTTTTAATTCCTAGCAACATTTTTTAGAAAGATTTATTTTATTTTATTTTATTTATTTATTTGAGAGTAACAGGCAGAGAAAGAGAGAGAGAGAGAGAGAGAGAGAGAGAATGGGCATGCCAGGGCCTCCAGCCACTGCCAAAGAACTGCCATCTCTCGAGCCCCCTAGCAACATTTTGCTGGTGGCTGATGGAATCTGCATCGCCTATGTCATTGTCTGACTCTGTAGTTAAAGGAAACTCAGCTGACTGTACCTGTGGTTAACTTCCTCAGACCAGACAAAGGGCCAGTCTGGTTTCTCCCCAGTGGAGACTGAAGAGGACTTGATGATAGGAGCTGTTGAACATACCCTGGCATCTTTCCTTTTCTATATAATCCTCTTCTCTTTATTCTGCTTTATTTTGGTTCTCCCTGGTTTTTTCTCTATAGCTCCCTTAAAAAGTAAAAATAAATAAATAAATAATGACTCCTTATTTCTCCGCTGACTTGTCTCTAAAGTACTTACATTATCTTGGGTCCACCAAAATACAAAAGCCACAAATGGGACTCGATATGCAAGAATTTCATTAGGCTGTATGTTGGAGACAGAAAATGGAAAAGGAACTGGCAAGGATTGGGAGTGCAGCCAGATTCTGGTGCAAGACTGAAGCCAAATGAAGAGTAAGGGGAAGGAGAATTGGATGGAAGCACAGTATCTCTCCAGCACCATGCAGTCTAATGGTCCTGTCCAGGGCTGCCAGCCTTGGGTACCATCTTGTAGGTCTACGAGATAGATATATCTAGGCTTGGGTTCTACTGTTCCAGAAGCCAAAGAGGCTTTCCCAGTGTTTCGCTTCCTACTTCTTTGTGTGTCGTGTAAGATGCAGCCATTTGTCTTTTGGTTTGGAGGGTTATTCCAGCACGCTTCTAATCTCTGGGTCTTCAAAACATCACTGAAGTGCTGGGACATGAGTTCCCTAGTAGAGCGTTCTCTCACCCTCCAGAGTGCAGGACCTCAAGTCTGCAAATCTTCTTTTGCTCCCATTCATTTAGCATTATGGATGGAATCAATTGATGCGATGTCTTTTAGATCTAGCTACTTTTGTGTTCTGTTATGACAGATCAGTTAACATAACTCTGGAGAAAACCTTAAGTGATTACTGTCAACTCATGTGAATATAAACTGTTTCTGATCCTCTTTTCTGGATGAACTTGAATAAAATGCACTGACTATATACACGGTTACATGATGTGTCTCTGAGAACATGCTATTTTTTTTCCTACCAAGCATACTGTTGATGGCATAGTAGGCATAATCCAGGACATTTCTTCTTTAGATTTGTGAGAATCTACAGTCATTTTCCACATTCCAACCTGTTTTTGAAGAGGTGGAATAGCGTAACAGCACATTACACGGAGATGTGATAGGACTTTCCATGCAGACACACATTTTTGCCACATTTCTCTATGGAAATGTGTTCTTTTGTCCCGTGTGTGGGTGGTGTGTGTATACGTGTATAGGTGTGGTGTCTTCGTGAGCATGTGGGTACCTATGAATATGTCTGCACTTGCATGTGGAGGGCAGAGGATAGCTTCAGGTATTATATTCATGACCACTGGTTATCTCTCTCTTTTTAAATTTTTTTTTAAAAAAATTTATTTATTCATTAGCAAGCACAGAGAGAAGAGAGACAGACAGAAAGAGAACGGGCACTCCAGGGCCTCTAGCCACCGCAAATGAATTCCAGACACATGTGCCCCTTGCACATCTGACATACATGGGCCCTGGGGAATCGGACCTGAGTCCTTTGGCTTTGCAGGCAAATGCCTTACCAGCTAAGCCAGCCCTGGTGTTCTCATTTTGAGGCACCCATTGGCTTTGAGCTCACCAATTCATCTAGACTGACAGGCCAGTGAGCTCCAGAGATCCTCCTGTTTCCGCCTCCCCAGAGCACCCACTATTGTTATGAGTGCTGAGGACTGAACTTACTTTCCTGGCCTGTTAAGGCAAGCATTTCACCCACTGAGCTCTTACAACCCAGTCCCTTGTCTTTCAAATCCTGGAGCAGTTTCAGAAGTTTCCATATGATCCCTGCTCCCCACAATGAAAACTCTGGCTACTTGTCAGCTATACCAAGTGGAATCAAGGTTGGTAGGGACTGTATGGTCCTGGTTCATGGCTTCCATGGTGAGACACACCTCCAGGGCCCCAGTGCTTTCCTTTGTCAGTGGTCTATAGCTCTGAAAATCTGTCCTAGTCTGAGAACTGAGCAAGGGGTTAGAATGTTGGGCAAACACTGTCAGTGTCCTCTCCTTCACTCTTGTCTACATTTGGTTGTAGTGTCAAGCGGCATCCTTTCTCGCGCTGGTCTGCTTTACTCCTGGAGATACCATTCCCTCTTGATCATCTCTGCAACTCCGTGCAGTCAGCTTCCACCCCCACAAGCCTTGCCAGTCACTGTGGTATTTGCAGCCTCTGAATCATGTAGGATAAGTGCTGTTACCAGGCCTGTATTACTTCAAGGCCCCATCATCTTCACAAACGTCAGTCTATGCGACAGCTTTGAGTACCATCCTCTCTGGCCTGCAGAAGGAGCACCCCGGAATTTCTTGGTCTGCTCCTATGGCCACTGCATTCCTGTCACCTTGGAGACCCATATGCCCTCGGGGCCTTTCTGAGCAATGTAATCTTCTCGCATCTCTTCTGGCCTTTTGTCATATGTCTGTCCCACATACCCACTTCCCTCAGCCTCTCAATTTCTTCCTCCACTTCCTACTAGAACGCGACAGTTCTGCTTTGTGGAGAAGTGGCCAGGCTTCTAGGAGTTGTTCGAGCTGTAGTTTCTCCATTCCGTGCGGTCCTTATGAGGACATTAAATTCCAAGTGTAGAGAAATGACCCTCAGGTGACTGGGTTCTTGCTTACTTAATTGTAACCCTGCATGCCTCGATCAAGCACTTCCAAATTCCAACCCTAGGAGTTAGGTATTGATAGCTTTTCCTTGGTTGCTTTTCAGCTTTGCTGCTTTTAATAGATTCCCGGATTTATCTTCACGGGGTCACTTTTCAAGGGATACTTTAATTGCCTGTTTACTTCTGCTGCAGTCTTCCTTGTTCTGCTACTTGTGGTGCATGGGTGTCTAAGAGGTATTCATTTAGCTGGTATTAAGCCCACCATGGGCACAAGACTAACTTACTTATGTTTATAAGTGAGTTAGGAGAGTAAAAGTAAAAGTTCCTGTGATTCACATAGTACCATAGGAGTTAACTTTCCTTTTAGTGGAGTTAAATCCAGGTTGATAAAAGGTAGGAATTATCCAACAAAACTTACAGAGAGCTGTTTCAGGATTGTTTTAAAAATTCCTTTGAGATGGTCAATTAACATTTCGATTACAGTCTGACATATAATTCCAAGATAATAAAACCTAACCTTTCTTTCTGAAATGGCCTTTTTGACATGGGAATTTGGGAACTGGGTTCTTATCCAAAAACAATTAATTGGCCTTCAGTTGGTAGCCCATGGTTTCATAAGAGCTTCCTCTGTGCCTCCAAGAGCAAACACTGCAGGTGAACTGGGAAGAATGACAGCACTTTGTCCTGACTGATGCTAACAATAATTAGCCTTTTATTACTCATAGTAGTCTTATCTCCCTTTAAAAATCTTACCAAAATGTAAATGAATATAGATGATAAATGGATTATTGGCACAGGGTTACAATACGAAGTAAGAGAAGGAACAAAAGCAAATAAGTAAAACAAGTATGAATACATCTTATGACTGTGCTTCAAATCACCCTTCAGTTTGTTTAATCTCCATGTGATTTATCCTTGAAGAGCTAGCTAATTTGTAATATTGTTTGGAGAACTCAGAGGTATCAGACTGAAGCCAGTTTTTTTTTTCCAAAGTAAAATTAGTTAGGATGATAAGAAAATCCACCATTTAAAATAAATTGGCTCAGGGACTAGCTAAAACTCAGAACAGAGCTATGTCACAGATGAAATCCTTATTGGAAATGTAGCTTTGACTTCTCAGTAGAGATAAAAACCCTCATTTGAGTGTGAAAGCAATAGATATCAATTATTTGTAATTTTGATTTTGCCTGTGATGATTTGCATTCCTTGGAAGTTTAAGAAATCTGCACGATATTAAAAAGAAAGATACACTTAAGTTAGGGCTTGGGTCTCTCTTGATTCAAGGTCCTGCGTTCCCCATCATCTCCCCATCTTGCTTCTAGTAGTCCTAACCAGATAGAGAATAATCCATGTTCCACGTGGAGCCAGAGTGGTAGTTTTCACTGCCTTAGCATTAAGTCAACTGAAGTAAAGCACTTTAAAATAATAATGGAGAATGTAGTGCATCCAGAAAAATCCTGTTGGGTAGTCATATTGAGACATATTGACATATTACAGACCAGTGCTGAGTTATGGAGCGAGGGAAAGCAAGGAAGTTTTACACTGGACTTTGATGGAGTATATAAAAATTAAAAAAAAATTGAGAATCCAAGCCATTCATTGATTTATCTGATTCTCCCCCCCCCCCCCTTTGGTTTTTCAAGGTAGGATCTCACTCTAGCTCAGGCTGACCTGGAATTCACTATGTAGTCTCAGGGTGGCCTCGAACTCACAGTGATCCTCCTACCTCTGCCTCCCAAGCACTGTGATAAAAAGCGTGTGCCACCACGCCCGGCTGATTTATCTGATTCTTAAAATAGCCATTCACAGCATATTTGAAAACACACTCAGCGACGGACACTTATTTGCCATCAGAGGTTTCTGGTTATAAAGTTGGGGTAGGTTTTGGTTATCCTTGCGCTGGCATGATCAAAATGCCTGACCAAAACAATTTAGTGGAGGCATTATTTATTTTGGCTCTCAGTGTCAATGAGATTTCAATCCATCAAGGTGGAGAAACCATGCTACGTGAAGTGACTCTATTTGTGGCGGGACCTTGTGACAGACCATGAAAACGAGAGTGAAGCAGGCTGGCCTGATGACCGCCAAAGTGCCGCTTCTACCAGCCAGGCTCTCCTGATGCTTCCATAGCACTCTATGACAGCACCACCAGCCAGGGAGCAAGTTCAAAGTATGATCCTGGGGAGGACTTCTCAGATTTAAACCTTCAGTGTGCAACTGAGTAGTATTTCAGATCCCCAAAACTAACATTGGACGGTGTCTTCCTCAGTCTTAAAACATGCAGGGCAAGTGGCCCTGGTTGACTGGACAGCTCCTGTGCTGCCTTGCAGACGCCCGTCCTACACATAACACGGGTGCTCTGACTTACGGTGTTTGGATGGAGTTTGCATTTCTATAGATTTTAAATCTACTGATGAATGTGAAATGCTGTTAGGAGTTATAGCATCCTCCTAGGAAAGTTATTGCATCTATCTTGCATCTTATTGCTGTGGATAAGAAATCAAAACTACCATCTTGTTCATAAATACTTCTTGTTGGATTAACTACCCTGTCCTGCGACACTTGACAATGTGAATTTTCCTCCCTCAGCCGTCACTTGGCTCCATCAATCTGGAGTTGTGACTTTCTATTAAGACTGCCTTACCTTACAGCAAATACTTTTATGAAGAAGAAATCAAAACACTGGGCAGTTTTGCCTTCTGTCATTTGGTGACTTTTGTATGTGTGTGTGTGTTTTGCATGCATTTGTGTATGTTGCCGTCAGGTTCGAGATGCTGGCAGAAATCACCCTGCCAAGAGCAGCTTGTGGGAAAAAAGGGTTTATTTTGGCTTACAGAATCAAGGGGAAGCTCTATCATGGCAGGGGAAAATGATGGCATGAGCAGAGGGTGGCCATCACCCCCTGGCCAACATCAGGTGGACAATAGGAGAGTGTGCCAAATGTTAGCAAGGGGGAAAGTGACCATAACACCCATAACCCCACCCCCCACAATGCACCGCCTCCAGGAGGCATTAATTTCCAAATTGCCATCAGCAGTGCACCTAGCGTTCGGCACACCTAAGCTTATGGGGGGGCCCTGAATCAACCCCCCGCAGTGTATGAGTGTCCATAGGTACACATGTGTGGGAAATGCAAGCCAGAGGTTGACATCAGGGGTCTTCATGGATTGCTTTCCACCCAAATTTTGGCTGGGTCTCATATCTGAGCTGTTTTGGGTTATAACCAATTCCTTGAAACTTTCCCTGAAATGCTTGTCTAGCATGTCTGCATGTTTCTCTTTTTCCTCACCTCTGCCGCCTTCTGAGGTTTAGTGTGAATCTACTTTAAGGACTGAAATGCCTTTCATAATGATATACTGCCTGAAATTTGAATACTCTGAATGTTTTGAAATAAACCTTAACACCTGGCACATTTTTCACAATGTGATTGACAGTCTTTTCCTTGGTTGTAATAGATTTTGAGATATTTTCATTTTTTCCCCCAAAGTTCCTATTAGTTCTACTTCAAAAGGCACTAATTTATGGTCAGAGTAGAATTAGCTCACCAGCAATGTGTCCTTTCCTCAGTAAAAGGAACCTCTTCAAAATCCTGAGTCAGCTTTTTCAGAAGGGTTTGTTAAGAAATCAAGGATTTTAGAGCATATACATTCTCATTTCCTGTGTATAAAGCATCCCTATGTCAAAGTCAAAGTTTTCTGTAAATAGACTTTTCCTATTAGTTTGTACAATAGAAAAGTAATTGGACTCAACTGGCATAGCCAGTGGTGCACAGTTAATATGTCATTGGATACATGGTGCTTGTTTAGACAACACTGGAAAAGTTGTTTTAAGATACTTAATGACTTGGAAAATACTCATGTAATCAAAAAGAAGTTTTGATGATTGTGAAAATCGCCTATCAGTCGTCTAAAAATATATGCATACCAAAAAATTAACCATCAAGTTAACAATCGGTATTCTGTTTGAATTTTGCATTATCTCTTCATTTTTTGATTTTCAAATACCATTTTGACTACATACTGCTTTAAAAATAATGTGTTAAATCATTTTATTGCACATGCGTATATATACATGGTTACATATATTTACCTCTTATCTCCTTGGCTGGGTTTCTCTTTTCTTTTTCCCCCTCATTCTAGAATCCCTTCAATGACCACTTATCAAATATAGTGAAAAGGACAGAGGAAGCGTTGCTTGCTGAGGAACAGTTCTGACTTTCCCTCCTCCTAGCTAGCACTTGATGACTTAGCCCATGCGAGGCACAGTGCCAGGGCTTTGGAGCACACAGTGATTTATATATCAAATTATCTCAACTAATCCTTAACAGCTATCGGGTGTTGGGTTGGTAAGGGCACTGAAGTTCATGCTGTCCAAGGACTCACAGCTGATATATGGCAGATTTTAAATTGACACAAGATCCTCAAGGACAAAGCTCTAATCTTTCACTGTAAGGCAAACGTGAATAATGCAGTAGCCCTTTACAAAGTTATTGGTATATACAATACAATTCTCCATTTCCTGGCCTTTCAGCTTTTTAAAATCACTCTTCTTTTCCACCTTTTATTTTGAGATAATTGTAAATTTACATGCAGATGTAAGAATTAGAAATTCAGTGGTCCTCTTGCCCTATATACCTCGGTAGTAATATCTTGCAAAACTGTGGAACGTCACTAGGATGTTGACATTGATGAACCAAGATACAGAGCGTTTCCATCACCACAAAGATCCTTCATGTGGACCTTTACCAGGCTCATCCACATTCTCAACACCCCCACTTAACCTCTGGCAACTGCTGAGCTGTTCTTTATTTGTATAATGCCAGAAATGATAAGTAGAATTGTGTAGCATGCAGCCTTTTTGGGATTAGCTGTTAACATGCACCTGGTTCTTTGCAGATACATCTAAATCACTCCATATAGCAATTGCTGGCTCCACTTATCATTGAGAAGGATTCTGTGGTTTGCAAGTGGAAGAGTTTATTTAAAGATTCACCTATGGAAACATATGTGGGTTGTTTCCAGTTTGGGGCTCTTCTTAATGAAGTTGCTACATTATTATGTGGATTTTGTATGACTCTGAGTCTAGGATAATTTCTAAGGGGTTCAGTTGCTGAATTGGATGAAAGTTGCATATTTTGTTCTAAAAGAAATGACCAAAATGTTTTTAGACACTTCTGTCATTAGAGTACTAGAAATTCAGTTTTCGTCTACATCTGTCATAATAATAAATATAATAAATAGCCATTCTGATCCTTGTGTAGCGGTGCCCTGATGTCTGATAATGTTGGTCATCCTTCCATAGGCCTATGTTCTGTATATATTCTTGGAAGAAAGGTCTCTTCATGCACTTTGCCCACTGCATTCATTGTTTTGTTTTTATTGTTAAGATTTGATATTCAATGCTACTAGTTATTTGCCTGAGTTGTGGCTTATAAATGCTTTTTTTTTTCTTATCCTGTAAGTCATCTAATTTCTATTTTTTAATCTGTCTTTCTTAGATAAGAAGTTTTAAGTTTTGGCGAAGCCCAGTTTATAATGCGGTCTTTAATATATCATGACTTCAGTGTTAAATATAAGAACCATCTATACCCACTCCCAGAGATTTTCTCCAATTTTTCCTCTGAAAAGTTTACATTTTATACGTTCATGCCTCCCTTAACAATGAGGACATCAGTTGGGAAACGTGTCATTAGAAGAATTTATCACTGTGAGAATATCATATGCATATGTACACAAGCCTCAGTGGCGAGTCTGACATACAGTTAGGCAATATCTGCTTCAGCTTATGGCTCCTCTGCTACATATCTATACGGATTGCTACTCCACTGAAAACCACAGGAAGCTGCAATATAATGAGACATATTTGTGCATTTAAGCACAGCAAAGCTTGAGTCTGGACTTGGGAGACAAAACAAGTCAGGAAGGCACTTGCAGCACAAGCATGAGGACCTGACTTCATTCTCTAGTATCCAGGTAAAAATGCTTGATAGGGGCTGGAGGGATGGCTTAGTGGTTAAGGCATTTGCCTACAAAGCCAAAGGACCCAGGTTCTATTTCCCAGGACCCACGTTAGCCAGATGCACAAGGTGGAGCACGCGTCTGGAGTTAGTTTGCAGTGGCTGGAGGCCCTAGTGCACCCATTCTCTCTCTCTCTCTCTCCCTTTTTCTCTCTGTCAAATAAATAAATAAATATAAAAAATTTAAAAAAATGCTTGGTAGCACAGGACTGTAATCCCAGTGCTGGGGAGACAGACTTCCTGGCCAGGCAATCTAGCCTAATTGGTGAGCTCTAAGCTAATGAGAGACTCCATGTCAAAAAAAAGTTTAAGATAAAAATTGTAATTGTGTACAGAGTAACAAATTAGCATTAGCTTGCCATAACTATTTTTTTACTTTATAAACTTAATTTTTAACTTTTTGACTCAATGTGTCTTAAGACACACTGTTCAGTTTACAAAAGCACTTTTCTTTTTTTGTGTTTTTTTTTTCTTTTTCTTTCTTTTATTCTTTATTAGTTAGTTTTGTATTCAGCAAATACAGTCAGTTTGGTACCACTATTAGGCTCATCTGTGACCTACCCCCTCCGCTTGGCCCCTCCTTGTTGAGGTATATGGGTCATGCATTGTGGAGTTAGCCCACAGTTATGGGTAAGATAAATGTCTCTGCATATCATGACCCAACATGTGGCTGTGACATTCTTTCTGCCCCCTCTTCCACAAAATTTCCCTGAGCCATGTTGAGTTCATTTTTGGTCTGCTTCAGTGATGAGGTATTGGGTGCCTCTGAGGCTCTGGCTCTCTGATTTGGTAGGAGTTGTTTTTTCTCTGTGTTGATCTCCTTCCCCCTTGTGCTGGTATCCGGTTCATCAGGAAAACAGCACCCTTCCTTGTTTCGCCAATTTTTCTTAGTTTCAGCAGGGGCCCTTTTAAGGTATGATGGGGTGGCTCTCTCCTTAGGCTCTCTCCTTACATCTATCTGAAAAAGAGAAGCAGATTCTCCAACGGAGAGTAAGTTAGCACCAGGACAAGTGAGATAACCCTTACTTTTTTTTATAGAGAGTTTAATAGGTGTAGGCCCTTTTGTAGCCCATGATTGATGGTAACTTGATATTGGCAAGTGGGCTTATGTTTAGATATGGTTCTGACTTGTTTCCCAGCTCCAGCTATGGGTCCCATACCACTGACGAGATCAGTTAGCCAAATTAAGAGCAGTTGGTTCCCCACCATGGCTGTGTGCCACTATTGCACTTGTGTGGGCATCACAACAGGTTATTTGCTGCTAAGTAGGTTAGACCATGAGTTGTACAAAAGCACTTTTCTTGATTACTTTACTCTGTAAGCCTTTTCCTATTTAGGAGGTTAATTCCTAGTTTTTAAACATGCTTTTAAAACACAAACACAAAAATGTGTTATCTTAGGCCTTCACAGGGTCAGGGTTGCTAATATCACTCTCTTCTCTGTCCACATTTGTTCCCCTGGAAGGTCTTCTGCAGTGGTGACACTCTCAGATGTGTCAGCTACGCGGATAGCAGCATATCCTTCTGGAAATCCTCCTGAAAGATTTATGTTGACATTTTTTCAATAAGTAAAAATAGTGGACCTCAAAGTGAAAAGTATAAAATAATGATAGAGTTGTTTATTATCAGTGTCAAATATTATATGCAATATATAATTATAGATGCCATACCTTTAAATGACTTGACAGCACAGTACGCTTATGTATAGGAGCATCACTGTCAGCATGAGTAATGTATTGATCTGTAATGGCTCTACAATATGACGGTGTCAGCGGGCAATGGGAATTTTTCAGATCCATTGTGATGTTATGAGACCTCAGAATATATACAGCCTTTCATTGTCTGAAACATCATTCTGTTCTGTGATTGTATTTAACTTTTCTCACTGTGATAGGTTGAATGTGAAGTATACCCCACAGGCTAGTGTTTAAACATTTGGTTCCCAGCTGTTTAGGAAGTCATGCAATCTTTTTCTTTTTCTTTTTCTTTAGGAGGTGTAGCCTTGCTGAAGGGAGTACGTTACTGGTGAGTGGGTGCTAAGGTGCTACAGCCATTGCTGGGCCCTATGCACTCTTTCCTTTCTCTACTTTCTCCTCTGACAATGTGATTGACACGCTTTCCCCACCATGATGGATTCTACTTTTTGGAACTGTAAGCCAAATTAAACCATTTTCCTCCCATAGACTGCTTATGCCTGGGTCTTTTGCCCCATCAACAAGAAAGTAACAATCTTTTTGGATATTTCCTGCCCCAGTGCTAAGATCAACCAACTCGCAGAGGACCCCTGGCTGTTTTCACTGGAAGTGGTTTGGAACTGAGACCCGGACTGGAGGTCATTATTACTAAGTTATTACTGCTTCTAGATTCTAGATCTGAGTTATACCAATTCATGGAAGAGTGTTTGGACCTGAGAATATTGTCCACATGCAAGTATGAATATCTATATTAATCTAAATGTGCTCATACTGCTGCCTGCAACTACAGTCTATTCAACATTTGCCATTCTAGCATCCTCCCATTGTTGACTTGCATATTCCTACTGGCAAGGCACCTGGTCTCTGCTAACTTCCATCTGTATATTCAGTTATTCACTTCCAGTGTCATGTATGATGGTGTCAGAACTGCTCACCTGGTGGTATAGAATTTTATCAACTAGGGTACAGTCCTTCTACTCTACTTCCTCTTAGGTGAGCCTGTTCTGTGCACTACTAATGCAATTAGACTGTATTGTCACAGTCTGCATTCCATCCTGGGATTACTAGACCTTGTAAAAGGTTTCTAATATGCATACTTTATATTTTTGTGGTATCGTGTTCGGTGGGTTTTACCAATGTAATGCTGTGTATCTATACTTAGAATTATCATACAGAATGTGTACCTTTAAAATATATATGCTGAGCCTGGCGTGGTGGCACACGCCTTTAACCCCAGCACTCGGGAAGCAGAGGTAGGAGGATTGCTGTGATTTTGAGGCCACCCTGAGACTACATAGTGAATTCCAGGTCAGCCTGGGCTAGAGTGAGACCCTACCTCGAAAAAACAACAACAACAGAAAAAACAAGCAAACAATATACACTTTGTCTGTCTAATTTTCTGTTTTTGCCTGGCAAGCACAAATCATCTTATGGTCTCTACAGTTTTGTTTTATTCATGGTGTCATACAATTGGCACTAGATTGTATGTAGTGTTTTTCGGGCTGGCTTCTACTGTGTAATATGCATTTAAAGGTTCAACCATGTTTGATAACTCATTAGCTTATTTTTAAAATCACTGATTAATATTCATTGTATGGACACACTATGACTTATCTGTTTTGTAACTATGAATAAACCTGCTATAGACATTGACATACAAGTTTTTTTGGTAAATATAAATATGCAAATCAGTTGGATAAACATCTATGAGCATGATTACCAGATTATATGGTAAACTATGTTTCAATGTGTAACAAACTGCCAACTGTCTTCCACAATGAGCAGGCACACACTTTCACATTCTTACTTCAATGAAGGAGAGTTCCTTCTGTTTTGCATCTTTACCAGCCATTGGAATTGTTGGGGTTTTGTTTTTAGCCACTGCAACTGATGTTTTATTCTTAAGAATCTACTGGAAGATAGGCTGGTATTTGGCAACTTGGGGAAGTTAAAGTCAAGGATACTGTTTAGCCAATCAATATCAGTCACTTGGTCTCACAGAATGAGAATTGCCTTGCTGCTATTGAATTTGCTTTGAGACCAGAGAGACCATGCTTACAAACATCCCCTTAAATTCATGTTTTTCAACCCTGTCAGACTTAATGTTCCCTTATAGTCAATTTGATAGTATTTCTTTTGCTGTGTCAAAATGAAGATCATCAGTAATCTAACTGGATCATATAATTTTTAAAGAGCAAGATGATATTGATAAGGATTAGGACTCAGGTAGCTCATGTTGTCAGCAGTTTAGGCCGAGTCTCAGACCCTCAAGCAAGGTAAACATCAGTTTGCCTGACATCCTGACTAATGCATCAATAAGGCAATTCCAGTCCAGGGGATAGGAGTTCTAAAACCTCCTACTCATCAAAATAGTGGCTTTTGACTCACCATGATACTAGCAGACCCCAGCAGTTCCAATTTTTCTTCTACTTCCTGATCCCTCAGCTTCTTGAGAATTTTGGTGGGTTTTTCTTAAACCTGCACAATCTCATTTTATTTCTTCAACAGAGACCCCCCCTGAAACCACCCAGATGTGTTTAAGTATCACATCTCTACCTGTTCCACGTGTCACCCACCACTCAGACTGGTTCTATAATAACCCTTGCAGTACCCAGTGATGCCTGGCAACTGTTGTTCCCTTGCCCAGCCCTACGGGGAGGTTTTCTCAATCTCTAATGAATCTCTTCTATGAACTCTTCTTTGTGTGCCTTCCCTCTGTCCTTGTGCATCATTCCAGACAACCATGAGACAATAAGCTGGCTTGGACAGTTTTAGCAACCATTGATTAAAGCTGCTCTGACCCCCGAACTTAAGCCCACTTGAGCTTAGAAAGCCTCGTTTACTCTCAAAACTGGCACAATACCCCAAAACATAAAGGGAAACTTTACATATTCAAAATAAATTACATATTCCAATGTGTTCAGTTGGAACTCCATTAAAGACAATGGAGTGTCCAGATACAAACACATTCTTCTTGAAATGTGTAAGTGAGGGGATCCAGTCATTTTGTATGCTACAAACTAGCTGAAACTTTGGTATCTCATCTGTTTTGGAATGCTGTAATGACATTGCCACCACTGGGTGAGGGAAGCACATTTATTTCCCACAGTCCTGAAGGATGGTTTTCACAGATTAGAGTGCTAGTGGCATGGTTGAGCTCTGAGGGATTCCTTTCACGTTAGAGAATATCAATTGCTTGCTGGGCATTCAAATGGCCGAAAGAGGACTGGAGGGGTCTCCATGGGCGATTTTACAAGGAAACCACACCCGTTCCAGCGGACTTGCCTTCTTGACCCGGCTTATCAACTGTGGTAGCTGGAATGTACGTCTCCCATAGACGAAGGTGTTCTACTGAGCTTCTAACCTGGATCTCCAGGTGTCTGGCTGAAGGAGGTGTCACTTAGGGGTAGATCCTGAGGCACAACCCTAAGGTGTCACTGGGGGAGGGTCTGTTTTCCAGCCCAAATGTGTGAGAGAGCAGTTGGAGCCCCGGGGTCCTGTTTGCGTTTGCTGCTTTGGTGTTTGCTGGCTAGCGGTGCTTTCTCTCTGCTTGGATGTATGGAAGCAGCTTTTCCTGCAACTGATCTGTGAGCTTGAGATCAACCCTAAACCCTGCCCGCTTTGACTGTTCATGCCAGCAGTGTGGAGCTCTCTACACCACCTGCCAAAGGCCCCATCTCCTACCATGTCACATTAAGAATTAGGATTTCAACATGAATTTTTGAAGGAGACACAGCCATTCAGTCTTCTGCGAGTGGGATAGGTGTACACTAGAATAAAGTCTAATATTGCTTGGACATAAGAACAGAGTGCTTATTTTATACAATGGAGGAAAATCGCCCCAGATGAATAACCTCCAAGCTAAATGGTAGACTATTGAGAGGCAATGAGGATATACAGTTCTTGCAAATGATGCCATCATTATATGTATGCTGGTACAATTTCTTATATTACAATATATGGTGAGATAGTTAGTGGCACAGTGTCGCAATTCCTATTTCAAAGTTCCACATATGTGCGGCCTCATCTGAAGCTGCATAGAAGGCCACATTCTCCTGCAGGCCACGGGGACCATGTAATGGATTAGAAAATAACAATAAAAATAAGAGATGTTTAGAAAAATTGTGTGGTTAAGCTAGTGAATAATATTGGAGTAAGAGCTGAATATAAGCAAACCCAAAAATTTATTGCTATTTTCATAACATAAAGTTTTATTTTTTGTTCCAGAAAAATATAATTTAAGATAGTAAAAGATTGTAAAATTTAGAAAACATATTTGTAGTAAAATGCAGTAAGAACTCCATATGTTGTGCTGATTTGATAATATTTGGCACCAAGTCACTTAAAAGGAGTCCCAATTCTATTGTACATTAGCAATCTGCCTTGCAGTTTTGCAGTAATTGCACATCTGCAATGACACATTCTTTAAAACAAATATGTACTTGGAACTGTTACGCTACATTGAGTAGGTAGAGAGCAGAAAGTAAATAAATTATCCAATGGTTTTAAAAATATTGTCTTTTCCCATTTAAGCTTCTCTCTATAATATTCTTTTCTTAAATTACACTGACACTTTTGCATAAGCATATGTAAATTTTTTTAGTATTTTATCTACTAAAGTACTGATTTATTCTTGTAGAGTGGTTGGCACTTTAGAACATAAAAACATTGTGCAAGAGAATGTTTCTTGAATGGTATTTTCCTTTGTATTTTAGAATCTATAGTGTTCCTGGCTCCTACCGACTAAATGCCTGAGCTTCCATATCCCTGTCCCTAAGCATAATATAACCAGTAATGTTTCTGGGATGTATTCTAGCCTTCTGGGATGTCCCCTAATCTGAAATATCTCACTTAGTGACAATCACTGAACACAAATCCACGTTACTGCTCCGTTCTGAGGAGAATAGTGTGTTTTCAGTCATTGAGTCTTTAGAGGTTACACTAAGAGGTTCTGTGATGATTTCCTGGTGGCAAAAGAGATCATAAAAATCTTGAAAGATGGATGTGATAAGGTCCTTGAGGAACAAATTAGCTGTCAGCAAAGAACACATACTATCTTGTTTTGTTTTGTTGCTTTATTTATAGTATATATATGTATTATATATATATATATGTATATATATATGTGTGTGTATATATATGTTATGTATATGTATGTTATAGTTTCTCTCACACACACATAATTTTTCTTTTCAACACAGGGACACAAGAAAACCAACAACACAAAGAAACTAGGACGCAAGTGTGCACCATGGTTTATTGATGATCCCACATTCAATCTTCATAAAAGTTCATTTAGAAGGTTTCAATGAGGGCTTAGAAAATAGCCCAGTCATTAAAGTGCTTGCAGGAATTGAGCTTGAGCCCCAGAATGCACATTAAAAAGCCAGGTGTTTAGCACAGGCTTGCAATCTCAGTGCTAAGGATGAAGAGACAGGCAGATCCCTGGGGTTCACTGGCCAGCTATAGTCATCTACTTGGTGAATTCCAGGCCAGGGAGAGACTCTGTCACATAATCCAAAAAAAAAAAAAAAATAAGTGGGCAGGTGGACAGTTGACACCTAAGGAATGTCACACAAGCTCGTTCTCTGGCCTCTGCATGCATATGCACTCGTGGGCATGTGCGCACACACACACACACACACACACACACACACACTAAGGTTGTATCATGCTCACATAATCCTCACTTAGTAGTAGAAGGTACTGATATCTCAGAAAATCAGTACCACTATAACTTCTCCTACCTTTGTCAGAAAACGAAATGTGCCACAAAAGGACAGAGAAAACTGGATGTTGGAGATTCAGCTTGTAGAAACTGCCTGTGGTCTTGAATGGGCAAGCGGAATGAAGAATTTGAAATGTGTTTTGTGGCAAAGGGCAGACATTTGTGAAGGTCTAGGTCCAGGCACTCTGTACTTCTGACCTTTTCTAAAAGTTACACGTACTGTTTCACCCTGCTCCCTGAGCATAGGAGCAAAGCATACCATAACCCAAGATTCAGATTTTGGGGGTATTTTTTTTATGAGAGAGAGAATTGTCATGTCAGGGCCTCCAGCCATGGCAATCCACCTCCATATGTGTGTGCCACCTTGTGCGCATGTGCAACCTTGCATGCTTGTGTCACCTTGTGCATCTGGCTTCTGTGGGACCTGGAGAGTCAAACACGAGTCCTCAGGCTTCTCAGGCAAGTGTCTTAACTGCTAAGCTATCTCTCTAACCCCAAGATTCAGAATTTTTGACTCGAATGTAGCTGGGGCTTGACCTTCATTGAATAATTAGATTTATATTGGTACAACAAATAAGAATTTCACTGGTGAAATAGGAGACATTCTTCTTAGTTCAGACTGAGTGTCCAGTGCAAGTGAAGTGAAGTGTTCTCGGAGTTATGTCATAAAAACTCTTAAGTGCTTGATGTCTAATGTGCCACCCTGGCACGACCTGTTTGTAAATCAGTGGGCCCTGTGCTTTAACTCTGGAACCTCCGAGGCAGTGTGCTGGAACGTTCTTTGAGAAGCTCATGAAGGTCTGTTGTGAAATTTTAGGAGTTTTGCCATCCCTTAGCTAAGTGATTGATAGTTGAAAATCAGCCATGACAGGAATATTTACATTGCAAACATCAGCACATCCTGCAAACAAAGCCCATGTTTCTTCCTCACAGAAGCACCCATTTAACGTTTTACAGCATGCCACTGCTCAAAGGCCATAAAATTATTCCACTATGGTCATTGACATTTATTTACTTGGGCTCAAGGGAACCTTGGCTTTGCTAAGTTTTCTTTCAATGGCTTAAAAATATTTGGCCTTATACCAATTACTGAGAAATTATTTGTTTTGTATTTATGATCCATTTTCAGTTAAGATGAGGGAGGAAACCAAGTTAATAATTTTCAGAGAGATCTCTGGTGCAGATGGTGGTGTTAATCAGTCTGTGGCTCATCATCGAGGCTTTAATGGTTTCCATTCGTCCTTCATTTCCATCACCTCTACTGACTTTGATTTGATTGCCATCCTTTCGTGTGTGTGTAAATATATGCACATATATACAGGATGTATATATGTGTATATACATTCATATTGCAAAATAGGCCCTGTTCTGTATCTGTGAATTTATAGAAATGGCTTACTTTATTCTATTTAATATCTTTTACAACCCAAACTAGTTTTAGGGATTCTTTATTTTTGGGTTTTTGAGGTAGGGTCTCACTCTAGTCCAGGGTGACCTGGAACTCACTATGTAGTCTCAGGGTGGCCCTTGAACTCACAGGGATCCACCTACCTGTGTCTCCCAAGTGCTGGGATTAAAGGCGTGCACCACCACGCCCGGCTAGTTTTAGGGATTCTTAATTTGATTATCACCAGTTACCAATTGACCTCTGGAACGAATGTGCTAGTCAACTTTCCCACCAGCATTCTCACATCTTCACATTATGCCAACCTTTAAAAGTTAGTCACCTAGCTTTCTCTTTCCAGGCTGGAGGTGTAAAATGATTATCTTTTCTTAATTTACATTGATGTGATAATTAGTGAGTTTGTGGATCACTTCTTGCTAGCTATTGTTATAGATATATTTGTGAAAACTTTTTTTTTCTTTTACCTTGTAGTTACTTTCTTTCTGTTATGTATTTTAGATATTGTGATGGTTTGAATGTAAAATGACTCCCTTGGCCTGAGTGTTTGGGAATAAGCCTCACACTTAGTCCCCGGCTGGTGGAGTCTTTGGGAAGTGGAGCCTGGCTGGAGGAGGTATGTCCCTGGGGGTAGGGAATCTTGGGACTTTATTCCGGACCACCTCACCACTGGTGGCTCAGCTCACTTTGCCGCTGCCTCCCTGTTGATATGTGACAGTGTGAGCAGTGTCTCGCTTCAGCTATGTTTTCTCTGCTTTGATGAAACCTCTCCTCAAAACCGTAAGCTGAAATAAAACTTTCCTTCCATAAGGTGCTCTGGTTGTATGTTTTGTCTCATCAGTTATAAGGCAGCTGATTATATGTATCTTGTCAAATTTAGTTATTGCAAGTATCATAGAGAAAATGAATATAATTACTTTTCTTGTCCAGCCCTGTAATTAGACCACATTTAAAAAAAAAATAGTAATTTTGTGCGAAGAAAACTGTGCTCTTTCCCTTCTCTTCCATCCTCCCTTTTTATCAGTCAAGATTGATCACATTTCAGTAACATGAATCTCCCAGGCTACATCGCTGAGTGAGAGATGAACATGTCAACTGTGGATCAACAAAGGTTTCTCCTTGTCAAAGTCACTCAAGGACTGATGGACAAGCTATCATCTTAAGCGCTGCTGCTTGGCAAGACAAAGAGAAGAGGGAATTTGGGAAGTGCTGGCACCAACAATTACATGGTTGGCCTTTGGTCTTGAAGTGACAGGTTGTACCCACAACTCTTCAGACAGGAATGGTCCTAGAGACTTAATCTGGTCTCACAGAAAGGCCAGGAAGCAGAAGGAGGCAAATAGTCAACAAAAGGCATGAATACCTGCTCCTTAGTAATTCAAGTTACTATCTGCTTTCCCACAATTGAGACATTTTTACTATTTCTTGAGAAATTTCAGCTGTAAGTCACTTTCAGTCAGTGCATCAAAGCACTCATATCTCTGAATGATAAGCAAGTTTGTTTACATGAGAATGGTTTTTCATTATCTGGAAACCCTCAGACAACAATGACTAATTACTAACTCCTCGCATATCCAGCTTACAGTGGAAGAACAAGGAAAGGAGAAAGGACGAGGCAGTCTGTTCAGATGACAAAGGATAGAATAGGGCCCATGCAAAGCAACAATTTGAAGATCAACCTGGAAACATGTGAGGGGTCCTTAATGCTGTGCTGTTGGTGGAGGGGGACTTCTAATCAGCACTCAGTGGTACTTCCTAGAAGAGACTTGCTACTCCTATGGCTCCCCACTGTCTCCAGCTTCACCCTTGGGAAGGTTTTTTTCTTTTTCATTACCTTCCTAGGCTACATCTAGCTTTGGAGATTAGGTCCTCATTAAGGGATGAGAGCTTTCTCAGTCTGTGCTTTAGGGCCCAGGTGTCATGTTAACCTTACAACAGTCACCAAATTTTTGTCTAGTTTTGTGGTTCTGTGGACATAACTACCAGTGTGACGTTTCCTCTTTCCTTTCTCCTTATTCTCAGTCCTTAAAAAAAATGTAAATAATTAAAAAAAAAAAAGAAAAAGAAACCTTAGATTCTGAGTCATACAAACACTCAGGTTGTAGGTTATATTTTGCTCTTGACCACAACGTGCTTATTTCTGCTATGTTTGCTTTCTGTTGTTGTAACAGTTCCTGAGATAAAATCACAAAGAGAAATGTTTTATTTTGGTTCATTCTTTTGCAAAGTCTAGTGCATGATTGAGAGTCCATATTATTTTGGGCCTGAGGTGAGGGAACATATCATGACAAGATCATGTGACCAAGAAACTCCACTCACCTCCTGGCCAGGAGACAAATGGGAATGAGGAGAGCTCTGGAGTTTCACAGTCCTTGAAGACTCTTCCTAGGCCTCATCTCTTAAAGGTTCTGCCACTTCTCAATAGAACAGCCCAAAGGACCAATGATTTAACACATTCAAGATACAAACTATAGTGGCTGAGACCTGTAGCTCAGTGGCTGGAGTAGTTGTCTGGATGCGCAGATCCCTGGCCTCGATCCCCAGCACTATATCAACCAGGTGTGGTGGTGCACGCCTATAATCCCGTCACTTACATGGTGTGGCAGAAGGATCTGAAGCTCAAGCAAGGTCAAGGTGACCTTGAGGCCAACCTGGAATACATGAGTTCAAAGCAAGACCCTAGGTCCTTTGATAATGGGAAGCCACAATGGAGAAAAGGGACAAGGAGGGGCAAAAACTCACAGTACGTGATAAAATCCTTGCTGACCAATGTTGGTACTAACAGCCCTGAGCCCTAGGCTCCAACAGCCGTACAGAAATGCCTACAAATAATGCGGGTTTTCTCTTTCTCTCCACAGTTGAATGACGTCATTTCTGAGATGCACGGGTGACGAAGAGAAATCCTTTAAACGAATCTTTAGGCAGGAATGCGACCAAGTGATTTTTGACTTGGCTGGAAATAGTTATTGAACTGGATGATGTTTTTGAGTCACTGAGCAGCCGTGGGGATCCAAAACTAAGATGACATCAGTTGTAGAAAAGTAGTTCCCATTATGTCATTTATAACTTGGCTTTTACATCAGCACCTGGCTTATAGTGATGTTTGGATAACAACCAGTGACTAACAGAAGCAAAGGCCATACACTTCTCTGCCACTGTCACTTTGAGCTGTCAAGTTTGCCTGCTGTGCATTTCATGTACCTTTCAGTGTGTGCATGTGGCTTTTGTATTCCTTTCTTCTTATATATATCCAAGCCTCTGATAAAGGAGATAAAGTTGCTTCAGAATTTGCAATTATTTTTAACCACCTCGAACAATGTAGATAAGTTACATTTTTAAAATATTTACTCAAGTAACTGTTAACATTTGGATAGGGAATGTAGTCGGGTGCTAAGGAATTGGTTATCAGCCTGCGGGGCTGTTAGATGATGGAAACTTTTGGAGAGGGAGGCTCTCTCCCTCTCTAGTTTTAGGTAATATGTCCCATCTTAAGCCTGCCCCTCCAAGATGTGGAGCCTTATCATACTTATCATAGAACCTAAGGTAACAGGGTCACATGACTAAGGAGTGAAACTAGAAGCTGAAAAACAAAACAAAGCAAAGCCAACAAACAAAACAAAACCAAACTCTCCTCCTGTTAAGTTGTTTGTCCTAGGTATTTTGGCTCTATGACTAATGACTAATATAACAGCTTCTATAGGTTTGAAAATTGGGTATGTTTCAAACCAATCTGGATAATACCAAGTCCATATAAAGGTACTATCAAGGTTCATAGGAAAAAAGCTGTCTAGGTGGCAAGAAAAAAACTCAATTGTGATTATTGGAAATAGTCAGGATAAAAGTATAATTATAAAAAAAATTCAGAAAAAAATAGAAGAAAATTTTAGAATGGTCCCTATAGTTGCTACTAGTGATTCTTTTACTGTTAATTTCATACATGTATGTAATACATTTACATATTCACCTCCTATTACCTTATATTGTCACTTTCCACTCATAGTGCACCCCTTCCTTGTCCCAAAAGTCCCCCTTCTACTTTTATGTCTGTTTTGTGTCGCGGAGATTGATTAGGGCCACTTGTACTGCCTTGGGTGGGGGACTAGTTACTGGAGCATGGGCCATTTAGCAGTGACTATTCCACTGAAGAATATGACTCTACCCCCCAGCAACCATTAACTACTATCTGTTAGGGCTCTTAATGCAAGGATCTGTTTAGGACAAAGACATCTGGAAATCTGAAACTCATATCTACAAAGGTTTATTTGGCTCTTTGATTATGTTGTGGCTTTTGTTTGTTACTGTTTTTTTTTTTTTTCTTTTATTTTGCTTTTTCTGAAGTAGAGTCTCACTCTAGTCCAAGCTGACCTGGAACTCACTCTATAGTCTCAGACTGGCCTTGAACTCTCAGTGATTCTCCTACCTCTGCCTCCTTAGTGCTGGGATTAACGGCATGTGCCACCACTCCGGGCTTATTTTCTTTTTTCTATTAAGTGTGTTTGTTTACCAGCTTAAGTAAGAATGAGAACGTGAGAGAATGGGAATGTCAGGACCTCTCACCACTGCAAACAAACCCCGTGCAATTGGGGAACAACAACAGGCTTTGGCAAGCAGGCACCTTTAAAGGCATGTGCCACCACGTGTCTGGCTGCTATTTTGGTTATTTTGATTAGAGGTTGCAACAACTATTCCTACTGTGAGATTCAACTCTTGTAATTGTACATGGTAATGCAGAAACAGGCCTGTGAGGGTTTGAGCCGTCTCAGTTTACGTGCCTCTGGTCTGCCCATCTCTTCTTTTGAAGGTCTTCCTAAGGCTTTTGCTTAATATTG
Source organism: Dipus sagitta (assembly GCA_036346955.1). Classification (NCBI taxonomy): domain Eukaryota; kingdom Metazoa; phylum Chordata; class Mammalia; order Rodentia; family Dipodidae; genus Dipus; species Dipus sagitta. The sequence goes on from CM070774.1 coordinate 174,556,983, forward strand.
TTTCAGTCTCCTTCAGTCACATGTCAGAGCAGAGTTCTTGAGGCAGGCGAGTGTACCCTAGTCACTCACTATAGCTGTGTTGGCCAGGGTGGCCGGGACTCCTGTGGGTCCCCTTAGTATACACCAACCCCAAGCAGCAGTGAGTTCCTGTATCCCCAGGGCCAGGAAAGATCAGCGCCTGACTTGCATTGATCTGCATGCTGGAAATGATCAAAGTAAAAGACCCACCATACCAGGCTCAGTAAGTTGGAATTCCTGGAATTCCTAGGGCCAGGAAAGAAATCTCAAAGATAGAGAATACTATCAAGAGAACTATGTGTATATCCCCTGTTGCAGTTAACGTCTCATTGCCGGCAGAAAGTTTCTGACCAAAAGCAGTTTATGGGAGGAAAGGGTTTAATTGGGCTTACAGACCTGATAGGAAGAAGGAGCTCAGAGAGAAATGTGGCCTGAGCGGAGGGTGGACATCACCTCCTGGCCAACAGCAGTAGGAGAGGATGCCAAGTATTGGGCAAAAGGAAGCTGGTTATAACACCTGTAAACCCGCCCCCCACAACACCCCTGGAATTCCAGTTCTCAGATTACCATCAGCTTGTGACCAAGCATTCAGAGCACATACGTTTATGGGGGACACCTGAATCAAATCGCCACATCCCCCTTACAAAAGGTCTCGCCATCTTTTAAATGCAAGGCTGACTAGGTCCCACGCTCACATTTGTCTGGGCATTTTAGAACTGTAAAATTTCTGTTCAAAAGCTACTTTATTTAATCTCTCAGTTGAATGTCCAGCAGGAGTATATTTTGGGGATGACTTAGAGGTCTGAGCTCAGGAAGACTTGTGCCAACTGTTTCTCAGAAGCGAGCATGCTGGCACCATTTCCCTCAACGGGATGGGCAGGAACTCTTCCAGAACTCTGCAGTAGCTGCTGAACACTGTGCCCTGGTGGCCAGGCTCCTTAGCTATCAGTTTACCCAATCGGGGGGCTTGTTGCATAGCAAACGTCCTCTGACTGGAAACACCCCGTCCTGGAGGAAAGGCATTTTGGAAAGTTAGGAATGCGTGGTCAAGATTCAGGAAGTTCCTGAAACTTAAAAGTTTCACAAGGCCCCTCCTCTAGGTTATGCAAGAGAAGAAGGGCTTGAGAGCAGAGACCCTTAGCGGCTGAGCTGCTTCTGAGTTGTGGCCATGAGCTCCTGGGATGCAGCTCCTACGACTCATCACCTATGCAGGATTTCTTTTTTTTTTTTTTTGTAATGCAACTGTCTTTGGCCTGTCCAGGTTCCTGTAAGTAACTCCAATCAACTAACTGACTGACTAAGCTAGACTTGGGTAGAATCATTTCTTTAGTCTATGGCCAGCACCCTATCTGTGGCGAATGGATGTCTCTTCACATGGCCCCAGAACAAGTTAATGGGACAAGCCATGGGCGGTGTGGCAGCTTTGGATCCTTGTTCCTCTGTCATAGAGTTTTGGAAGACATGAACTTCACTCAATTAATTGCTTGGGGTCAGTAACTGACCTGCAGATTCCCTGGAAAATGCCATTGTGAGGTTTCTAGTGGTCTCCAAATCTATTTTCCAAGAGGATTTGGGGCAGATAAGTGAGTGAAGTTTCCAATAAAAGGGGAACCTGTTACAAGCATACTCACCTTGTCCCTTCTGGTACAGCCAGTGAATTCTTCTGGGCTCTAACCTCCATCATCTCTTAACAATGCCTCTCAGTTGGTTTTTGCTGTGATTTCACTAATTGGCAAACTAGACCTCAGAAGACAAACTCGGGTACTTGCTCAGGTAGAGACCTAAACCTTATGAGAAATAGCTTTCTAAAAGTATGATTCTGCATGAGGTCAGAGTCATCACTTAATGGGAATGGCTGAGCAATGGGACACATTCCTACCCTGTCTTCAAACACAACCTTGTCCTTAATGTAGTGGGTCCACTTGTGTCTGATCTTACAGCAAATGATCCTTGAGCCTTCCCAATCTATCGGCTTTGTAGTTTGCCTTTAAGCTGTCCTTTTTTTCTTCTGAAGAACTTTGAGGCATCTTTATAAGCTACTTAGTAGGTTATATAGTGTTCACACTTGGTTTTCAACTTTCTAAATGTCTGTTCTCTCCTTTCTCCTCGATTGTTATATCATCAATTTTTTTAGAAACCATTTTTTAGAAACTAGTTTTACTTGTCTTGTCTGAATTTAAAATATATACTTTTTAATTTTAAAATTTTTTATTTATTTATTTTACAGAGCAAGAGAGGGAAAGAGGCAGACACACAGAGGGGGGGCCTCCAGCCACTGCAAATGAACTCCAAACACATCCGCCACCTTGTGCATCTGGCTTATGTGGGTCCTGGGGAACTGAACCAAGGGCCTTTGGTTTTGCAAACAAATGCCTTAACTACTAAGCCATCTCTCGAACCCAATATATTTTATTTATTTAGTGGAGAGAAAAAGAGAGAATGGACACACCATGGCCTTTGGCCCCAGCAAATGGACTCCAGATGCATGTGCTACCTAGTGCATCTGGCTTACTTGGGTCCTGTGGAATTGAACCTGTGTCCTTTGGCTTTGCAGGCAAACACCTTAACTGCTAAGCCATATCTTCTGCCCTTCTCTTACTATTTTTAAACACTTGAAGTATCCCACTGGCAATTGTGTTTTTCTTCTTCTAACCAATTTGGATACAATCTTAAAGGAGCATTCAGGCCATTGAAAAGTACAAACATGGAGTAAAAATTTTCCACCCATCTCTGCAAGACTTTAGCCAAGGTTTCCTCTCTTACCAAACTCAGCTGTCTCTGTTTTTCTCCTCCCATAATCAATAAATGCTTGTATGAAGTCCTTTTATTTATTTATTTTTATTTATGAAACACTCCCACATTCCTTTCATTCAGCAAATGGTATTTAGTTACTGCCAGTGAGCCAGAGTGCTAGGGTGACTGTGAATAAATATGACCCTTGTCCTCAAAGAGGCCTTTTAAACAACCTAAGGAAAGGGAAATTGTTTTGATGTGACCGAGGCATGTGTCACACTCCAAAGTCCAGGTGAGTCTGGTTTTTATAGAACGAGGAGGCAGAATGTGAGCGACATCTGACCCAGCTGCAGACTGTGCTGAGGCAGGAGAACAGGGCGGAGAGTGAGGTCTGAGAAACCTTGAGCAAAGGTTAGCACAGGAACAGCAAGAATAACAAAAAGAAACAGATTGTCAGGGAATCTGGACCCTCTACCTCCCTAAGACTGACTAAAAGCAGACTAGAGCCCCTGGCCCGGCACAGAAGTGCTTCAGAATGTCCAAGAGTAAGCCGTGACTCATTACAATGCCCGTTACAATACTAACTATAATACTCATCACAAGACTGAAATGCACACCCAACTGTGGTCACATGAGAAGTTCTATGACTTGCTAGAATCCAAGGATTCTCCGGCTCCAAGACTTTACTTTGAATTATTTTTAAAAATTCACCGTTAACAACTATTCAATAGCTTTAAAAGCTTATTGCTATGCATTCCATTATTGTAGAGGTCCAAAATTAATGAGAACAGTCTTTTTCACCCAGTGAATGATATTGTTTTGGAACATTAAAGAAAGATTCATGGCTTCGAAAAATGAGGTCTGGAGTTGTTCCATGCAGTGGCTGTCTTAGATTCTGCTGGCGTTTCGGTTACCTTGCAGCTGCTGGTACAAAGCCCCTAACCAAAAGAAGCCGTAGGAGGAAAGTTGTTTATTCTGGTTTACAGTCCTGAAGGGAAGCCCCATGACGGCAGAGGGAAAGGACGGCATGAGCAGAGGCTGGACGTCACCTCTGCCGCAGTGGGTGGGGTTCCGAAGCATGAGAGAGAATCCATCTCTGACAAGCAGGAGCTGGCTGTAACACCCCAAAGGTGGCCCCCAACAACACACTTCCAGCAAGGCTCCAATTCCCAAATTGCCACCAACTGGGGACCTAGCATTCAGAACACGTGAGTTACGGGGGGACACCTAATTCAAACCACCACCGCTGGCAAGCCGTCTCTACTACTTCTGTCCTGCTGATCCCCCTGAGAGCTCACTCTGTGGGACGAAGGGGACTTCTAGAGACGATGGTGGTGATCAGGCCAGGATGTTACTGAAGCAGCTTGCCTTTGTTATTGCTCACTGTGACGGTGTCATTCGGAAGAGAGTTTGCATTTTGCAAAATGCAGTGGGTGGCCAACTTGGTCCCACAAGATAGCTGTCAAGATCAACCCCATTTTCTTGCTGCCGTTTGCATGAACCACTCAGTGTAAGCTCACTTCAATTATCGCAGGAGAACCTGGCATGTCAGGTGGGGATCCGAGTGCCTGCTGTGTGGGAGGGCTTTGTTAAGGAAACCACCTTTGTGTATATGAAGCAAACTTGTCAATTCCTAGAAGTAAAGTAAGGAACACTCCTAACAGTTTGAAGATGTTTATGAAGGTCCCTGGAACTAGGTGGTTCTGAAGTGTTTCAGAATACACCCTTGAAGGTTCAGGAGCATAGTTGCCTAGTTTCATTTCCAAGAGAGTAGCCCAATATTCCAGTGCCTGCAGTGAGTCACACGCCTCGCATAGGTGACTGCTGATTCTTCTGTAAAGCCCTGTGAGGTTGGCATTGTCCATGACCCACGGACAACTCATAGCTGTGGTGTACCAACTTACCAACATCAGGGGCTTGGGGGATAGCTCAGTCACAAAGCCCTTGCCTTGCAAGCATGAGGATCTGAGTTTGTAGAGTCGAGGAGAGGCGGCAATTTCTGTAATCCCAGCTCTGAGGAGACAGACAGGAGGATCCGTGAGGCTAACTGGTGAGCCAGCCTAGTGTATTTAGTGAATGAGCTCCAGGATGACGAACAGTCTTGTTTCACAGGAAATGGATGGTGTTCTGAGGAGCTAGAGCTTATATTCTGAGCTCCTCATACACAAACGTATACACACGCACACACACACACATCAAAATCATGCTGAATTGCCCCTGTCTTTCTTACTACATAAACAACAATTTGAATATCATTCACCAAATATAAAGCTCTGAAAGGCAACAGGATCCGAGCCTTTGGAACCCATGAGTCACAGTATGAACTTTCTTTAAGAAGAAAACTGGGTTTTCTTTTAGATGGGCTCAACTCAGAGTTGGAACTGAAGGGCCTGGCAGCCTGAAGCTGCCAATGGATCCAAAAAGGGCATTAACATAATCAGAAAGGTTTTGACATTTATATAGGAAAATTTAAGACAACAACCTCTCTGTTCAGCATCCCAGAAGAAATGGTAGACAGCTTAGACTGCTGTCCCCCTGGAGGCTGGAAGGAAGTGCTGAGTGGAGATGCTGGGAGTTTTATACTCCATTCCACATGGTAACCGGAACCCTGACCTCTCCAGGGTGTCTACGAAGACCCAGCAAGGAGCCTGCTATCTGCACGAATAAAAACGCCTTCTTACGCTTCCTGCTGAGCTGTGTCAGAAGAAAGCCAGCTCAGATACAATGTAAAAATAAGACCCAAAGTCTCTGCAAAACTCTGTTAAAAAGAATGTAAACATAAGTTATACAATGAGATGAAACCTTTGTAAGCTTCATGTGTGCCAAAGGATGAAATCTGGAATATATGAAGTATCCTCGAGTCTCAACAGCACAAAGGCAATCCAATGAGAAAATGGGCAAAAGCTACGAACAGACAGTTCACCCAAGAGCATATCCAGATGGTAAATAAGCACATGGAAAGATGTTCAACATTAGTAGAGATTAGGAAAATGAAAATTAAAATCACAGTGAGATATCACTACACACTTAACAGAATGACTAGCATAAAAAAATAATGACAATATCAAATTCTAGTAAGGAGTTACAGAAACTGGATCCCTCCTATTATTGGCAGATTATACATTTGCTAGTGAAAACACAAATAGTAGAATCCTGGGGAAAAATTTGGCAGTTTCTGAGAAAACATGAACTATCTCAGCATTGCACATCTGGGCATTCCTCCCAGGGAGGCCAAATATTATGTTCATTCAGAAACCTGTGGAGACGTTTGTAACAGCTCCATCCATAAGTGCCCCAAACTGAAGACAATCCTGTGTCCTTCAGTGGGGTAATGATTAAACACACATGTGTTCTGGAACACCGCCAGCAATAAAAAGCAATAGACCAGTCATACACACAACAACCTGGGTGAGACATATACAGAAGGCAGACCCTGGAAAGACACAGAAACAAAGAAAAGGGTCATCTATAAGGCAAAAGAGACCCCTCAGAAGAAATAACCTCACTAACACCTTGTTCTTGGATTTCTAACATTCAGGATTGTAAGGAAATTTGTTTGTGTTTTTTTTAAGGCAACAAGCTTGTGATACTTTTTATGACATCCCTAGCAAACAAATAGACTAGTTATGACACTCTAGTTCTGCAGATGTTACCTTGCTGAGAAATTGAGGAAAGGGTACATGAGACCTCTGTGTATTGTTTCTTATAACTGCATGCGACTCTTCACTTACGATATAAACTACTACATTTTACTCTCTTTTTTTTTTTGCATCAGGAAAATATTAAATTGACTGAAAAGTTCCGCAACTGTTTGCGATTAGGAAGGAAATGAGGTCAGAAGGCAAACCTTGCCCATAGGCCGGGAGGCATCACTGAGATTCACCATGAGAGGGAGACGGGTCACACCTCAGTAACAACACACACACACTGGCTTTTCAGCATAAGAGCGACTGAGCAACAAGGGTGAGTGAGCTTTGAACGTGCACAGAGGTCAGACCAGGGGGCCTGGATCCAGGAAGCACGGATCTGTCCAGGTCAGTCTTTCTGCCCATGTTCTAGACATGTAGCTTTCTTGTCATCTGCAGTGGCTAATGCATATGCAGAAATCCAGGTGGCTTCAAATATACTTGCCCAGCTGTTTTCCATGATATCTTCACAACCCAGGCCAGAGCTCTAACTCTGATTTATTTTTATTTTATTTATTAGAGACAGAGAGAGGGGTGGGAGGGAGAGAGAGAAAAGGAGAGAGAGAGAGAGAGGGAGGGAGGGAGGGAGAGAGAGAGAGAGAGAGAGAGAGAGAGAGAGAGAGAGAATGGATATGCCAGGGCCTCTAGCCACTGCAAACGAACTCCAGATGCATGTGCCAACAGTGCATCTGACTTAGGTGGGTCCTGGGGAATCAAACCTGGGTCCTTAGGCTTCACAGGCAAGCACCTTAACGGCTAAGCCATTTCTCCAGCCCCCAGAGCTCTAACTCTGTGCAGGAAGTCCCTGTTGCCATTGGAGATTTCCCCCTGGCTCTGTACTACTTTGCTGCTGAAGTTCATCGGTGCCTTCAACTTTCTGCAGCTGATCCCTTGGCAATGTACCACTGTCAGCTCTCTGACAGGGTGCCCCCCTTTCCTCTTTGATGATGCCCCTGCACAAAGCTCTCCCCCATGCCTTCGATTCCTTCATTCCTTCCCTCCATCTTCTAAGTGTTTTTGTCTGAGCCTGTTCCTCCCTGCCTCCTACAAAGCTGTGCTGTGGCTCTGACTTCTGGACGAGGCCTGACACCCACCACCAGCAAAGGGCCAGATGTAGAGTCGCCTGCATTCAAGGAATCTCCAGAGCCCTAAAGTTGCAGATGTGGCCAAGCACATATTTCTTAAGGGCTTTTTGATCCTGCTCCAAAGTGGGTACAGATTTATACTTTGAAACATCTGTGTACCAGGTAACATCCATGTTGGCATCAACACCTCTGCCCATCTGTGAACTGATCAAGATCCATGTGTAAATACTGAGTCTGGCCCCCGGGTTGGACCTCAGTATTCTGTGTGCAGCTACTGGCACTGCCATTTGCCTTTAATTTTTTAAAATATATTTTATTTATTTGAGTGAGAGAAAGAGGGAGAGAGAGAGAGAGAGACAGAGAGAGAGAGAATGGGTGTGCCAGGGCCTCCAACCACCACAAATGAACTCCAGACGCATGCGCTCCCTTATGCATCTGGCTTACATGAGTCCTGGGGAATCGAACTGGGATCCTTTGGCTTTGCAGGCAAACACCTTAACCACTAAGCCATCTCTTCAGACTCTGGCCTTCAATTTTGCTAAAATCAGATTTTTTTTTTTTCCCTGTTGCTTCAGGGTGCTGGGGGAAAAATTGGCAGATGCCATGTGTGGAAGCAAGGTGGGTATTTGAATAGTCTCGAACCAAGTCCTAGAGAGCTTGGGCTTACCACACAACCTAGCCATGTCTGCCAGCCTAACGCTGCTGTGTGCAGCAGCCCACAAATCTAACACCCAGAGCAGTAACTGCCACTAAGCATTCTGACCTCTCTAAAAGGTGATAAGCTGTGTCTGTCACTAGTGAAGGGACTTGTGATTCCCAAGGGAGCCAAATACTTGGCCCTGCTTCCCCAACAACTGCTAGGAAGAGTTGAAAACTGCTGAGGTCACTACGTCAGGATGGCTGGCGGTCAGGGCTCCGAGGGCCCCCCTGATTAATGCTACTTCATACTGGGGGCCCAGGAAGAGCTGGGGGCTCCCCTCCGCCTGCAGCTCTGTCTCCTCTAGCTCTGTACCCCCCCCCCCGCCATGCCTGCATAGCCAGCAGTGCCTACCCAACCACCTACGAAGGGGCGCAGGGCGAGTTCAAAATCATTTTTTCAAAGTGATTCTGGGGCTCAACTGCAGGCCTGTTACTACAGCTTGTGCTCAAAAGTTACCCAGACTTTGGACCCAGTCCTGATGTGCCAGGCCCTGTCTCGTTTCTGAGGCTGAGTCACTAATTCAGACCATCACTTCAGTCTCCGGAGACCAATGTGGAGCTAATCTCCATGGCTTTCCGTGGCGCTTGGAGTTTCTCATATGTGGTTCAGTAGTTGGCTGCCTCCTTGCAAGGAGTAATGAGTGGCTCTCACAGAGCCAGGCTGAGAGTGAGGGATCCTTGCAGTGCTGTTGCCTCGCCTGTAAGTAAATCTTGGCCATCTTAAAGGTGGCTGGCACCGCAGTGTTCTGTGACCTTCTGAAAGTCATACTGAGTAATGTGGAGTGAAACCATTTCACAGCGATTAGGAGCGTATTGCTTTTAAATAGATATTTTGGTACCACAAAGGTCCTAACTGCAAGCCAGCTAAACTGGGCCCTCACTTGAAAAAAAAAAAAAAAAAAGAGTAATCACCACTGAATAAACAGAAATTGTTCTCATACTTTCAAAAATTCCAAAAATAGGGTAAGGGAAATGGCTCTGTCAGCAGTCTGCTGCTGCCCAGCTTTCTTAAATGCCCCGCTTGCTTTAAATTGTTCCTGTAAGTCCAGCGATTGAGACAAGAGACTGGAGGCTCCCTGGGACCAGCTGGCTAGTAAGGGTGGGGGAATTGGTGAGCTCTGTCCAGACCTCAAAAAACAAGGTGGGAAGCAATTGAGGGAGACATACAATGTCAAGTTTTGCCCTCCACATACATGTGCATATATGTACATATGTACACAGGTATATGAACACTCGTAGACATGCAAAACATGTCACACATATACAGTCAGAAAAAAAAAGACATAAAAACTCTCTGCTAGGCCTGGAGAGATGGCTTAGCGGTAAAGCGCTTGCCTGTGAACACTAAGGACCCTGGTTCGAGGCTAGATTCCCCAGGACCCATGTTAGCAGATGCACAAGGGGGCGCACGCATCTGGAATTCATCTGCAGTGGCTGGAGGCCCTGGTGCTCCCATTCTCTCTCTCTCTCTTCTTCTCTCTGTCTGTTGCTCTCAAATAAATAAAAATAAACAAAATTAAAAAAAATACCTCTCTGCTATACTTGGGGTGAATCTGTCTATTCCTATGTGGCAAGGGATTTTCAAAAGAGATTTTCATAAGTTTCAGAAGTAGTTTTGACATTGTGAGTGTTTCACTTTATATGCTGACTTGAGAAATTAACCTCCTCGTACAATCCGATCCCACTTTGCTATTTTGACACTTCTTTTGTGTGAAAGTACTCATTAACATTTCACATAATTGCCCTGTTCCCAGAGCAGGTATGTAATTTCCTACAAAGGAAGACTTCATGATGCACAGCCAGTAATGTCCACCCTGTCTGCCACTAGTTGAACCTCAGACTTACCATGGGTTTCAAAGAGAGCTTACTGTTGTTGATCCTGCTGGGTCCTGTTGACTGCTATTGTTCGTTTGCCCCACTAAAAGGTAACTACCAGCCATGGCCGTTTGTAACATTCCCTGTGAACTCCCAGCTCTTTCCTGAAATATATTGCCAAGTCAGCATCATGTGCATTTAAAGCAAATGGATTAGGTTAATATCACCACTTTGCTTTTTACCAAGATGATTATGAAAATAACAATTAAATATTGATGATAATATTGGACTCTAGGGTAAGCCATGATTATGTCACTGTGAAAACATATTTTTAGTGAACTATTATATAGCTACTTCCTCTGGATTGAAACCTTTCCACCTGGAAGGTGGCTGATTAAGACTCACAAAGTATACTCGCAGGTGCCAGCTAACTCCTGAAATGTACAATATCCAACACACCCTCTCCAAGGCGATGTAAGCAGTGACAGTTACTGGGGAGAGCCCAGCAAGTCATTCATGTTGGGAAGCTCCAAGGTTTGAACTTGGAATTGAGTCCTTGCCGACTCTGTCATTCTGGGTGGTGGAGCTGCCTTTGAGTTAACCGCTTTCCGTACTACTCCCTCATCCACTTCCTGTAGGTAACTTCAGCAAACCCACTGGCTCACTAAGCTCGACTTGGGTGGATGGATTCATTCCTTCAGAGTGCCTATCGGGGGTGACCAGATACTCGTTTAGGCTGCCCCTCCCCCCGAAAAGTCATACAACAAATAGGAAATCAGTCAAGGAATGGGCTAAAGAAATAAAAATGCTTCATTTTTGAGTAAACTGCACAGAGCTTCAAGAGCAATTTGTGTGTGTGTGTGTGTGTGTGTGTGTGTGTGTGTGATGCATGTGCACATGTTCATGAATTTCCAGGCACATGCATGCCACAGCGTGTGAGCGAGGGTCAGAGAGTAACTTTGAGTGTTGGTTCTTGCCTCCACCTTGTTTGAGGCCGTGTCTCCTGTTTGTTCATCGTTGCATTGACCAGGCTTGTTGGCCCACGAGCTTTGGGAGATTCTGTTGAGTCTGTCAGCCATCTTACTGTAGGTTTGTTGGGATAATAAGCACTTGTGTTACTGTACCTGATTTTATGTGGGTTTGGGGATCTGAACTCAGGTATTCACACTTGCATGGGAAGGATTTATTCTTTTTTCCCATGGAGCCATCTCCCCAGTTCTCACAGTCATTTTAACCATTTACTTTTTAAAAAAAATATTTCATTTATTTATTTATTTTTATTTGAGAGGAGAGAGAGATGGAGGGTGAGAGAGAGAGAAAAGCAGATAGAAAATGGGCATGCCAGGGACAACAGCCACTACAAATGAACTCCAGAAGCATGCGCCACCTTGTGCATCTGGCTTTACGTGGGTACTGGGGAGTTGAACCTGGGTCCTTTGGCTTTGTTGGCAAGCTAAACCATTTCTCCAGCCCCCATTTACTTTATTTTTGATAATTTCATACATGTAATGAGGGCATAATGGTCAAAGGGGGATTTAAATATTTTTATTTATGTATATGTATGATTATTTATGTAACTGTGTGTGTGTGTGTGTGAGAGAGAGAGAGAGAGAGAGAGAGAGAGAGAATCAGAATGAGCCATGGCAAACTAATGCCACACCCATGCAGCATTTTGTGCATCTGGCTTTATGTGTTTCCTGGAAATCAAACCCAGGCCACCAGGCTTTGCAATCAAGCACCCTTAACTGCTGAGCAATCACCCCAGCCTCACAAGGGAGATGTTTTTTTAAAGGGTGTTTTTGTCATTTTTCAGTCCTCTTAAGAGAATTTGTGAAGTCATTGCAGATAAGGTCATCGTGGGATCTTTGTCAGTTTGCTCTTTTCAGAGCTGGCATTGGCCTGTGCAAACCCCCCTGTCTTGCTTCACTGTGCTCCTTGGTTTCGTTCTTTGTCTCCTTGAGGGGACGTTTTACTTTTTATACAGGCCATGTCTTGCAGGTCTGTGTTTGGGTTCATTTTAGTTGGCATAAACCAGTCATCAATCATGCCAAAGCCAGTTGTCTCGCTATCACTAAAGTTAGTACAGACTCCAGACACAAAACGGCACCTGATAGGGTCTTGTCCCATTTGTCTATCTTCCCCCAAATTTTAGTTTTTAGTGTTTTTATTTCTATGGTAAAAGCCACCAGTGACCATTGAGTTCCTCTATATTGGTTGGTTCATAACGAACTTTCTAAAATTGCTACAGTGTTTATGGTGGCTGGTGACCGTCAGATACTCAGAAGGCTGAGGTCGGAGGATCAGAGGTTCGTAGCCTGCCTGGGATCCTGAGTGAACTCAAGGCCAGCTTAGGGCAGATGAGCGAGACTCTCTCAAATGTGCAAAAGAGGACTGGGTACTAGAGTACTAGAGCTTAAAGACCTGAGCCTAAAACCCGAGTATTATGAAACAAAAACAAGAATACTTTTTTTTTCCTTAAGAATTAAAAGCAATTATGGGACTAGCTTTAATTTTATAATTTGTAGAAGTGAAATAATTTGCTCCTATTTTTATGCTCCAACAAGCTATAATTAAATATTTTTAATCATATATCTAGTTATTAATCATATGGATAAATTCTGTTGTTCATATCATAGAAGATTAAGTGATACAGGGACTCCATTTATATCTATCTGCTTTGAGAGAAATTTACTCACTGGCTATTACTCATATGTACATGTGACTGTTAGGAAAGCCATAGAATAATGTCAACCTATAGTTCCACAGTGAAAAACACTTTTGGTAATATATCTGTCATCTAGGGGCCTGGTTTCTTTTCCTCATGTTTGTAACTTCATACACTGCTTCTCAATCTTCAGTGACAGGCAAGCCCAGCAATGTCTGCATGCGTGCTTCCTGATTTCTCTGTCTGCCAAGTATTATAAAGTGATCCTTGTTGGCTCTTATATCAGAAGCAGTGTGACCAACTGGTCTGATTGTCTGCACAAACTGAATAAAATTATTCCCTCTGGATGATTATTTATGTTTAGGTTTGTCCTTTGAAATCAAGAATAAGTTGATCTTCAGCAGCTAGTTTTTCTCAGTCCTATGCTAGTATACTTATACTGGTGCAATATTTCATCTCATAGGGTTTATTCATTTCTCTCAATATCTCTCTTGTACCATAAATAAATACATATGAATAGCTATGTTTGATCGATAAATTCTTGAAGGGCAAACCTCCATCAATACAAATGTATACAGATAATTGTAGCTAGCAGATATTGATATTATTGCTGTTATAAACCTCTGATATACAAAGATACTACTTTGTTGTTTGTCTTCAATGAGGCTGTTTAAAATAATCAATCCATATATTGAAAATAAAAAGCTATAAGAATAAAACATGACTTGTTACTAGAAAACACAGATTGAAGAGGTCCAGCCAGGGAGTTTTATAGACTGAACTGCCAATGTGTAAGGATGGCTGCTTTCAGCTCCTTCAAGCTACCTGCGAATGGGAAACTTACACATTTTACTTCATTTTTGCATATGCATCTTCTTAAGCAATCGTTACCTTAAAGGTAAACACAACTTCCTATTATCAAGCACACGATATTTGCAAAGCTAACAGAGCATAGAGTATTGAAATATTAAATCTTGTAGCTTTTGTTTGTCTATGATTGGAGGTGGGAAAATGAGTATTGAATTTTAGGTCTTTGGTGATTAATAGGGTAATAAGAAAAATGGACCAGAAAATCAAAGGAATATGTTTGTGTCCTGTTTTAAATGAGGTTCCTCCAAGAAGCAGAGCCTGAGATAAATCTTTAATGCGAGTACATTCTTTTGGGAATTGAACCCAGGCAATAGGGAGAAGGCCCTGAATGGACTGAGAAAGGATGGAGAGGGCGAACCTGTGTGTGTTGCTGCGCTGGGGCCATGAGTAACAGGGGCCTGATCTTGGTGGGAAATCATGAAGAACACCTTTCAGGATTGCCTAGACACACAGGATAAGGGGCAGCATGGCTCTCCATGGGTTAACATTAACACTGAAGGGTATTCATGTTTTCCTTGCCAGAAATTACTAGCAAGCAGAGGATCCCTGGGGCAAGCAAGGCGAATGAACAGTGCCGCTCAGCTGAGATGCTGTCACGAATGCTGTGTGACGCTGGCTGACTCCACAGTGGGCAGGGCCGAGGGAATAGGACAAAAGTATGAAGGTGGCTAACGCAAAGCCCAGCGTTGACAGCTGTTCATGACGTGCAGCATGCCTAGTCAGCTCTATCTCCTCATCCGCACGGAGGCAGGAAGATCACCTCACTTCCTGTTAGTCACAGTGTTATTAAGAGAGCACTGTGAAAACAGTATGGGGCTGAGGAGAAAGCTCAATCACTCAGAATAAATATAAGGAGTTTGATACCTAGAACACACATTAAAAAGCCAGACGTCCCATCCCAGTGTGGTGGTGCACGCCTTTAATGCCAGCGCTTGGGAGGCAGAGGTAGGAGGATCGCCGTGAGTTTGAGGCCACCTTGAGACTACATAGTGAATTCCAGGTCAGCCTGGGCTGGAGTGAGACCCTACCTTGAAAAACCAAAACAAACAAAAACATTTACATGTCCTTATTTAGTGTTACTATATAAATGATGTGCCTGAATAGTATTATTGTTCATTTTTTTAATCTAATTAAAAACTTAACATTATGCAATAAAAAAACCCACAGCCAGATATGGGGCTGGAGAGATGGCTCAGTGCTAAGGGGCTTGCCTGCAAAGCCTAACGACCTGAGTTCAATTCCCCAGTACCCACGTAAAGCCAGATGCACAGTGGCGCAAGCGTCTGGCATCTGTTTGCCGAGGCTGGAGGCCCTGGTGTGCTCATTCTCTCTTTCTCTTCTTTCAAATAAATTTAAAAAACCCAGATGTGGTGGATCGCACATGTAGTCTCAGTGACAGGGAGGTGGAGAATGGGAAATAACTGGGGCTCCCTGGCCAGCCAGTCTAGACTACTTGGTGAGTGTCAGGCCAATGAGAGACTATTTCAGAACAAAACAAAACAAAGTATGTGGTCAGTGCCTGAGGAGCATCTGCAGTTATCTTCTGGCCTTCACATGCATGGTGCACACACACACACACACACACACACAAACACACACGTGCACATGCACTAGACACACAAATACAAATAAAATAACAAAGAAACAGCTTGTCAGATAACTCATTGCAAACTTGAAAGTTTCTGAGGATACTGTAGACCTGAGAAAACATATTCTTACAACAGAAAACCAAGGCGTGGTCACGGAAAGGGTGTGGAAGGGGATGGGAACCTTGCACGGACGTGGCAGGTCTATAGCAGCCGTGGGCTGGAACGCAGGGCAGACAGGAATGATGACAGAATCACATTCAGCATCTCGGAAAAGAAATGTCTGAATCCAACAGTCGAAAGTTTTTAAAAAATTTAAAAAATATTTTATTTCTTTCTTTATTTATTTGACAGAGAAAGAGGGAGAGAGAGAAAGGGCACACCAGGGCCTCCAGCCACTGCAAACGAACTTCAGACGCTTGCGCCCCCTTGTGCATCTGGCTAACGTGGGTCCTGGGGAACTGAATCTGGGTCCTTTGGCTTTGCAGGCAAAGGCCTTAACCGCTAAGCTATCCCTCAAGCCCAACAGTGGAAACGTTTATTAGGTGGAATATTAGAAGAATGTTTCCTGTGAGACTCAATTTTGATTGAACACATTCGTCAAGCCTCTGATATGTGAAGACTGTAAAGTCTAGTCTACCTCAGACAAATTTAAGATCTACATTTTAGTCATGTTTCTACTTCTCAGCTCTAGACTTGAAATTCACTTTCTTCTGCAGTGTTTTGACAATTGAAAGACTCCGGTTGCATTATTAATTTCAACCCTGTTTGATCTCTTAGGACTCAACCAGTAGTGACTCTCCTAGCCTCAAGTTACATGACCGTTGTACTTTTATTTCTTCATATTTTTTTGCAAATTTAATAAATGTTAAGTGTCAATGTTACTGTAACTTCTCTGGAATGCCATGTAGGTGCATATGTATGGTATATATTATTATTGCTAACAATATTCCACATGACCTCCTTCCTCCTAGCAATTTGAAGGCATTATAGAGGATGTTTTCAGAAGGGAACCCAAACGGATTTGGAATGATAACAAATTTCAGTGCGTAAAATTTAAGTAAACTTCTGCAAGCAGTGGCCTGATAGGCTTCCCTCGTGTTGTGCCCTAATGGTCTTTCATACTTTTTCCCCCCAATAGTCTGTACTATCCTGGTAATGACCAACACATTTCAAGGTTCTGCATTCATCTTCTTGGTGCTGGAAAAAAAAATACACCTGACCAAAAGCAGCTTAGGAGATGAAGGGGTTTATTTCAGCTTATACTTATGTGGGGGGGGGGTGGCTTCTTCATGTCAGGAGAAAGCATGGCACAGGCTGGGCATCACATCTTGTTACAGCAGCTGGCAGGAAGCAGCAAGAGAGGGAGCTGCCAAGGACTGGCAAGCTGGGCTAAGTCTACCCCAGAGGCACACCTCCTCCAACAAGGCTCCGCCTCCCAAATTGCCTCCAGCTGGGGCTTAAGGATGAGGCTTAATCACAAACACATGAGGCTGTGTGTGAACGTTCCCTTCAAGTGATCATACCAGGAAAAGTTCAAATCCTGAAACAGCTGATCTAGTGT
The DNA here is from genome assembly GCA_036346955.1 of Dipus sagitta. NCBI lineage: Eukaryota > Metazoa > Chordata > Mammalia > Rodentia > Dipodidae > Dipus > Dipus sagitta. The sequence goes on from CM070774.1 coordinate 174,573,704, forward strand.
TCAACAATGGTATGAATTTTTAGTAACTTTCTCTGTGGCATAAGCCTTGGAAGAGCTCTCTTGATACTTTTAAAAACCTTAGTTCTATTTTTACCTTCAGGTGTGAACAGTCCCTGCATAGCAAGCATCTCTGTATGTATATGATATTTCATCCTAAAACTTCAAAAATCTTCAAAGAATATCTAGTTCTTCTATTTGGAGATTCCGTGCAAGTCTATTCCCCCCATGTGATGCTTTAATACTTTAGGATCTTAGATATGTCTCTAAACTAACATGAGAGTGGCTGTGATGTACCAGAAATGACATGGCACTGGGGAATCAGAGGTGAAAGCTGGGATTGTCTTCATCTCTCAAGGAAGCCCCCGTTTGATCTTATGTCACAATAGATATTACTAAAGAATGATAAGAGTTGGCGTGGGTGACTTTGGGGACTCTGGGGCCTCCGAGATAGTTTTCAGTGAGTCTTGGAAGGCTCAGTACAAAGAGGCCAGAATAGAAGGCCAGGGAGAGCTGGAAGGGAGGAGGGAGTGTGTTTCCCAAGCCTTCCTTCCTGTCCCCTATAGGTCTCAGTGCTACGGGGGTGAGTCACCACTAAGGCGAGGCTTCATGAGCAAAGGGCTTATGGGCTGTCTAAGTCTTGGATGGCATCTTTTGACATAGAGGAGTCCTGCTTGTGTCCTCATATTGTTTTGTTCTTTTTGCTCCCATGAATACAGCAAATACACAATGACCACCTAGTATACGGCACTACATGGTAAGCACAATAGTAGTTGCATAGTAGTGACTGAAGTGTGACTCTTAGTATCTGCTGAATGGGCCTGAATATATGTGACACCAGGAGGGAGGGAAGAAGAAAGAGAAAAAAAAATTGTAAGAGTAATTGACATGATAGCACAAAGAGACCAGGCTGTGAAGCCCTCCTCGTGGAGTTCAGAGAATTTTTCTGAAGGCTCTTCTCCTCAGCTGACTGTTAAGCTTGGGTGTTCTAGAAACAAGGGATAGGATAAGGATTATTGGTCGAGATGAACTGTGGCTTGGTATTGGACTGAGGGTTCTTTTTCATAGAACTGTAAGCAGCCGGGCTGGAGAGATGGCTTAGCAGTTAAGTGCTTGCCTCTTTTCCCCAGGACCCATGTTAGCCAGATGCACAAAGGGGTGCATGCAACCTGGAGTTTGTTTGCAGTGGCTGGAGGCCCAGGCACACCCATTCTTTCTATCTCTCTGCCTCTTTCTCTCGCTGTTGTTCTCAGATAAATAAATAAAAATAAACAACAACAACAACAACAACAACAAAATAGAACTGTAAGCAACCACTGAAACGAGCTGAGCGGTTTCCAATTTCCTCCTCTGTTTTAGCAAGCGAGCCTGGCATGCTATGCCCATGCAGGTTATGCAGCACCTCCACCACCATGCCATGCTGAGGGTGACGCATAGCACGTAGAGCAGAGCAATCACACTGCATGTTTATGCGTATTAACGTGGGCATGACGTTACATCCTTTCCAATTTGAGCTTTGACTTTTGGACCTTAGATCTGTACTGCCTCAGATCTGGGTGAGGTTTGGTTTGAAGGAAGGAGCTCTCGGCCTTCATTGGTCTGGTACATAAGCACAGGCTACATTTACTCTCCAAGAAGCCGCATTCACCACTGCTTCTGAATTCAAAGGACTACTCAGCATTTGACAAGAAGGCATGGGTTTCTAACCCAGGTAAGGATTTCTTTCTAAGTTGTTAATACCTAGAGCTTAGAGTCAGACAAGACTGCATCAACTCTAGATATCATTTTACTTGACACTTTTAATGCTAGGGAAAGAATGTGACTGGTCTTTTAACTCCATCTAGTGCGAATATGTATGGCACATATGTACAAAACAAATACTTAATAAAAAGACAGACTGATGGATAGTCCTGATTAAAAGCTTAAAAGAGAGAAAAAGTCCTCATATTCTGAAAAGATATGGAGGGAGGGAGGAAGGGTTGAGGTTGGTTGATTTAGAAAATATTTTTCATCTTTCTGACTCTGAGGGGGTATTCTTTATTGATCTAGTTATACTACAGAGACTCATCAGCTGTCGCAAAGGGGAGAAACCCTCCTACTCCCTTTCCCCAAACCCATAGTGGCTGGGAGGAGGGCTGGGGGAGAGTTGAGGAAGGGAATATGGGGATATTCTAGTAGAAGGATTAAGTGATCTTTGATTCTGAAACCAGAAACTTGGAATTCTTTTAGATATTTCTACTATCTCAAGATGTAAGGAGGCTTTTAGGATTCACTGGTTTTAACAAAGAATTGAAATGACCAGACTGACTGAGAACGATAGGTAATAAACTATTACATCTATCTAGGGGTGTGTGCGCGGGGGCGGGGGGAGTCCTCAAACCAAGGGAAAGAGTTGGATACACCCCCATGGTCATAGAGCCCTGTGGGAGCTGAGCATGGGCCTGGGGGAAAATGTGAAAGGGGATTTCTTAGTTTTAAAAGGCTAGAGCTTAAAAACAACAACAAAAAAAAACACTAAAAAGCCTTTTAAGAAGTAGAGAGAGAATAACTCTGCTATGCTGCGGTTGCCAGAGTGGGAAGGGAATGGGCTTACCGATGCTCAAACTCCTGAAATTCAGCTGTGGGGAGATGAGTCCGCCAACAAGGAAAAAGAAGGTGTTGGAGGTAAATCTCTATTTCCTGGGCTTGGGGCTGACTCAGGAAGAGGGCCACACACCCGAGGATTGGCCTAGCTTCAGGAAAAGGTCTGCACATCTGGGGAGAGAGAGAGACCTGATTGAATGAGACTAGAGAAGATACTGAATTCCAGTTCTGATGTGGGGTGGGCGGGGGGTGATGTCTTTTGGGTTTCCTCACCTCTGAGCCTTCCCCTAACTGTCTACCTGACAGTAAAGCTATCTAACCAGTTCCCTCTCAAAGAGATAACAACTAAGTTTGCCTACTTTTCAATTTTTCAGAAAAGATCCAAAAGTTTCCAACTCAATGCTTATTTATGACGTCCCTATTCTGGGGGACTTTACACAATAGAAAAATATATAATTAAATAATTTAGCATTTTATGTATTGTTGGCCTTTGACGAAGAAAACTTGTTTCCTCATTTTCTAGAAACTTGGAGAAACCATGTCTATCCAGAACAGTAAACTGGTGTCATGTGCCACATTTGTGAGCATGTTTGGGTGGGAAGATGAGGTTAGGTGTAGGGGTCACAGGAGCCTAGTCTCTATTATCAAATGTTTCTCGGTATGAATGAATGCCTTGCTTCAGCAATATGTTGTAGGCTTCACTCTGAGCCTTAGCTTTCCAATCTGTAAAATGGAGTACACAGGCTTTGTTGCCAGGAATGAATGAAATGTCTCCAAATGTTTAGCCTGGGTGCCTGATATATAAAACATGTTTCATAAATATTGGTTGTCATTATTAGTTCAGAACACAGACGTAAAAGCCAGACTGCTGCTCTTATGTATCGTAATACTCAGTGTCCTAAAAGTTTGGTAATGTCTCCGGAAAAGCTGGGCATAAGGCTGTGCTTACCTTCTGCACATGGTCCCGTCCCCTCCCCAGCATGCTGTGTCATGTGGTCTTGATGTGAACTGGGGAAGAAGCCAACACCTGGATTTAGTTTTCTTCCCACTGTTTAGAAGAAGCCATGGCTGTCTGAAGGTTTTGTACATTATTAACCAGAGATCCCAGGTGGCCCCGCCTCTCTCTGACCAGAGACACCCAGGAAGTTGTGCCCCTTCCGAGGCTGTTAACTCAACTCTGTTCCAAGACTCCTCCGAGTGGAAATTTTGTTCCCAACCACACCCTGTTTGAAGGTTTGAATACATCTTTGCAATTACTTTCCTACTGTAAACATGTAAACTGTAAACTTTTCCTTCTCCAGCAAAGCTACCCTGGCAGCCGCAGTGGGGCGGCCAGAGCTCAGCTGCTTCCTGATTTTAAGAGTAGAGAGTACCAGGCTGTACTTAAAAAAAAAAAAAAAAAAAAAATCCGCCTTAGTAACCTTCCAGGGGAAACTGCCTATTGGGTATTCACTTGCTAGCCTCTGTCTCCAACTTCCATAAAAATAAAAACCAAACATAAACTCAAAGTCCAAGTCCATTTCATTTCACTGGAGCTATAAACATTATGTCCTCCTAAAAAATCCTGCTGGGTTTTTTTTTTTTTTTTTTTTTTTTTTTAAGCTCAAGTCCTTTTCAGTACAGTGCTATCTTTTTCATTTACACATCTTTCATTGGAATTCAGTTGTGGAATTAGGTGTTCAAACTCTTCTCTTATTTCGTCCAAACCAAAGTTTCTAGTAGTGTACATTGCAAGGCCTATTTTATTTTACCAACGCCACCTCCTTTGCAAGTCCTCGGGGTCTCTCTCGAGCGAAGCGCAGCTGCCCAGGCCTCATCCCTCCGCTGGTGCATCTCCAGCCCGTCTCTAGGACGCTGCGCCTGTCGCTCGTCTCTTCTGGAGACTGGCACGGGCTGGCAGGCACGTGTCCCTGAGGAAGCCCAGTGTCAGAGCTTTGCCCTGTAGAAACCGTCAGGTGTCCTTTCTGAAGCCCTCCGTCAGGTTGTGAGAAGTGGGTTTGTCCTACGGAGCCCGTGACCGCGGACTCTGCCGGTCTTCACTGCACCTCACTCCCTGCCAGCTACTTACGGTTCAAACTCGGAATCCCCCGGTGGGGAGACACGGAGTGAATGTTAGGGCTTTCTGGGTTTAATGCTTGTAGTTCGGATGGTGTTTCTCCCTGCTGCCTAGGTTTTGCCTTATGCAACACAAATTAGGTTTTTTTTTCTGTTCAGTTTCATCTAGATTATAGGTAGCCCAAAGACCCATTTATGAATAAGGCAAAAAATTCTTCTGACTTTCCTTTTTGATCTTGCTTGTGTTGAAACTGTGACCACTGAAGTGCACTGACACTTGTACAAAGTCTGCGTTACTAAGTTTGACTGTGATACGATTTCCATCTATAGAGTGGTAAACTTTAACATCACATCTACCTAACCAATTAATTGCTGAACATTTCTCCTGGAGATTTGAATATTCAACATGTGCATTACCAATTTAGTTACATGTACATAAAACTAGTGGCTTTATAATTATTATGGTCATCTTGGCAACAGGTTAACTTTTTAGAACTAAGCTCAAAACTTTTATCATTTTTATAAAAGATAAGGAGAGTAATTGCTTGGGTGAAAATGGGACTGTGGGTCAAGTCAGAGCTTGGAAATCGTAACATCATTAGTGCAGTGAGGAGGGAGGAAGGAGAGGGGTGTTAGAGTGAAAAGGGTTCTATCAGATAGGATGTTCCCAGTTTGATACTTCTGGGGTAGTGTGGAATTTCTGAGTGGTAAGGGCAGGGATTCATCTTCAAAAATGCTAGGCTGAGTGGAGAAGTGGTATGATTTAGAGTTCTTGCCCCTCACAGATTTTGGATTTGCTGATCAGGGTCTGAGAGATGAAAGAAGAGGGAGGCACATAAAAAACCAAGGCAGATGGCCCTAAGGAAGCCATTCATTAAAAAGTTTCAGAGCTATCAAAAGTATTCAAAAAAATAGTTGAATGCAACCGTGTATGGGCCAGACAGCTTAAACACCATTGCTACTCCTTAGGTAAGCTCCTGTGTGGCAGCGCCAGTCATTTCAGGAGAAATTAAAATTCTGTCACACACCAGCAAGGTGGCCCAGTAGATGAAGTAATTGCCGTGCTAGCAAGAACTGAGCTCAGGTCCCCAGCACCCATGTGAAACCAGCGGAGATAAAATGTGCCGGTAGTCCCAGCACTGGGGACGGAGAGACAGGAGGATCCTGCACTTGCTGGTTAGCAAGTCTAGCCAAATTGGGGAATTCCAAGGTCAGTGCAGGACCCTGTCTCGAAATGTAAGGTGGAGAGTGACTGAGGACACTCACTGTCAGCCCCTGGCCTACACACACACACACACACACACACACACACACACACACAATCTTTTTCATTTAATTTTGGCTATGACATATGGAAGTCCACAAGATACAGATGTTATGATTTGGAAAAAGTACTGATACAAGGAGGTTATGAGGTTATGTCCACATTCTTGTGGAAAGGCAGCAGAAATGAGGTACATTCGTTACTGGTAAAGGCAGTTCATGGTGGAGTGCTGCTGTCAGAAACGCAATGGGGAAGTCTGAGAGGCGCACAAGTGGGAGACGGGTGTGTGGGTCACAGGATAAGCAGCCTAGGAAAGTGCTCTTGTGCACAGCAGGAAGTGCCGACCTCTGCAGAGATGGGAGGTGAGGTGGGAAGGAATAGAGATAGATCTCAAGGACCAATTGCCCTGTAATTACGGGACATCCCCTGGTATCACAGGGAGGACTCCATCACACACACACACACACACACACACACACACACACACACACACACACAAAAGCTGTTGAACCAGAGATTCAGGAGAAAATGATGGATTCAGATAGTGTTCTCAGGAGCATCCAGTCAGGGAGCGGGGGGGGGGGGGGGGGGGGGGGGACAGCCAGCCCGGTTTGCTGGGGCTTCTGGGAGGCAAGCTTCTTTTCTTATTGAGAGGTGCTGGTAAGACAACTGTTCTTTTTACCTGACTTTGTGTGGATGTCAGCTTTGAAATGTGTACAGCTGTTTCATTGCCACAAGGGAAGTCAGTTGTGTGTGGAGCAAACCCACAGGAGGCCGCGCAGAGTCATGGGACCTGAAGATATGAGCCCCACATGAAGGGGTCGCCGGCTCCCAGGAGCCTCCACTACGCTTCTCAGAAAACTCCCTTTGTTGTCTGAGCCAGACCCCAGATTTTGTTTTTATTCCTAGTTTTTGTTTGCGTTACTATTACTGTTTCCAACAGAGTTCTAAATTCTCAAACATCTTAACAATTCTGTGATAATTACCTAAATGTGTGTTAATCTTAGGATTGTGAGGAATGAAAAAGGACTAATGGCATCCAATAGTTAGGGTGAGCTTCCAATGCTGCTAAAGCATATCGTGGCATTACAATGAAATGAAAGGATGGTTTTCTTTTTATACTGGAGAGGAAGGACGGGATTATACAGGCACAACTAAACCTTCTAATTTATGTCTTCTGATGTTGGAATTGGTCTTTTTGAATGTGAGGAGGCCTGGCCCTCCAAACCAACTTTCCTCATTGAATTTAGCCTTTTATTTTATATGCAAAACAACCTCATATCCTGGTGGGTTTTGTAGATTACATTTCTAATTCTTGTACAAACTTGTGCTTTTGTATTGCATTGCTTTGCTCTGACAGAGCTCTGCAAACTGTCTTCAAAGGGCTTTCTGAACCATCCTCTTGTCGTGCCTCAATTCCAGAGACACTACAGCAGACACAGATGACTGAATGCCTCGGGTACATGGGCTCTGTTTCTCCCACCTTTATTCATTTCCTTAGAAAAGGAAATGATTTTGAGCACATCTGTTGTTTTCCAGACATTTGCTTTCTTCTGGAGTTTCTTTCGTAATCTTTTTTTTTTTCCTTTTTAAGGTATCTCCTATTCAATTCCAAAGTCTTTCCCCATATTTTTCTCCCATACAACTTGAGCTACATTGCATTTCCTTCTCCTACCTCCAATTATTTCAAGTCCCTCTGTGTCTTATATCCCTATTTCCTTCCTTAGGCTGATTTGAGTGACAGCATTGCCCTTCTTTCTCTTTGGGGGATTTTGGGGGTGACCCATCATAGCTTCATTGTGTTTGGCAAATTCATAGGATGTTCCTTTGTAAGGGTCTGCTCCTGCCTCCTTTGCCGTAAGCAGCTTCCTGTGCTCTTGGCACCAACCAAGCAGTGTATTTTATTATGGGCTTCTCTCAGCCACGCCCTCCTCCCACATTAGCCTTTCTTCTAGCATTTCTTGTGATGTGCTCTGAGTGACTCCTATTTCCTGGCGCCATGTGTGGCTTCAGCAGCCTCTGTGTTACTTGCATGTTATAGAAGGCAGAGCTAGTTGAGCCCACACAGTTGAGCTTGGCACTGAGTTGCTATTCTCATTAGAAGACAAGTGAGATGTGTTTCAGGCTTAGGAAATGATAAGCAAAGATCTGAGTTTTGATTTTCGTTCACTGTCTAACACAAGAATAGACACTTAATAATTGCATGGATAGGATTTTTCTAGTTGGAAAATGAATGTTAATAAGAACAGTCTGACCTTTTATGGTATATGAATGAGATTGGAAGAGTTACACCATTTCATTTTCTGCTTTTCTGTGGTTAGCTGTTAATTTGCTAGCAGATCTAAAATAATCTCTACATAACTGGAAGTCTGTAAGTATGTCACTATCCAGGATTCTGCCGATGATGTCCCTGCGTCTTACTGTCAGCACGCTGACATCCATACTTTACTTACCATTTGACGTCTCTCCCAACTTTTTCCCCTGCTGACTGCACTTTGATTTGTCAGATTCCAGGTGAGGTGTCCTTGATTCTGGCATCAGTGACATCCGGTTCTAGTCCAGGAAAAAAGAAAAAAAAAGCACTTTTCAAATCTTTTAAAATCAATCTTTTAATCTTACCTAGGAATCCTAGAGATGATTTTTCAATTTTCCTTCCTTGTCCTCAATTTATATTGCTGTCACTTCCTTAAGGTTCCCTTGTGACAAGGGAGTTTTTAAGGCCAAACGTGTCTGCACCCTCGGTGCATCAGGACGACTCAGATCTTCCACTAGTGCACGAAAGGACAGTCACTGGTTTCTTCTGGTACTTTCCTAGGTCTACACTGGTACCAGTTATCCTTAGAAACTTTAAGCCATGTTTTAGTTCCTTCGATATGCAATCTTCTTCCATCTCATTATTTTATTAGGCTTGTTTTTGTGTTTAAGTACTTGTTATATATATATATATATATATATATATATATATATATATATACATATATATATATATATATATAAATTTAATATATATTAACATATACTAATTTAATTTTATTTTATTTTTATTGATTACTACCATGACTGTAAACAATATCTCATGCTAATTCCCTCCCTCCCCCCCAACTTTCCCCTTTGAAACTCCACTCTCCATCATATGCCCTCCTGCTCTCAATCAGTCTCTCTTTTATTTTGATGTATGATCTTTTCTTCCTATTACGATGGTCTTGTGTAGGTAGTGTCAGGCAGTGAGGTCATGGATATGCAGGCCATTTTGTGTCTGGAGGAGCACATTGTAAGGAGTCTTCTCCTTCCTTTGGCTCTTACATTCTTTCTACCAAGTCTTCCGCAATGGACCCTTAGCCTTGGAAGGTGTGATAGAGATATTGCAGTGCTGAGCACTCCTCTGTCACTTGTTCTCAGCACCATGGTGCCTTCTGAGTCATCCCAAGGTCACTGCCATCTGAAAAGAGAAGCTTCTCTAACCAAAAGTGAGAGTAGCATTAATATATAGATATGAACATTAAGAGAAGTGCTTACTGGGCAGTTTGATGAGCATAGTATATACATATAGCCAGACAGCAGCAGACGTCACACCTCTAGGGCTCATGACTACCCCTGTTGTAGCCTCCTTTTTAGACTGTGCTATGGATTACACATTTAGTGTGCTATTTCTTTTTCTTTCTTTCTTTCTTTCTTTTTTTTTTTGCTTAGTAAGTGGTCACAATGCTATGATATAGTATGTGCATGATAGACTCTTTTAATTTAGTTTAATTTAATTTAATTTTTTTTGAGGTAGGGTCTCACTGTGGTCCAGGTTGACCTAGAATTAACTATGTAGTCTCAGGGTGGCCTTGAACTCTCAGCTATCCTCTAACGTCTGCTTCCTGAGTGCTGGGATTAAAGGCATGTGCCACCATGCTTGGCCTTCTTTTAATTTATTTAAGCCACTGTATATGAAATATATAATGCATTACTATAGCAACAACTGGTACCACCTCATATCAGGAGACTCTGTAATGGCTGAATGTCACATTGTATCCTCATTTTCTTAACCTGAATCATTGGTAAAGGACAGACATTAAGCAGTGTGGAGCTTTTGTTAGGTAACTGGGCTAAATCTTTTGTATATACTAAATATCAGAGTCCTATGTTCATACAGTTTAGTTGGATGGTTGTATGCCTGTGTATAGATTCCTCGAGCTGATATATGAGGATTTTGAGTGATTCCCTCACTTGAGGACTAGTAGCATAAACTGTGATTCCATTGTGGAGTCAACTCCATTGTCTGTGTTCCCATTTCTTTGAGGCCACCACCCACTTTCAAAAGAAAGGCGAAAGCATTATTTCTCTCCAAACTCAGGGTTCCCACAAATCTGGTGGCTTAAAACAATGAAAACATGTTCTTTCCCAGTTCCAAAGGCTTAAAGTCAGAAACCTAAGTTTCAGCTTGACCATACTTCTTCCAAAGGCTCCAGAAGATATTCCCTCCTCTCCTCTCCCCGGTTTTGCAGAGTCTCGCTGCTCCTCGGTTGTAGCAGCACCATCCTAGTGTGTCTCCACCCTCTCGTGGCCTGGCTTCCTGGGTGTCGCTTGTCCTTCTCTGCCTCCCATTGAATTTAGAGCTCAGCTTCATCCAGTACAATCTCGCTCGATCCTCCTTTACATCTACAAAGACACTATTTCCAAACATGAACTTGAATTGCTGCAAGATACCAGTCAACCCACTATAGACATAGCAGGAAGAACTTTGAAGGCTTTGTCAACAAACCATAAACGACTGGGTCTGAGACTTGACTGTACCCTCTGCAAAAATCCTGTCTTGCTCTCTCTCTAGATGTGGTGAACTGTTCTTTTAGCCTAGAGTCCTAGGAGACTACTTTTCCCTGTCACTAACTTTGGGAGTTCATCAAATTCTTGTTCTTTACCCTCAATCCTGCCTGCAGACTCCTAATTCTATCAGTCACCCCTTCCAGGTTCTAGCACTCAGACCTAAGGCCTCACACATCCAGACAAGTGCTCTACCACTGAAATACGCCCCCAGCTCATTTGTCCCAGTATGCCGTCTTACTGGCTGCCCAGCTGGGATTCATGGCTGACTATACGTCCATGCACTATAGTTGATATTAAATGAAATGATTCTGCTGGTTCCTCTTTTATGACTACGTTGTGCATTTTTTTTCAAGTTTCGTCCTTTACCATATTAAAAAGCACATTATGCACCTTATGAGGCTGCGGCAGGTATTTTGTAAGCTATCAGTTTTGCCTGCACGTATTCAACCGCAAGCCGAAGCTTGTACTTCCAGCCTGTGTTCTCTCAAGCAGAACTCGGAGTAAGGATTCACATGCTGCTCTTTTATATGTGAGGCAAAACTTGAGCATAAGAAGGAAGATGGGGGAGAGACCACCAAAGAGGGGGCAGGTTGTGAAGGATGGAATTACCGAGCGGAGTCAGAATGAGCCTCACGGGCCGTCCTGAAGGAAGCACGAAGGAGGTGCCTGCGAGTTGCGCAGACAGCTGTGCCCAAAGTCCACGGAAGGAAAGGGAGGGGGATGGAGAAATGATTCATCAACTCCGACCTGTTGTTTCCTACTGACTGAAATGAACCACCCAGAAGGCAAATTTCATCACCCAGTCTCTCTCATGACAGCTCAGGGTGCCAGCTCCCATGCCGCATGTAGAACAGTGCTTCATTCAACTCCAGAGGCATCGGGAGGAGCCAGGCTGTCTGAGAACGTGGCTGGTTGGTTTCACTCTGTAGCAGCAGTCAGAGAGAAGGTCCTGGCTTTATTGAGGTAAATGACTAATAAGATGCTAAAATGATGGTAAGCTCTGTAAAGCACTCAAGCTAAGGAAATCTGAAGACGCATGTGGCAAATCACATTGAGTTATTCTTTCTTTATTTCTTTGAGAGAGAGAGAGATACAAAAATAGGCAGGTAGAGACAGAGAAAGAACGGGCATGCCAGGGCCTCCAGCCACTGCAAACGAACTTCAGATGCGTGTGCCCCCTTGTGCATCTGGCTTATATGGGTCCTGGGGAGTTGAACCTGTGTCTTTTGGCTTTGCAGGCAAGCGCCTTAATGGCTAAGCCATCTTTCCAGCCCAAATTAGTCTTTTCAATGCTAAACCTCTGGCTTCCTAAGAAAACTCAACTTGATTACTTTGGAGTGCCCATGAAAAAGTAGGGCTCAGTTCTCTTGCTGAGAGCTAAGTGGCTAACGACCCTGATTGCAACCTTTTGGATCTATCACCACCCTTGTGTCCTGGGCATGACTGATCCCATCCTCTACTCAGCTGCTGCCGCTGCTCAGTGATTCAGTCACGTGGAGGTGACGCTCGTGAGGAACTTGGTGCTGCGGGCTGTGAGTCCTGTCAGCGGTGATGCTGGCTCACAGGGTTCCCAGTGCCTGCCCAAACTTACCACACACAGACGTTCTTCCTGATCCGTGTCTTCTCTTGCTCTCTCCTTTCACAACAGGGTTGCAAAGATCTATGCACTTCAGTTTCCTCTCCTTTATCATCCATGGGGATTTCCTCCATTAGGATCTGCTGCAAGCACGGGGAGACGGCTCAGAGGAGTAAGTGCTTGCCATGCCATCGGGAGAACAGAGCTTGGGTCCCCAGCGCCCACGTAAACGCCTGGTGTGCGTGAAAGCCTGCCGCTAATTCCACTGTTTGTGAGGCAGAGACCTGGGCAAGCTGGCTGGCTAGACTAACTAAAGCGAGCTCTGAGTTCAATGAGAGACCCTGCTTCAGTAAATGAGAGGAGAGCCATGGAGAAACATGCTTGTCAGTTTCTGTCTTCCCTAGGCATACAAGCATGCATGCGTGCACACATGTGCCCATACATACATGAGCGCGCGCACACACACACACAAATAAACACGTGTGCCCAAAAGAGAAAAAAAAATCTGTTGGATATCTTATCCCATCTTGTCATTGTGCTCTTGGATGGTAGGACAGTTATAGTCATGGCATATTTTCTACTTTAACAATTTTGGATTTGCTTTCAAGCATTTTGTCTAAGTTATTGTAGGATTTTCCTGCATAAAGGCTTCCATTCTGTGTTCATGGTCCTCACAGTAGGAATTGTCCCTTCTGCTTCACTTCTTTGGGTACCCATATTTGGCCATCCTGACAATTCCCTGATCTCTCGTACAGGACTGCCTTTTTGACATCCACGTGTGTATGTTGTGTTGTTAAAATTTGATTCTGAGTAATTAAAACTTTATTTGGGGGTAATGTAAAGTTACAAGCACAGGATAGAATTTCTGTTCATTTTCTCCCAACTTCCCAAGTGTTCACATCTTATATTTATTTCATTTGTAAAAAGTTAAGAAACAAGAAATGGTTCAATACTATTAACTACACATCAATTTTTATTTATTTCACTAGTTTCTCTAGTAATTTCTGTTCTGTGCTCCAGTATCCAATTAGAATACCACAATTCACTTATGAATTCAGTTTTCCCCAAATTGCAAGTTTTTAAAGTCTTTCATGTGTGTGTGTGAGAGAGAGAGAGAGAGAGAGAGAGAGAGAGTGAGAGAGAGATCTTAACAGTTTTGATATATGCTGGCCCGGTAATTTATGGGTGAACTATAGCTTTAACTTTTAATTTACTCATGATTAGAAGGGGGCTGTGGGCCTGTGGAGGAATACTATAGCTGTAATACTCTTGTAACAAGTAACATGATAGCAACATGATTTCTCATGAATAATGCTCATCTTAGTCACATGGTGAAGGTAAAATTTTCCAGGATTTTCCACTTTAAAGTATTATTTCTCTCCTTTTCATACTCTAGTCATTGGGAGTGAAGGACCAAATCCAGCTCATCTCCAGAGAGAAAGTAACTAAAATATACTTGCTCTAAAGGGTTGGCATGCATGTGCATTCTTTGGGATGGTTTAGGTAAGGAAAAGTAATCTATTCTAGCATTCAGTTATTTTAGTATTAACAAATGGATTTAAAAAATTAACTTTTTGAGCTACAGAGATGTCTCAGTTATGTGCTTGCCTGCAAAGCCTAAGGACTCTGATTTCCTTCCCCAGAACCCACATAAAGCCAGATGCGCAAAGTGGAGCACACATCTGGAGTGCGCTTGCAGTGGGTGGAGGCCCTGGGTGTCCATGCAATCGCTCTCTCTCTCTCTGTCTCTTCCTGCTTGCAAATAAGTGAATAAATAAAAAAATACAAAATTAGCTCTTTGGCATATCATCCAATATTATAACTATTTTTTCTGCTTAAAATTTTTAACTTTGGCCAATGGAAATTGTACAGTGGGTAAGCCCATGGACTTTGGAAACTGCTTCCACTCTTTTGATGTTAGCATTTTCTTACTCTTCTGTTTCCATGGCTTTACATATTTGCATTCCATTTCCAAACTATATTTACTTAGATCAATAAATGAATAGCTTTCTTGAGAAGTACTAGTTAAGCTAGTAAGAGATATATTATCCTCAGTTTTGATATTTATGGGAAAAATAAATTTTATAAGAATAAAAAAACCAGTTATACATTTTGTGCATTCCCTGTAAGGGAAAAAAAATGATCAAAGAATGCAAAATTCTTCAAAAATACCTGAAGAATGTAAAATTCATCAAAAAAAGTTAGTTAATAGACTTGTGTTATTTTCATCAATCATTCCATTGAAGTTAATGATATATTGTTCCCCTCTTATTGGGAAAATCTGGCTTAATTGTTAATTTCTTGGCAATTCAGAGTAATTCATTTGGATTATCAAGAGAATTTTTTATGGCATAATGATCCAAAGTCTGATTCTCAAAAGTTGTTAATCACTGAAAATGAACTGCCTCCCACATTCATATTGGAAGTGAGAATGAATTTGCTTGTTTATTATGACTACGGATTTGATTTCTCATCTCAGCAAATATAGAACTGGGTGCCCTTCTGGCGCATCTCGGGACTGACTGGAAAGACTGAGAGATTTAAAATGTAGGTTTGGGGAAAGTGTAAGCGCTTAGTGTTATGTTTGACGCTGTCGTCTGCTCAAGCACACAAACGCCTTGAGCACAGGAACTATTTTAACGTAACATTTAACAGGCATGTTCAGTCATCGTCTTCAGCACAAGTAAAGCTCCAACAACTGTGAGCCAACAGACCCATCGAAAACCATGGTTGCTTGACTATGCTGTTACCATTCTGCAAAACGAACTTACTGTAGGTTCGGTAGAGGCTGATAACACAGAGTTTTCAGGTTCTTTGAGAGCAATACAGAGTTGAGAAGGTTTACAGAATTCAATAGCTTATTTTCTGCATTCTTCCAAATGGAGAAGAGAGTGTGTCTGCATATCGTGTTTGTATGGTTGGGAAATTACCCGTGGCTAACCCATGGTGGCTGTTTTTATCCCAGCTGTGTGGTCTGCAAGTGGTAGAGAAAAGCACCTGGAAGGCTTCTCCTTCTGTGTTTCCTAATATGCCTGCAACCACGTTGCTAGGTCCCCTGGAGTAACTTTTGTCTCAACTGTCTCTTGGGTAGTCCCAAGTACTGTTGTAAAGTGACAAACGGCAATTAAAGACGCATGCAAATGTCACAACTAAACTTGGACCTCTGGTTAATGCTCAGTTATGTTATTTAGTGCGTGGTAAACCATTCAAAGTGATGGCTAACATTTTGAAAGTGACAAAGAATATCAAACATTAAGTACCACTTCCTTGGGTGTATGAAGGAGATGATGGAAATTCTAGTGAAGGAAGCCTACTGTGAAGTCAGCTCCTGCCAAAATTCTGAACAGAACGGAACTCGGCTCTTAATGCTGCCCTCAAAATCCTCCCGTTCTTTCTTCTTTCTTTGCCTGTTTCTAATTTGGGGCTGGGAATGGGCATCGGCAGGAGTGTAGCTTTCAAGATTGGTCTTTTGCACAGTTTGAGAAGCAGGATCTGTGCCAGAGAAACAACACATGGTATATATAAATGTGATTGCATTAAGTGGGATGTGGCATAAGTTTGATTACATCTATTTTAATCTAAAGAGATATGTCTGTCTCCAACTAGTTAACTCTACATAATGGCAGAGAAAAGGGATGCCACCCAGTTGCTCGGTAATTATGTTTCTTGGTTAGTATGAGCAGAGGGGTACAGATGTTACAAAGCAGTTGTGTCAGTACTGGCCTATTGCCTCTAGTTCTTTCTGCTGTTCTCTACTCAACTTGAGTTATGAGAAGTCACACTGCCTGGCTAGACTTGGCCCACGGGAGGCACAGACAGAACTCCGGAGATTGGGGGGGGAGGGGCCAGGCTCTTCCCCTTGTCTTCACTTGCTGAAGTTGCCTGGTGAAGGCCGTCTTCCCTGTGGTTCTCGCACACCAGAGAGGCCTGGAACGTTCACCTTCCTCCATTCTTCTCGTGCACCACAGACGGCGGTAGCTTCTCCTTATTGCTGGGGACTGCATTGCTTCTCTCATGCCACCATGAAAAACAAACAACACACAAACCTGTGGTTATTTCTGATTCCTAGCCCGACCTGTTGGCTACTGTCTATGGCAGTGGACAGCTGTCAGCAGGAGCAGTAGCTTCAGTGGCTATTCTTTCCAGATCCTCTTTTCTGGCAGGTGCATCCAAACCGTGGCTATGGTATCTGTTTACCTCCTGGTGGTTCAGGGAAATATTTGCCCTTGTTGTGAGATGCCCGGGAAGAGATTTCATCCCATATGGGTTGGCCCATGGACAACAAATAATGGATGCAAAGATGCAGACATCTCCTTTCTGCAAAAAAAAAGAAAACAAAACAAAACAAAACAAAAGAAACAAAAGAAAGACACAGGCCATGGTTCAGCTCTGGTCCAGTGCTCCCTGAACTAATAGACACCAGATCTAGATCTCAGGCAAGTCTATCTGGTGAGGCTTCTTTTTCTGTTTACTATTTACTTATTTCTCTCCTTTAAAAAAATATATTTATTTATTTTGCTAAGGTTATATAACCGTATATCCCCTTTTCCCTGGATCTACGTTCCCTGAGGGTTCTCCTCAGTGGGATTGTTGGTATTCAGTGTGGGGTAACAGCTGTCCTTTGAGAGCTCATTCTCAGTAATCCAGCTGTGTGGTACCCCACCTCTGGCTCTGTATACACAGGGGTAATGGAGAAAATCTGTTCATCTGATGAGAAGCTTAAATGCAGTTTGTGAGTTTCAACTCCCAACTGTTAGAGTAGTGATGGTGAGAATGGAAGAAACAATGGCTGAACATCTTTAAGGAATGAGAATGTGCTGGAAAGTTTAAAGTTTTAAAGTGGAAGAGGAAGACAGCCTCTGTGTGATGGTTAATCTTGACTGTCGACTTGATAGTACAATGAAATGCCTAGGCGAGAAGTGAAGTGTACTTTTGGAGGATTCTGTGAGAGTGTCTATGACACCATGAACGAATGACTGCCTTGATGGGCTTATAATATGAGGGCACCATAAAGAGATGGAAAAACTAGGGCTGGAGGGATGGCTTAGCGGTTAAGCGCTTACCTGTGAAGCCTAAGGACCCTGGTTCGAGGCTCAATTCCCCAGGACCCACGTTAGTCAGATGCACAAGGGGACGCACGCGTCTGGAGTTCGTTGGCAGTGGCTGGAGGCCCTGGCATGTCCATTCTCTCTCTCTCTCTATCTGCATCTTTCTCTCTCTGTCACTCTCAAATAAATAAATAAAAATGAACAAAATTTAAAAAAAGAGATGGAAAAACTAGGAGGAGAGACCTACTTTGAGGAAGTAGATCACTGGCAGTGTGCCCCTGCGACCTAAGTCTTTCCCTGGCTTCTCCCCGTAGACGCTGTTTTCTCTGCTTCCCAACTGCCATGACGAAGGTCATCTACCCCCCACTCCCATCACCATGATGTTTGCCTCACAATAGACCCAGAAACACAGAGGCAGGTGACAAGAGACTAAGTCCTCTAGAACTGTGGTCATAATATGTAATTCCTCCCCTCAATTACTTAAGTCAAGGGTTTGGTCACAGTGATAAGAAAAGCTGTTAAGGCATCTTCCAAAGTTAAGAAGGCATGGAGAGGCTAGAGTTCATGAAAGATGAAGTCCTGCTCTGACCAGTTGAGTGTGGGGCCCCGTAGAGTCCACTAGCACAGATACCTGTGCGGTGATCAGAAACGCAAGTCGGTGGGCTAATTATATGCCCCCAGCTGCCAATCTTGAATCATTGTTCCTTGTTGGAAGGAGTCTTGTACACATCTTGTACTGCTACAGACAGTGCTACAATTCAGAGGGGGTAAGACTATGAATGAAGGAAGAGCAACAGAGATGCATCATTATGCTCAATCTAGTGGGATTTTCTGAGAGGCTTTAAGAAATTCATTGCCAAACTGCTATAGCCAGTTTCTCATTGCTGGGATGAACTTCCAAACCAAAAACAGCTTATGAGAAGAAGGGGTTTATTTCAAGCTTACACATTCAGGGGAAGTTCCATCGATGGTGGAGAAAACTGGATCCTACTCATAAATCCAAGCAAAGAGACACCACCAAATAGCCGGCGCCCCAAGCAAGCACAGACCAGCAGCAAAACAACAGGGAACTAGGCACAGCTCAGACCTCTATGCATCCTGTTGGCCTGAAAATATGATCCCCCCAAACACACCTTAGGGCTGGACCCCAGGATCTGCCCACAGTGGCACCTTTTTTAGCCAGAGTTACAAGTTTTTAATGCAAGAGTCTGCTGGGAGACATAGATTCAAACTACTGCAAGAACCATTCCAAAGGAGGAGGGAGAGGGAACGTTCATCTCCCCCCACCAGTGTCCCCATGGGCATGGCCTTCTCCATGCTTTGGGTCACGGGTGATGAAGAAAGTGCTAATAAAAATTCTGGAGCTCTCCCACGTCTTGTTTCAGAATGTTGTGGGCAGAGGTTTCTCTCTTAAGACAAGATGCCTCAGGCTGTATCTGCAGTCAGATGACTGCAGTCTCCCTGGGACTGATTGCTACAGTGTAGCTGGAGTGACAGGTGGCCAGAAAGACTGACACCATGCACAACAGGACAGTCCATATAAGGACGCATACAGATAGGATCCACTGTTTTTGTATGTCCTGTGTGGATCCTACATGTATGTGCAGGAAAAAAAAATAGAGGAATGATAAAAAGTGGTTCGGTGTAGAAATTAACTTCTGTGACTTTGGGCCCATCAGCCCTACTTTGCTGGAAAGGAACCTGAAGTTAGGTGTGCTTAGAACTGACCTTTCATCAGACCTCTTCGCGTGGTTTTGATGGTAAGTCCTCCTTAACTTGCAGTTCTTTCTGAGAGCCTGTGACAGACTCACAGCAGCTCCCTGGCTTTCTCTTCTCCATGCCCATGTTGCTCCAGTAGGTGTAACCCACACCCCCATGAAGTGCAACCATGTGACCCTCTGCTTAAGCCAGGCCACACAGTGAGGCCACAAGTTCTCATTATGGGAACACGAAAGTGGACCAAGGCAGGGGTGCGGCCGGTTCACAGGGAAGGGAGGAGTTTGTGCTGGCCAGCCCAGTCTTTGGTGCAGAGATAGTTATACCTTAGTACCTCCTTCTCCATGTCTCTTTCACTCACTGTCCCTGCACCCACCCCACATGAAGCTGATGAGGTAAAAGAAGGTCAGTGGAGAATGAACTAATGTTTGTGTACTT
Source organism: Dipus sagitta (assembly GCA_036346955.1). Classification (NCBI taxonomy): domain Eukaryota; kingdom Metazoa; phylum Chordata; class Mammalia; order Rodentia; family Dipodidae; genus Dipus; species Dipus sagitta. The sequence goes on from CM070774.1 coordinate 174,593,190, forward strand.
ATATGATGAAGCAATGACATCTTACTTCATAATGTAAAAATTAACACAACAATATGTGTCCACCACTGCCCCGAACCTCAATTTTCCAGGGCAAGAAACGGCTGACAGATGCTGATATTGTCAGTCATCTAGTGAGACAAAAGCTGACTCTCGAACCCTTGCTGTTACCTGACGAGGTTCATGGGCCCTCCCTGCCAGAGGAGACTCCTATCATATTTACATGAGTAGAGACATTTTCTCCTAGTCATCTGAACATAGAAAATTGCCATGTCTACCAAGCAGGATGCCAGGCTCTGGGCCAAAGCTCTTTCTCAGCTCTTCAGCAGAGGGGATTTAATAGATGTAGATCCTCTTGTAGCCCACGATTGGTGGAAGCTTGATAATGGAGAGCGGGCTCGTTTTTGGATATGGTTCTGACTTGATTCCCAGCTCCAGCTGTAAGTTCTATTCCACCGAGCAGATCACTTAGCCAAATCAAGAGCAGTTGATTTCCCACCATGGCTGTGCGCCACTATTGCACTTGTGTGAGCGTCACATCAGGTTATTTGCTGCTGACTAGTTTAGACCACGAGTTGCTTGGACAGACATTGGTCATTATCCCCCAGTGGCTCATGCAGCACTTTCTGCCACTAGATGCTCTAACTGTATGGGGATTGACTCTCTTCCAGCTTCCAGCCATGTCGCTCCGTGTTCTGTCCCAACAGCATATGGTGTCTTCATCAGTAGGATCTTACCAGTAACCTTTGGTGGGTCATCAAGCGCTCTGACAGAAATCTGTCTTCTTTTGGGAGACCTCGTAGGTCTGTCTGATCAAGAGCGCATTGTGGAGGACAGCCGCCTGCTGGTACCGGGAGTTTCAGGCCAGCGCCCAGGAAGAGAAGCAAGAAAAAGACAAGCAGGCAGAGCACAGACCTTTCTTTTCCCATGTGGGTGGAAAACGGGGCTGTTGTGCTCACACACAGCCTCTTGTCAGAGGCCTTTGCCCTGTGAGATTAGATTGAACTCATGGTAGCTCATCAGGAGAGCTCCAGAGCTGTGTTTCTTACCCACAGAAGAGCCTTACATTCATAAAAGTGTTGTGAATACGGATCAAAGGTCTATTCTGTGTCCTTGGAGACAAGGACATTGGCAGCTGGTAGGAATCCCAAAGATAACAGAGATGTCCCATTACCCTGAATGCAGTAGCAGTCTCCTGGGGCTTTACACATATGCTGGGGGACCTGTTAATTTCTTTTCTGGAGCCGTTGACCTCTCCTTTGCCCCTTGACCCTACACTCTCGTGAGGGGCCCCTCGGAAGTTGCAGGTGCCCTGGAAGGTGTGTGTGGCCCCGACACAAGTGCCTTCAGTCCCACTGAGGGGCATCCATCCTGCGTGTGAGAGGATGAGAGTTGGCTGGCCCTCCACGGGGCTCCCTGTGGGCTTGGAGGAAGGCACTATGTTTGGGTAGACGATGAGTCACCTCATGCTGGGAACTTTCCCTTCTGGACTTTCCTCTGGGTGTTGTGCTGTACCAGACACTGTAGGTGACATGATTGAGGTGAGGAATTAAGCCGGCTAGCGATGATCAGCTTCTGTATGTTTTGTTAAATCTTTATCAGAAAATAACACAGAGGGACTGGGAAGATGGCTCAGTCAGTGACATGCTTGCCTCTCAAGCATGGATATCTGAGTTTGATTCCTGGAAGCTGTGTGGAATAAGAAAAGAGTGGGGGTACATATTTATAACCCCAGCACTGGAGACGGGTAGATTCCTTGGGCGCACTGGCCAACTAGTCTAGTCTACTTGGTGAGTTCTAGGCCAGTGAACGTCCCTGGTGAATTGCACTTGAGGAAGAGAGCGCCTCAGAGCTCCACCAGGATGCACAGATATGCTCACATCACACAAACACGCACGGGCACACAATCACAAAAGAAAACAACCGAGGATGAGGCTTTCATTGATATTTGGCTGAGTTTTGGGTATGACTTACCAAACTACAACGAGCTAGTCTTCTGTGTTGAGAATGTTCAAATCACATGTAGCTTCAGCAAGAAATCAAGAGCCTTGTGGGTAGGACCTCGGCCGACAGCGGGAGGCACCGGTATTTTGAAAGGACAGATCATGGGCAGAAGTAGATGTGGCAGCTTCCTTACTGTTGTGGGTTTGTAAACTGGAGTTCTCTTATGCGTGTTTTCCTTTCTCCTGACTTCAAATACCCACCGATCCCTAAAGCTGTCTCCACTCAGAAGCCTGATCTGTTTGTGTGGTTTGCATGCAATTGATGTTGATTTGAGTAATCTGAGGTAGCAGTGAAGGAATCTATTTAATCACCTAACCTTTACAATAAGGAACATTTGAAATGCCAGCATTTATTTCAGGAACAGGTGAGCTGTTGCATTATTAGGCTTTCATTTATTAATTTTTACCCTGCATCTTTCAGAAAGAGAATTTGAAACAGTTTTGAATGATGAAAGAGGAAAAAAAAAATAATGTGATGAAAGAGAAAAACAGAAGTAAATAGTGTAACCAGAGAAGCCAACATGGCTGCTGTGACGGAAGATAAACTTGTATCTAGGGGTATGGAAACAGGGCCGAGGTAGAAACAGCTTATGTCATCTCTACTATTCAAAAGAAGAGAGCAAGTTTGTCTGGTTCAAGACTCAGAGGAAACGTATGAAGAATGTTGATTTAATTCATTCGACAAATACTTAAATACCCTGTAAGTAGCCCAATCCTGTGCCAGGTGCCTGGAGGCCAAACGACAGCATTGAGAACATGTTTGTCATGGAGTTCAGTGTCTGTAGAGATGATGGACAGCGCACCTACTGATTTGTACTTTTCTCATATAACTCGTGGAAAACACAACAGACTTCCCAGTCTGAGAGCTGAGAGCTGGACAGGATCAGCCAGGCTGGGAGAGCAGAGCAAGCAGCTAAGTGTACTGGAGACAGTGCACACAGCCGGTGTGGCTCAGAGGACAGCCACACAAGAGACTGCCAAGGCCAGCAGTGACCGCTAGGTCAGGTGACCCATAACTCCCAGCAATGACTCAACTCTTGTTTTTACATTTTTAAAATCATTTTGTTTTTTATTTATTTGACAGAGAAAGAGAGAAAAAGAGAGAATGGGTGCTCCAGGGCCTCCAGCCACTGCAGAGGAACTCCAGACACGTGCGTCCCTTTGTGCATCTGGCTAACGTGGGTCCTGGGGAATCGAACCTGGGTCCTTTGGCTTTGCAGGCAAATGCCTTAACCACTAAGCCATCCCTCCAGCCCCTCTTTTTTTTTAAATCACAGTGAAAATGTGGGCTTATAGTCAGCTTTTATTTCTTGAGCAATATTGTTTTCTTTTTCATTCATTTGAAATTACAGTGCTTAGTAAATTGGATACTTTAAGTCCTATTTTGTTTTCAAATAAAACCTGACAACTTTATGTCAGTTCTTCTAAATGATTTATCTTTGATTCAACTGGTCCAGGAAATCAAAAAAGCTAGGAAGCCTTGTTCTATGAAGGCTCTTAACAAATATGACTGGAGAGACATGAAGATAGGAAGGCTTAGAGGTGAAGCAGTCCTGGCTCCTGTCACTAAAACAGGTTCCCAGGTAGAGGATGGGATCTGCCAAGAAGAAAGGAAACCACTATTTGTTTATAGGGAGATACTGGCTGGTGGAAGGATTTTTCTAGTGATCTAGTTTAAGGATAGAATTTTTAAAATTTTATTTCATTTATTTTAGAGAGAGAGAGACAGAGAGAGAGAAAGAGAGAGAGAGAGAGAGAGAGGGCAAAAGAGAGAAAGAAAGAGAATTGGTGTGCCAGGACCTCAGCCACTGCAATCAAATGCCAGACGTTTGCACCACCTAGTGGGCATGTGCGACCTTGGGCTTGCTTCACCCTTGTGCATCTGGCTGATCTGATCTGGAGAGTCCAACACGGATCCTTTGGCTTTACAGGTAAATGCCTTAACCACTAGGCCATCTCTTCAGCCCAAGGACAGAATTTTAAAAGGCTGTAGGAATGTTTATTTAGAATACAATTAGGATGTCTGTGACATTCGTTTAGTGAGGTGTTTGTTTAATGGCTAAATCTGTTTCTGGTTGCCCTCCAATAGGGGTTCGTATAGTACCATCTGTTGCTGATTAGTGGCGCATTTATGTACTTTAGAAATTAAGAGTAGAAGAGGAAATAGAAATGAAGAGAGAAAGGAGCATCTTAATGTCCCAGCCCATTGCCATTTTATATAAATAGCATCTTACTTGGACAGAATCTTGGTAAGTCTGTCAAAGGGTGAAATAACTCAGACATGGGAAGATTGTTCTTTTAAAGAAATTTTAAGCTTTCACCATAACCAATTTTGAATTCAGACCTCATTAGATGTTTTTTTTTCCCTTTGCCCTCTACTACAAAGCACTAGAAAGCATATTAGAAATAATTTTGGTCAAAGGGCTTTTTGGGGAGGGTTTAGCCATGAATTGTCAGTGGTCATGAGAAAGCTCCTTAACAGTATTCTACTGTGGTTAAAATGGGGTTCCTAAATATGCCTACCAAGATGAGTTAGCTGCATCCAAGAGCTACAGGGTAAATTAACCTATTCTATAAAATTGTTTTATAATTGACCAATTATGTTGGAAACTGCTATAAACAAAGACTTTACTTAGCTAATTTTCATTCTAATTCCCAGAAACAAGCAATTACCTAAATTATTTTTCATGACATCTTTTTCTTTATATTATGCCAATTCATGCTCATTGAAGAAAGGTTAGAAAATAAAGACAAGAAAAACAAGAAAAATTAGAATGTACAGGCAAAAATAACCCATAATCCTATTATGTAAAGAAATAGTAACATTTTATCCATGCTGCTAAATGTTTTCTACTCATGTTTATATTGTATCTACATATATTTTCAACTAACATGCAAGCTATCCTGGCCCTTCCTTTTACGGTCTAGCTTGCAACCCTGCTGGGAGAAGTGTGGGTGCCCCAAGACTTCGGGAGTTTCTTAGAGGCTCATATTCGTCTTCGTCAACATGGGACATCACTTCTCATTTTCTCATCTTGTGGATATTTTCCCCATCTTGCCCTTGGCAAACGGCTCTTCTCCTCACTCTCCTGATACACACACCATCACTCACAGGGCAGTTTTAATGTCCTCTGGCCACTGACTACGCTGTTGCTATTACGCTTTTTCTTAGGACCTTCTTTCCTTTCTTCTTGCCTTTCCATATTCCAAATTCTCATTTATCTTTTATTCACAAGGCATTATATAGATGGTTGGAAGGGGTGGGGGCTTAGAGACCAACTATCTGAGAAGGAAGGAGGTCACATATCAAAAATATTGTATTGTCAACCAGTAAAATGTGTTTTTCTTTTTACCCCCTCTATATCACATATTTGACTTTTTAGAAGTGGGTTGGGAGAACATGCTTTTAAATCTCTGGACCCACAGACTCATTTTCACTGAGGTCACAGTCGCCCTCGCTTCCCCAGGCTGGCACGGAGCATGGCTGGGAGTATAAAAACATGCCTTTTGCTGCAGGAGTTACCACTCCCACTAGTGCTCCGGGACTTTGGGTGAAGACCTCCCCATAGGTCTGGTTGAATCCCGCTTTGTTTACCTGGTCACCTGTTCCCTTTACATATATGTGTCAGTCTTTGATCATAACCTGAAGGTCTCCCTAGCTACCACAAGTCCTCACCCTTTTTCAAGATCAGACAAGATCAGGTGTGTTCAGGCTGGTATGGTCATAAACCTTCACCCTTTTTCTTCAAAGATATTTCCCCAATGCATCTACTGCATGAATCCATTGGCTTCTCAGAAAGACCCTCAGTAGTGCACACACTTTACAAGTGACTATACAAAGTCATGCAAACTTTGTGAGATGTGAGCTCTCTTGTTTATTAGATACCAGGTGTTTGTAGCATGACAAGTTTAGAAGCAAATACTGAAATATGCTAGTGCTACCTACCCTTGGAGCCTAGGCTTCTATTAGACTTCTGTTCACACAAGAGTACATGTGCTTGCACTTTCAGAGGTTAAAAAACATTTTGAGCATCTCTTGTGCTAGTTAACAAGTCCTTCAATACTGATAGAATTAATTATCTTTGAAGCACTTGTATTAGCAGATTTTGCAGTGCAGTCCTAGACTGAACATTCTGAATAGAGTTGTTCAAATACTAATCTGTTGTCTTGGGGAGTAGATTAAGAACAGTGTGCACTCATCTTTGTACTTAAATATTTTAAAATATGGTATGGTACATGAATTTTGTTCATATCAGTGAAGAACATCATCTAATCACAAAGGATCAATTTCAGGGGCATAAATCCTGCAAAATAGGTTGTTTTGGGTTCTTATTTTCTTTTTTATTATATATATATATATATTTATTATATATATTTATATATATATTTGTTTTTGTTTTTTGTTTTTTTGTTTTTCGAGGTATGGTCTCACTCTGGTCCAGGCTGACCTGGAATTCACTATGGAGTCTCAGGGTGGCCTTGAACTCATGGCAATCCTCCTACCTCTGCCTCCCGAGTGCTAGGATTAGAGGTGTGTGCCACCATGCCCCGGCAGGTTCTTATTTTTTTAACTATTAATTTCTGATTTAGAAAAATCTTTATATTTTATACATTGAACATCTCCTACAAATAGAATTATTTGGTCAAAGATCATGGCCAGTTTCCAAGGTCTTGGGGATTTGTTGTCAAGTCATCCATGACTTGTCAAATTAATTCCAATTTCGCTTCTAACCAATAATGTGTGAGCACGGTCTCTTCATTTCTACCTTACTGTCTGTATTTGAAAGTTGAGTGTAAAATATATATGTGTGCAATACAAAAGCAATAAGCAATCTTTACATCCTCCACCAAGGTTATAGAATAGAATTGAAAATGCCCCAGAGTTTTCCCCACTCAGAATCTCACCTCATGCCTGTCCTCCCCACAGATATACATCCGTCACGCTTATTGATTCTTTCTGATGTTCATTTTCTTCCTGGAAGTTGGTAGAATCTTCTGAACTCCAGCCTTGAATTCTGAGTATTCTTTTAAGTTTCTTTGTAGTTTTCATAGTTTTATGATAAAATATGATTCTATATGTAATACTGATGGATACTATTCAGATATTCAAAAACAAGATGAAGGCTGGAGAGATTACTTAGTGGTTAAGGTGCTTGCCTGCAAAGCCAAAGGACCCAGGTTCAATTCCCCAGGGCCCACGTAAGCCAGATGCACAAGATGGCACATGCATCTGGAGTTCATCTACAGTAGCTGGAGGCCCTGACATGCCCATTCTCTCTCTCTTTCTCACTCTCTCTCTCTGCCTCTCTCTCAAATAAATAAATAGATGAAGTAAAACAAAATAAAATACAATATTAAAAAAAGATGAGAAATCAGCAAAGTTTGTGTTTTTGAAGAGACTCTGGTGGCCACTGTTAGGCAAAGGCTTCCAGGACAAGAGGAACATCCCTAGATGTTATTCTTCTGAGTCCTGGGAATTAATACAACTTCTTCAATGTACGAGGGGCCAATAATTGAATTCTAGGAAACTTGAGCCTCACTGTGGATGATGAATTGGAAGGAAAGAAACAGTTGTATAAACTAAACACGTGATCAGTGGAAATGGGATGAACTGCCCTGTGTTTCTTACTTCTTAGCTCTTAATGGCCCCATTCCCGCTCTCAGAAGTGCATCAAAGCAGAATGCAGGAGGGAGGAAATGCACATACTCTATGGCTGGCTTAGGCAGCAGGACCTGCATGGCACAGAGCGGGAGATTTTTCAACCAGTTTTCAGGATTACCATCTGCTTCAACGTCTTCCCTCCAGCTTCCTCCGTGGGCCAGGCACACCAAGGCATTCTTCCAGGTGTTTGACAAATGGTCTTCACACGACAGAGTGCATCTGTCTAGACTCATTCTGCACCAGTCTGGGCTGCTTTCCAGCTACCACTTGGGGTGCCTGCTCAGCATCCCGGGAGTTCATTCACCACTGTGCTGTTTGGAACTCCTCTTTCCTGTGTCTCGCCATTCTTGGTTTATGCTTCCATTTTGGTGTAGTGCATTTTCCCACACCTTATTGAAAAGGGGGAAAAGAGTTATTTCTTTAAGATTGTATAAGTCTGAAAATGTCATTCTGCCCTTGTAAGGTGTGGGCTTGACTCTAATTCTAGGTTATAAGTAATTTTCCTTTAGAATTCTGGAGATCAGTGCATTTTGGTGTTTTTTTTTTCCTTGTATGTTATGCTATTGTAAGTTATAAAGTCGTTTTAGCAGTAGAGATTTACTCCCTAAATTTTAGAAATTTTTATATAGTATTTTCTTTGCTTTTTGTTCTCTCTTCCTCCTCCTTTCTGTTTTTTTCCCTAGTTTTTATAGAGTTTGGTCAGATTTTCTTTCCTTTTCTACTTTCTATCTTGAAGTGTTTTTACTGCATTGTTTCCTCTACTAAGAACTTTCCTCTCTGTTATCTGTTAATCCTTTGAATGACTCCACTTTCGCTTTTGCCATTTCTGATCTCACAGTACATCGTCTGCTAACTTCTTTTTTTTTAAAAAAAATTATTTATTTATTTGAGAGAGAGAGAAAGAGGTAAAGAGAGAGGGGAGGGGGATAGAATGGGCATGCCAGAATCTCCAGGCATTGTAAATGAACTCCAGATGCATGTGCCTCTTGTGCATCTGGCTTACATGGGACCTGGAGAATCGAACTGAGGTCCTTTGGCTTTGCTGGCAAATGCCTTTATCTCTAAGCCATCTCCCCAGCCCCTCTGCCAACTTCTTTATGGTATTCTACTCCTCTTTTGTGGATGTGGCACTTGCTTATCTCTCTGAGAATGTTAACAGTTTTATCTCAACTGATGGCACCCAACCAGACAAATTCCAAGAACAGTTTCTTTTTCTTTTTTTGGGGGGGGGAGGTTGGGGACAGTGAGTGAGAGACAGAGACAGAGGCAGAGAGGAAAGATAGAGAAATGGCATGCCAGGGCCTCCACCACTGCAACTGAACTCCAGACCCTTGTGCCTCCTAGTGGGCATGTGCGACCTTGTGCTTGCCTCACCTTTGTGCATCTGGCTTATGTGGGATCTGGAGAGTAGAATATGGGGCCCTTAGGCTTTGCAGGCAAGTGCCTTAACAGCTAAGCCATCACTTTAGCCCCTAAGAACAGTTTCTATATCTATCCTATGAACAGTTGTTTTTTTTTTTTTTTTTTTTTTCTAGGTAGGGTCTCGCTCTGGTCCAGACTGACCTGGAATTAACTATGTAGTCTCAGGGTGGCCTTGAACTCATGGCAATCCTCCTACCTCTGCTTCCCGAGTGCTGGGATTAAAAGTGTGCGCCACCACGCCCAGCTTCCTATGAACATTTTTATAAACCAGTTGACTTAGATTTTCCCAGTACAGTTTTCTTTGTTCTACCAAGTCATTTAGTATTTGCCCATCTTTCTCAAGCTTCCAGATTTTGAATGATTGTTTTTTTGTGTTTTTAAAGTTTTTTTTTTCTACACCATATCTCTTCTTTTAAAGTTCTTTGTTAAAACTCAAGGTGAGTATAGTAGAACATGCCTGTAATACCAACACTCATCTTTAACCCACACTTGGAAGGCCGAGGTCTAAGGATCACCATGTGACTTCAAGATCAGCCTGTGCAAGAGTGGGACCCTGCCTGTGGTGGTTTGAATGCAAACATATGTCCTCCACAGCCCCAGGGAATTTTGGATCAAGACTAAGCTTCCTAAAGTCCCCAGCAGGCAGACCTGCTGGAGGAGGCATGCTACTGGGGGCAGATCTGGAGTCCAGCCATGTTAAGTGTATGGATGGCAGCTTGAACTCTCTCTCTCTGCTCTGGGTGCTGAAGTAAACCAGCTTCTTTTACCATGATTAAGCTTCCCCTGGAAGCTGGAAGCTGGAAGCCTCAAATAAACCCTTCCCACCCATGAGCTGCTTCTGGTCAGATGTTTTCCCCAACAAGGAGAAAGTAACTGAAACACTGCTTCAAAAACTAAACTAAAATAACTAACAAAACCCCCTAAGTTTATCTGCTAACTTTTTTTTATTGAATTAAGTAACTAAGAAACAAAATTAGAGGCATATGTTTAAGCTGCTGTCTTAACCTCAAAGCCCCCCGTGAGCTCATTTCTTCACATTTCATTCCATTATTACCAGATTCCTGAAACACGTGCCACATTTTCTTCTAATTGCTCCGACACCTCTGCTGATCCGTATTATTGGGTTCTGATGTAACCTGCTATTCATGTTACTGAAAGCCCAATGTACAATTATGATTTCTGGCTGAATCTTAAATTCAGCCACCTGTTTCACTCTAAATTTGTTTCCTATTCTTAATAGCACTCTATTGTGATGCAGATTCACAGCCTTCTTCCAATGTTATAGAAACACCCTGAAATGAAAGTGAATCATCTCTAGCTGTCTATGTTCCATTTCTGTGAAGGAAATGGAACAGTATCTATTCGTGGGTATCCACTTTAAAATGAAAATGCCATTTGATCAATATTCCAAACATTTAGCAATGATTTATAAATGCTGATTTAAAAAATGCCCAATTGGCCCGGCGTGGTGGTGCATGACTTTAATCCCAGCACCCAGGAGGTTGAGGTAGGAGGATTTCTATGAATTCGAGGCCACGCTGAGACTACACAGTGAATTCTGGGTCAGCCCAGCCTAGAGAGTGAGATCCAACCTCACAAAAACAAAACAAAACAAAACAAAAATGCCAAATTGAAAATTAAAAATTCAGTTGTTTATTTGAAAACAATGATTTTGTCAATTGGTAAGCCTACTTTCTTTTCATAGCTAATTTGTACATGAGCAGAAGTTATTTTTCTCATTAAAAATACAATTCCAAAGTGATCTCCACAACAAAAGCGTATAGGTGAAAATTAGTTCCTCTTGGTCATGAATGCAGAAATTCTAGTCTGTATCCTCAGAGACCGTGACTTGGGTTAAATTCATTGTATATGTCTTTAGGACTTGCCTGTGTGAAGAAACCAAGCATATGATTACGTGAGCTTTTAAAAGTGCAAAAAACGAACACACCACTTTTGCTGTTTTTTCCTTCTTTAACTGGATTTCTGAAGATTATATAATCTTTCTTTTTTTTTAAATTTGTTTTGTTCATTTTTATTTATTTATTTGAGAGTAACAGAGAAAGAGAGAAAGAGGCAGAGAGAGAGAGAGAATGGATGCGCCAGGGCCTCCGGCCACTGCAAATGGAATACTAGATGCGTGTGCCCCCTTGTGCATCTGGCTAACGTGGGTCCTGGAGAATCGAGCCTCGAACCGGGGTCCTTAGGCTTCACAGGCAAGTGCTTAACCGCTAAGCCATCTCTCCAGCCCTCATTTGTATGATTTTACTATGAAATAACTGGCTGTTTTCCCTGTATCCTATTTGAGGTATGCCATGGTGTTTCTTGAATCTGTAATGTAATGTCTTTCAGTTTTAGAAAACCTGAGTCCATTTTTTAAAAGAAGTTTTGCATATTCTCTCATTTAAAGCTGTATTCTTTGTTTCTAGTCTTCCTTCCTAATGTTCCTGTCACTGTATTTCTCTTTGCTTCTGGCTAATCAATATCCAGGCAGCTAATTCTTGTGAGCTGACTCGCCAGATGTTAAATCAATCTATTCAGTTGTTGCTAATTTCAATTACTGTCTCTCACTTACTGTAATTTCTGTTTGTGCCTTCATCATTATGGTTTTGCATTGGCAAAACTCCTAGCCACTTCTCTTTGAATAAAATAAGTGTGATTATTTTGAAACTCTAAAAACTTCAGCATTTGAAGTTTATTTCCTTGTCTCTGAGTACTTGGTGATTTTTCATGGTATGTCACAATGCATTTGCATAAATATAGGAATAATCTTCAGCATAGGATAACATCTGCCAAAGAGGACTTCTATTTCATTTTGCTGGTCTTTGGGGGCATTCATATTCTGGGATCATGTCAATCTGACTTCATTCACACAGCGTGTGGAGAACGGTAGCTCTACAAGACGAGGTGGTGGCAGTGCTTGTGAATACCAAAGCCGCGGACCAACTCCTGTAGGAGGAGGTGACAGAACTCGGTGTGCTGTGTGCAGCCATTTACTTCCACATATGCAAGTGACATTTTAACTGTTCTCTAAATATCATTAAGATTTCTTTTTACAACAATCAATCAGAAGTGGTTTGTATTCCAAACCCTGTATTTCAGAAGTGAAAACCGAGGCTAAGAGGCACTAGGTACCATAGCCAGTGGCACGTGGATTTCAATGGAAGAAACTTGCCTTTGAATACCATAGTCAGCTTCCACCAACTGGTGATCTCAACCATTATGGCATAAAAGGAACACGCCAATTCTTCTCAGAAATGTCTGCATTTTCTGGATGTATTGAATTAAAGGGTGAATATTAATAATAGAATTACTTATAATGAGTTTTTTTTCAGGGGTGGTGAGTTAAGTTTTTGTTGCTGGCACCAAGCACCTGAACAGAAACAGCTTGTAGGAGGAAAGGGTTTATTCTGGCTTATCATCTTGAGAGGAAGCTCCATGATGGCAGGGAAAAGACGGTAGATCAGAGACTGGACATCACCTCCTTGGCAATACCCAGTGGAAAACAGCAGCAGGGAGAGTGAACCAAACTCTGGCAAGGGTGGTGAACTGGCCGTATTCTCCTCAGCCAACCCCTGGCGACACACCTTCTCCAGGCAACAATTCACCTACCGAATGGCCATCAGCCGTGGAGCAGTCATTCAGGACACACGAGTTTATTAATTCAACCCACCACAAGAGGCGAGTTTTATGACCAGACTACGAGAAGTTGAGTGAATCAAAGAAATATTGCTATCAAGGTGAATTTAGATTGTCTTGAGAAGTGGTATCTTTCAGCATGACACGGAGGAGGCTGTTACAGGTTGCATTTTTACCATGTCTAACATCATAAATTCTAAGATGTGCTATCTGCATGGCACATTAGTAATAGCACTGGGGTGTCGCACTAGTTATTTTTGTGTCATTGTGACCAAAATACCTGACCGAAACAACTTAAGAGAGGACAAGTTTGTTTTAGCTTGCAGTTCCAGGGGGCTTGCAGTCTGTCACCATGGAGGAAGCATGCTGAAAAAAGGTAAGTTCAAGAAGGTGTGAGCAAGCGACTATGGCTTGTTTATATTGTGGTGGACTAGGAAGTGGTGAACACCAGCCCGGAAACAGGGCTGGTGTCACCTTCAAAGGCCTGTCCTTACTTCTACTCATCACCTCCACCTCCTTACAGCTCTACACCCTTCAGCAGAGCCCTGTAAGCTAGGGATTGAACTCTCCAAACATTAGCCCATGGGAGACAGATCAGATTCGAACTGAAATGGACGCTTGGGAGAAGGTGCCAATAATGTTTGTTAGGTAGGAAAAAGACTCACTGGGAAAGACCCCAGTGTGTATTAACTCATTGGTGCAATTGAGAGGAGGGAGCCTTCTGGGCTCCGTGTGAGGTTCCTGAAGACACTTTTGCCTTGACAACAGCAAAGATGGGAAAGCTGTATGTTAGAATTCGGAAATTTTTGCTTAGTTCACGTGAGACTTGTTCGCTGAGCTTCTTTTCCTCGTAACTGCACAGGTGGCTTCCGTGCGGAGAGTTGGCTACATACCCAGAGAGTGTTGGATTAGCTGAGTTATCAACCCAAATGCCATACACTACAGAGGAAATTTGCCCTGGAATAAGTGTAGATCATTTACTCAAAATGTTATCTTCTCAGCATGCTAAGGTTTCCCAGGGAGAAAACGCCATACAGGCTTTCTAAAGAGTAGAACTAAACAGAACTTTTTTTTTTTTTTTCCCCCAAAGGAAACATAAGAATGTCCTAATATGTGATTCAGGATTAGTCAGTGTAACCTTGGAGTGAAAGATGCCATGAAAGTAGAAAATGACTGGGCTGAGACATGAAACTGACTCTACAGAGTGTACTTATGAATCAGAACTCTTTGTTTAAAAGGAAAAGAAATCATATTCAAGCCATCTTCATCCCAGCCATCAAAAGAGCGATGATGACCAAATTACTTTGGCTTGACTATGTTGCATATCAATATAAAATTCATCGTTTACTTCCTAGATGGGGCCAAAGTGTTTTTAGCCTACGCAAGCATACCTTGAAGATGCTGAATTTCGAAAGGGGTAATGAGGTGGGAAAGGGAGGCGTAAGCTCAGAATAATGGAAATCAGAGACCTAGTACTAGTTCACACTCCGCTGATTCAGAGGCGACCCCACGTTGCTGCTCCTTATGCACTCAGCTTGTTTTTCCTTTTTTCCTCTCAAAAGCCTTATTGACGTCTACTGTGTGTGCGTTTCTCCGTGTGAGTGGGGAAGCGGGACCTGGACACTTGTCACTATTCCTTAATCATGATGGGGTGAGAGGATTTTTAGTTACTGTTATGGTTTCATCTGAAAATGTCTCCCCCAAAGGTCATATGCTAAAGGCTTGGTTTTGAGCCTGGGCTGCTATCGACAGTTAATGCATGGAAGAAGGCTAGGTCACTGGGGGCGTGTCCTTGAATTGGATCCTTGGCCTTCTCCCTCCCCTTCCCTGCCAATGTGCAATAAACAAACCTTCCCCTCTACATGACTCTTGTTATGATGAGCTTCCCTGCCCCAGGCCAAAAGAAACACGGCCAGGTGACCTTGAACTGAAACCTCTGAAATGACAAGCCAAAACAAACCTTTCTGCCTTTCAATTGGTCTTCACAGGCATTTTGTCATAGTGATGGAAGCCAGCTAGTACAGTTATCTACTGCGTAATAAGTGAAACTCAAAACAATAAATATTTATCTAATTTCATTAAGGACTGGAATCCGGGGAAAGCACAGCTGGTTGTACTCCAAGTCTGTCATGAGGTGTCACTTAAGGTACAGGCCAAGGCTGTACTTAGCTGAAGGTGCTAGAGAAATTGCTTCCAAACTCAGTCAGGTAAATTGGTGGGAGGCTTCAGTTGCTTGTCCTATGGGTCTTTCCACAGGGCTCTTCACAGAGCAGAGCACTGGCTTCTCCAAGACTGAGTAATACAGTATGTATTATAACCTAATCTCAGAGGTGACATATCGTAATTTCTGCTGCATTTTCTATTGGCCATACAATCCAACCCTGGTACAATGTGAGAAAGGCCTACATAAAAAGTTCAAAACTCAGGAGATGAGTGATTATGGAGGGTTACTATATGCATTGGCCAGGTGGTTTATATTCAAAGAGCCAGCCTCGAGAGCCAGCTTTAATTGAAGTTTGATGGCCCGTTGGGTGTAGATCATTGCTGAATGTCCTACTCAACTAGATGCCATTGAATTCCTTTCCTTCTAATATGCTAGTAAATTTCTTATTTATAGACAATGAGAAGTAGAAATATTATTTTGTGCATGTGTTTTCACACATACGTACGTATCTGGCTTACCTACCTTTTCTGTTACATGGTCCAGAAAAAATATTCCTTTTTATGAGACATAGGCAGGTGAAGTAGGATTCATAAACCTTGAAATGGCACATTACTGTTAGTCCAAAGCCAGGATGGCAGGTGGGCAGTGCAGAAATGAATGTCATGCCAAAAGCAAGTGACCAAAGGCTCCAGGTGGTTTTAACCATGGATGTAAAGGTAGTTCGGTATTCAGTGCTCAGGAAATGGTTTGAGAAGTGGAAATATCTGGCTCTGATGGAACACAGGGTCTTTGGGAGTTACATTGAAATGTCTTTGTAGTCTGTTTCATAACATTCGATAGGAAGTACAGTTATTCTTTGAGTGTCATCAGTGTTGTATACTAGAAACTAAGACACTAGGTAGGCATAAGCCATGAATATCCGTGTGCCCATGTTTCAGTCCTTTGAAGATAGCCTAGAACATGCTATTGTTTTGATCACCTACCTTGAAGAGTAGACAAGTAGCTGCCCCTTCACTCTCCTAATATTCTTACCTTTTATACATATACAAAAAATAAGGGAGTAACTTTAAGACTGTGAAAATTGACAAGGTTATATATTCTTAATTTAAAATTTATTTTATTTATTTGAGAGAGAGAGAGGCAGAGAGAGAGAGAAGGGGGGGGGGCAGAGAATGAGCACTCCGGGGCATTCAGCCACTGCAGTCTCCAGGCACATGCACCACCTTGCGCATCAGGCTTACATGGATCCTGGGGAAACGAACCTGGGTCCTTTGGCTTTGCAGGCAAGTGCCTTAACCATTAAGCCATCCATCCAGTCTGGGTAGACATTCTTATATAATCAGAAAAAGTATTATCATTAATTATAGCCATATGGAGACTAGTGAGGTCAACTGGCTGACACATAGTATATTCAAGAAAATATAATTGATTTTAAGTACTTACTTATAAGGGAGGGAATTTAGTGGAGGGAGAAATGTTTTAGAAGATTTGAGAAATCAAATAAAAGGTGGAGAAGAATCCAGGTGTTAGATGACTTTTCCTGGGGAGACATAAAGAAATGCCTATTCACCCCAGACAGAACTGACAGACCAGGGGAAGGATGACATCTCAGTTCACCTTGGGGTTATCTAATGGAGCGTGGAAGAAAGGCTACTTACAGGAGTACAAGTGACGCAAAGGCAGCTTTGTTGCTGAGAAGTCTCACCCAAGCATGGACCACAGCTCACAGAAGCTGTGCCACTAAGGAGTTCCAAGCCCAATCAACCTTCCTCCTCCTACATACTACATAACCATCCCCCAAGTCCATGCTCAGGGAGGGGACAGGAGGGCGTCGCAGCTGGAGTTCCAGGTAAGAGCCTGAGGATGATCTCCCCTCCTGCTACGGTGTGGATTATTTCCTGCCACTCTGAAGACCAGGGTGTTCTGTCGTCAATCACAGATGACTCACTTCATGAAAGCCAGGGTCCATGTCATGCTGAGGAGATAGACTCACTAGAGCATTCCACCCACTTTGTGACTCTTAAATTCTTTTCTCCCTCTTCCTATTGTCTTCCCTAAACCTTGAATGGAAGAAAAAGAAAATATATGTGTGTGTCTATGTGTGTGTGTGTGTGTGTGTGTGTGTGTTAGTACCCATCTATTACTGCTTCCATCTGCCACAGGGGAAATATATATATTTCCTTCCCCTATGGCAGACAGAAGCACTAATAGATGGGTACTAACATGAATGCTTATGGGGAAATTTGACAAGCACAGAATATCCATTTAACAAAACAATAGCAGTAACCCTCCCTGTTGTAATATGATTTATCCAGCAACAGGTATAAACTCCACAGTTCTTTTTTTCAATTTTTAAAATCTTTTTTTTTTTATCTATGTGAAAGAGAGACAGAATGGGCACACCAGGGCCTCTAGCCACTGCAACTCCAGATGCATGCACCACCTTGTGCATCTTGCTTACGTGGGTCCTGGAGAATCAAGCCTGGGTCCTTAGGCTTTGCAGGCAAGCTCCTTAACTGCTAAGGCACCTCTGCAGTCCTACTCTCACAATTCTAATCGTGGCTTCTCTCTTGTGGAGCAGACCCTAAATCTAATCACAAAGTACTTGGTGGCGCCCATATGAGTCATGCCTCTATTCCACCAGCAGACCCATCATGCCTTGCACATTCACAGCATAGCGTATGGGATTTGCACCTAGACCATGGACAGCAGTTCTCCCTGGGCGGCCTTCATAGTGTCTTCTGACTCTATAGATACCAAACAAGTCAACAGGCAGTCAGGGTCCAACTCCATCCCAGCTTGCTTTTCCTGTGCTCTACACGGGACGTCTCTAGAAATAGGAATTTACCATCTAGTTCTGGTGTGCAGCCAGTGGCAGTTTGGACTGTGTACTGTTGGAGGCTCCAAGGGATTTTCTGGCCAATAACTCATAGGGATGTAACCCAGCCCTGGCACTGAGATTTTTACTCAGTGATGTTACGGCTTCTGCTGGTACCTTTTCCCACACAGACAGAGTATCCTGTACATTGGAACTCTTTTTTGTTGGGGGGGGGTTCAAGGTAGGGTCTCACTCTAGCCCAGGCTGACCTGGAATTTACTATGTAGTCTCAGAGTGGTCTCGAACTCACAGTGATCCTCCTACCTCTGCCTCCCGAGTGCTGGGATTAAAGATGTGCGCCACCAGCCCAGCTCACATTGGAACTTTTTAATTGCTATTTTGCTGCTCTTCCCATTATCTTTCAAAAGTCTATGAAACATTCAGGTTAACACTGTCTCATCCATCAGTGGTACCTTTTTGCAGAGGGTGAGCAATATCTCTGAAGGACCATGGCTGTCCGTTTAAGTAAATGTGAATTGGTCTTGGGATTCAGTAGGTAAGTGGATACAAAAACAAAAGGCAAAAAAATTGTTAACAGACAAAATGAAAGCATTAGCAAGGTCCAATACAGAAGGAAAATAATCCCATCATATGTATCAATTGTTCTTTCAAAAGAGTAATATTGGGTACTGTGGTAGTTTGAATAGATGGCCCCCAATATATTCAGTGTTTTGTTAGCTTGTGGTTTGCATCTGCAGCCTTCTGGCTGGAAGTGGTGTCATTGGGCAGATCTTAAGGTGTGGTGGTGGGTTTCAGATTTCAATCTAAAGATATGCAAAGTGTGCCTAGCAGGAGTTCCTGAAGTGTGCTGTGCTGTGTGGCTTTTGGCTTGTGCTTCTCTCTGTGTGTTTGGTCTTGTGAAAGCAGGCAGCTTCTCCTGCCACTATGGAACTTCCCCTGGACCTGGAAGCTTCAATAAACCCCTTCCTCCATAACTGTGCCTGGTCTGGAAGTTCATCTCAGCGAACCTGAAGCTGTCTGCTCCGGGTACCGTGTCATGGATGAGGCACACCGCTTTATTCAGCTCTCTACAATCTAGAGACATTTTCGCTTAGCCACCAGGCTTCTCCATTCGTCATGCCTCACCGTGGAAAGGGCTTTGGGCTGGGGAACAACCTCTCCCTGCATAGGCTCCCATTGTGTCTAACCACACAGAACTACCTTTCTAGTTCACACCTTCAGGCAAAAGTCTCCAATGGCAGTATGCAAGTGTGACCCAGCACATCCACTCCCAGGACACTTCTTCATAGGAGAGAAATGCATACTGTATACCCTCAGGATAATTTCCAACCTCTAGGACAGTCTTAATATTTCTCACCTGCACCACTTTCTCTCTATATCCCTCCCCTGTTGCCCATAGCTTCTGTTACATTTCGGGGTTGCCATGAATTAAAACATACTTGGCTCCAGGACAAACCAAATCCCAAGTATTCTGTGTAGCAGTAGTAGAGGATCAGAGAGCCTATAATTCACCTTGGGGCCTCCTGTCTCTCTATACAGTCCCCACCTGAAGGCAACCTTAGCCACCTGGTTAGAGAAATAGCTAGGATGCTTCCCACACCAGAAGAATGCCTTGCTCCAGAGGCTGGAGAGATGGCTTAGCGGTTACGGCGCTTGCCTGCAAAGCCTAAGGATCCAGGTTGGATTCTCCAGGTCCCATGTAAGACAAATGCACAAAGTTGCATTTGCAACTGGAGTTTGTTTTCAGTGGCTAGAGGCCCTGGTGTACCTGTTCTCTCTCTCTCTCTCTCTCTCTCTCTCTCTCATATAACTAAATTAAAAAGTAAGTCTTTTAAAAAAGAATGTCTTGCTCCACAGAATCAGAGGATGTGGTGGGATCATCTGAAACTTGCTGTCATTTTCCAATATGGAGAATAACTTTTTTGGTTTGAAAGCCTTCCAGAGGCTCATAAGCATAGCATCTGGCCCTATGTCAACATTTTCCTTACGACTTCCACTGCAATACAAATTTGCCACATTTGTTTTTGAGTGACCTGGACAGGCCCCTCTGCCTACTTTTTCCTGCTCTCTTCCCCCTTTGACTGCTTCAGCAGTTTATATACTTGATTCATATGAGGATCTAAATCTCTTCGCTCTACCAGAGACTCTCCTACCTTGTAAAGATCATCTTCGACCGTGGGACTCTGTAAAACCACTGAAGCATCATTTCAGCCCCGTGGCTCCTGCCAAGTTAACTGTTCATTTTGGAGGGGTATGTTCCCGACATACCCCAACATAGGCAGCTGAGGAGTCCCTTGAATTTGAGGGAATACTCTTGCCTCAGTCTCCTGAGTGCTATGGTTACATGTCTGTGCCTCTATGCCTGGAAGATCTTCCTTTATAACTCTCTGGAGAATAGTATTGCTTGGCCCAATGAGCTGGACAGCAAACATCATGTCTCTTGTTTCCATTTTCTCCTTATCATGTTGCCCTCATTCCTTCTCTCCTCACTGACTGATTCCTTCCAATGGTTCTAAGGTATTGGGGATCCTAGGAGTGTTCATCTTTCCCTTACACCAACCCACCACCAGCCAGTGCCTTCAAGTCATCCTCCCTCTGAACCATTTTACCTGCTCACCCAGGTGCACAGAACACACCTCCGGCATTGTCTGTTTCCGTTACACAGACGGGTTCCCTCCCGGCAGGAAGCTCCGCCTCAGCTGCACGTTCCGTCGCCTATTGCAGAAGCCACACAACTGCCACCAGACTTGGCTTCGTAGTACGGGGCTGCGATTGGGTTTCATATGTGCTGCTTTCCCAGGGATTGCAATATATTGTCTAGACTGTCAGCAATTTGGAAGGTATCCTCATGTTCATGTGGCAGACTCCATGTGTCAAGGAGGGGTGCCACCCCATACCATACAGAGGAAGACAGACTTAACGGAATTTGCCACAGGGATACTCCACTCTCAGACTTTAACCCTGCCTCAATTGCATGTCTTATCACTCACAGCAAGCACCATGAAATGGATCTACCCAGACATACCTTTGGTTCTGTCATGTCCCTGTTTGGGCACCAATTTGCTGTGTGACATCTGGGGGGGTGAGGGGATATAAAGCAATGCCTGTTGTGGAAATCTGAGTGTTAAATGCCCCTCTTAGCCTCATGTGTTTGGGACTAATCCTCATACTCGATCCCCAGCTGATGGAACTTTTGGGAGGTGGAGCCTTGCAGGAGGGGGTGTATCGCCGGGGATGAGCCTCGCGGTTTTATAATGCAGCGCCCCCTGCCAGTGCCAGGCGACTCACTCTTGCTGCTTCCTTCAGCTGTTTTGACAAAATGTAGTGCTTACCTGTGTGCTCTGCCATGTTTTCCCTACCATCATGTAAGCTGAAGTAAACCCTTTCCTTCTAACATTTGATTCTAGTTGGGTGTTTGCCCCAGCAACGAGAAAGTAACTACTACACCTATTTAGCCAAGAGAGGGTACTGACGGCTCAAAGCATGGATTCTGTCCAAGTCTCACTTGGGTGAACCAGTGTATTTACTGAGGTTTATTGAGCCAACATGTCCTGTAGGCAATTTGGCTTCCTGGCAGCTGATGTCATGTGATGCCAAGGAAATGGCTTCATTGCAGCACTAGGCAACGTGTAGAACCTTCCAAGCTGGGAGTTACGCTGTCACATGTCAGGGATAAGGTTCCATCTCACGGAAGCTGAAGCCTGAGTCATGGAAAGGAAGGCAGTGCCAGCAAATGTTCCCAGGACATCTTTACTTAATCAGGTGTTGCTTTGCACCGCAACTGCAATTCCGTATGTTATCTCCTTATTAGAGCAGAGAGATGCAGGGAATCAGGCTGACCCAAATGCTGAAAGATGCCTGTGGCAAATTCTAATAGCAGAAGCTCAATAAAAGCTCTTGGATTTTGGAGAAAGGCTGCTCGTTTTTAGCAAGTGACTTATTATTTTTAGCACGTGTATCCAAATGAATCAGGCAGCACAGTGTTCATGAAGATGCCTGAGTGCTGAATTCTATGGTGGGTGTTCATGATCCATAACAAAATAAGAACAAAGTTGAATTTGCTTGGCAGCATCCCACCAAGCCCCAAAGGGACAAATAAGTCATACGAGCTGACTGTGCACGTGCCCACTGGGGCTACCATAGTGCTGGTCCTTCCTCAACCGGCGCTGATGGGTTCATGGAGAGTCTGTTTTAAAAACTGTGGCACAAGGATTGTTTTTCAGGCTAACAACTGTCACCAGCTCTATGTAGACTGACTTTAGAACTAGCCCAACCTCTGACAGACATCACCAAAGGATAGATGGAGGAAGGAAAACCTTCATTTAGGTGGGGTACTGAATAGTGCCGCTCATTGTAATTTTGTTTGATGAAGCGAGTCATAAAAGCAGACATATTGGTTCTTCAACAAGTTAGTCAAGGACTTAGGAGAAGGTCGACTCTAGGTCTGAGGGAAAGGAGGTGAGCATAGGGCGCTTTGCATGGGCTTGGCGTATACGAGGGTCCTGGAGGCCATTGAACAAGCCTAAGAAGGAGGCTGATACGACCCGGCAGCACTCAGGCTCATCCACATGACTGAGCCTCCATTGCAGTGGGGTCATTCTGATGAACGCTGAGGTGCAACAGGAAACTTGCAGCCAGAGAAGCGGGCATAGAGGATTTATATACCCTCCATTGGTCTCTTTTTCTTTCTTTCTTTTTTTTTTTCCAAAGCAGACAACACTACACCCATCTGTCAGCCTTCCAGACCTGCCTGCATCTGATATGTCATGATAACCACCTTCTTGTTGAATTATATTTAATCACTCCCATAATAGAAAAGAAGAGCGTTCCATTTCCCTTCCTGCTCCTGCATGTTTTTGCCAGAACAATCCACTGGAGACTCTCTAAATGCTCCCTGACCAGTGCTGTCATCCCACCCAAAGTGGCCGAATGGCCTGTGAGACGCAGCCCTGGCATTTCACAGGGCCTCTTCTCTCATCTGATGACAAAGCAACTTGCAGAACACTAGAGACGTTCTGGATCAGGGATCAAAAGAAGGCACTGATTTCCCATAGTTAGAAGACATGGATCTAGAAATCAAGGAGGGAAGAAGGATTACTGCACCCCCAAATCCCTACAATTTTACCTGTTCTCAAAAAATCTGCAGTTTCTTTTAGTGTCACTCATCTCTCCTTAGAACACAGAGTAATGCTTGCATTAGGGAACAAGTGTGGTTTTTCTGAATTGGAAGCTAATACCAGTCATTTGGGCTCTCTGGGCTGGGAGAAAAGTGGCAGAAAGTGAAATAATATCTTATCCGGAATAACTGAGCTCACCTAGTAAGGGGAGACATATACAACTGGATCTAGCAGTAAGATGACAGGGACATGATTGCTTGTTTTCTTTCCCCGAGTTAGTTAACTTATTGCCCTCCAGTGGTCAAGACCAGTAAGAACTGGAAACAGTTCTTGACAGTAACAGGCTCGGGTTACCCCACTGGGGGAAATGGCTGGGGGCTGACAGGAGGTAAAGACATTAACCAATGGGCAAGAGGAAAGGGAAGACACTAGAGCCAGCTCCAGCTGAAGCATAAATGGCAGGAGACCTGAAACTCTGTTCTTGCTGTACTATAACTTAAAACAAATGTCTCGTTTTGTCTCCAAACTGTACACAATGCGTGTTGGTGGTGGGACAGTGTGCCTTGGAATGACAGGTTCAAGCAGAATTAGAGCAGGGATGGATGGCATCTAAAGCCGAGGCACTCACCATAACTTAAGGGCCTGCAGGCTGGTGCCAGTGAATGAGCTGTGGATGTGAGTCTGTGATGAGGAGAGTAGAGAAATAAAGAGAATTTAAAATTTACTTTGTGACATGGGCATTGAAATTTTTATGCTGCTTGTATGTAATAATAAATTGAGGCTTGCATATAATATTCTTCGTAACTTAATTTCCAACAGTCCATTTTCATTATGTTTTCTCAATAGTCATGCCCATGGCATTTTAGAAATAGACTTTTGCTGCCCCTTTCCTATAATCTGGGAAGCCCTTATCTTGATGAGCAATGGCCTTGTGAATTATGGTCTTGCTCCTGCTTCAGGAGCTGTGGGTAGCTTTGGTTGTTTGCCATTGTGACTGCTATTTTCATTAAGTATTTGTATGGGGTTGGGTGAAAGAATCTCTGGCTAAATGGAGAGAGAGAGAGAGATATGAACCAGTGAATGAGTGTGTGTTAGCAGTCAACAGGGAATATTCAGAAATGAACTAATGAGTTGACTCTGCAACTTAGGTCTTTGCTGTCCCCTCTCTCCCTCCTGTTCAGTAGGTGGATTAGACCAGGCTTCCTTTCCTGGCAGTAGAATTACATAACCACAGCTTAGTCTTGTCAAGAAATCTGGAAGTGGAACAGAGACGTGCGCAAATGGAAGTTGATGGAAAATGCATAGGACAGAGCCCAGTAACTTTCTCAGACTCTCCCGGGTCTCTGCTCTTTTTGATACTTGTTCTTCCTTCAATTCTGCAATTCTGAAGTTCTGCATACTGTCCCTTTAAGAACGTTATTTTTTTAATTTAATTTATTTTTAAAATTTTATTTCATATGTACTATAAGAGGTTATACTCTTTTATCGCCTTGTCCCGGTTCCCATTACTCTGGGGGCCCTCCTCAATGGAGTTATTGGTATTTACTGTGGGGTCATGAAGGCCTCAGTCAGTCCCAGGGTACAGGGGTGGAGACCATGCCTCAGTGTAGTCCTACCCACTCTGTGCTCTTATAGTCTTTCCACCTCCTCTACCACAATGTTCCCTGAGCCGTAGCAGGCCCGTTGGCAGTATCATTTAATGTTGAGTTCTTTGTACCCCCTGGATTTCTGCCTTGATAGGTTTTGATTGATCACTGTATCTGTCACCATCACCCTGGAACTGGTTGTCAGGCTAGCAGTAAGAGTAGTATTCATGATGTTGCGTCCTTGGCAATTTCTCCTGGGCCCTGGAAGATGTAGACGAGGTGAATAGCTTCGTGGTGGGCAGCCAGCTCTCTTCTTGTCAAATCAATGCATCTTGGTTCTCCTCCATTTCTTCTGCCCTCTGCAAAATAAAGCAGATTCTCCAAACAAGACTGAGAGCAGCTTGGGTTAAAGGGGGTATGCAAAGTTATTTGAGAGGTTTTTTTGTTGTTGTTGTTGTTTGTTTGTTTTGGTTTTGGTGTGCAGGTCCACTTTCCTTCTCCAGAGAGGCGTAGGGACTGCTTTCTGAAATCTGAGTTTCCATACCATAGGATTCTGCAATCTATAAGCTATAACTACCAATAAAGGCGGGGTGGGGGGTTAAGTCCCAAACAGAAGGTGGAAAAAAACTCAGCCTTAAAACCATGGACCCTGGCCAGTAAATCCCAGACCCAGAACTGGGTTGCCACCCACAGAGAGCTGTTGACCAGCGAGATCCTTGAGGTCCTCAAAACAATGTGGGCCATTGCCAAAACACTTGATTACCTGCCAGAGCTAAAAGGTAAGACTGTATTTCTGAAGACACCACTGGCTATGCTCATAGGATATCGGATTACCATGCTGGAACTAAAAGAGAAACTAGCTCCCTCCTGGCTATCCCTTATAGTGCTGGAAAGCAGTATGGGAGCCACTGGAGGAAAATGGTTACCAACAGCTTGGATAAGCAGGAGACCTTGCAGACTATGAAATCAAACAGCTAGACAAAAAGTACACACTTGTGCAAATAATGGCACACAGCCTTTGCAAGTCACCGTCTGTTTTCTGATGAGACATGAGGCCTGTTCAGTAGGAGAGAACTCATATGTGGTACTAGAAACCAAGTCAGAACTTTGTCTCAAATCCTAAGCCTATTTGTTCCTTGGTACTAGATGCACCCTACATGATATTAAGAATCTTATAATTTTGAAAGCATTTGATGGAATACTTTTCAGAAAGTCCAAATTCCATATATGCCATTGCCAATGATACACATGATTATCTCCAGGTAACTTTCCAGAACTGAATTTTAAATGTATATGTTCATGCATGTGCACATATGTCTTCAATCTTAAATTTTTCAAAATCAGAACTTTTTTGATCACCAGCATGATGTCATATGTTGAAAATTTTACAAAATTTTGTTTCCCATAGAAATTATTTTAACTGGTATAAAAAATTATATTCAGTATATATAAAATAAAAATGAATTTAATGTTTATATTTATCCCATCTATAAGCTATTTTGTTATGTATCTATTAATATTATGAAATTTAAAGCATCTGAAATATACAATCCAAAAAAGTCTATAATCTTTGGGTATGAGACATTTTGGAAAGGGATATTCAGTCTGTAGACATTTGTCTATGAATGTGTATGACATTCTTCTAAGTTCAAAATAGGGCATTATTTGCATTTTTCATATCTTTGCATATCATTCACAGTGAACTTTTGGGGGTATAAAGTGTCAGAATATTTTATATGCAAAATATAGAAACAAAATTCAAATTATATTACACAAAAAAGGATGTTATTAGCATATATAAAGTAGAAAGATATCAGAATGAATTAAGAGGAGTGGGGACCACGTCATGAGGACGGGCTGGTTGGGCAGCATTTCAGTTCCCTCGGGCACACGGCTTCACCCGAGCCCAGCAGTCACTCGCCCTCAGCCTGCATCTTTCCAAACACCACTGACTACTCTCTGTCAAGAAGCATCCTTCATGTGATAAAAATTACTGCTGCTTCAGAAAGAGTTCAGTAGTGGTCTGGTCTGGACTGTCATGTGTAACTTACCTCCTCCCTTTAGTTAGGTGGCCATGGTTGTCTGTTTCTGAATTATTAGCCTATCCTTGGTTGGCATGGTAGGTCAGGACATTGTGATCAATAGTGATTAATGGTCCTTCCCACAATGAAATGAATTGTGGAAGTAAGGTTAAGCTGAAGGCAAGGTTGATGGACAGGCAGAAGTGACCTCTACACACTTAGCAGGAACTCCAGAGTTCTGAGCAAATGGATGACGTATGCAAACCAGTGTGAGATAAAAGTAAGGTAACTAAGCTTTTAAAAAGGGGCTTCAAATAATCACTAATGGAATGTAAATCCTACCACAGGAGAGCTGAGCAAGTGGCAGTAGAGAGACTGTTTGGAATTATTGTAGTAACTTCCTTGATGTGATCCAGGTCTAATGTAGTCATGTCTATAAAACCATATGTGGTTTTACAAAACATATCAACCATTTAACAAGAGAAAATAACACTGTGGAACCAGGACCAGGTTTCGAGAAAGGGTCAACATTCACAAAAACATTGTCTGTAGCAGATGTGACTATCTACCTCTTGAGAGCTGGTTCTTAGGGAATAATCTTGGCGTGTTGAAGCACCATTTTACAAGTGAGGTTTCATTGCAATGTGCTTAATAAAGGACCCCAAAGTCATAAGCCTGACTTAAAATCTTGACTTTGAACAAGTTACTTAGCTTCTCTAAATCTGTGTGTTTGACTATGAAATGGAAATTATAATGTCACTGATTGTGCTTAAAATCACATATATTAATATCATATCTAATACAATTTAATATAGGATACTTTTAAATATTATGCAATATAGTAATATATATTAATATATTATATATTATATATTATATATTATATAATATTATAAATAATTATAATATAATATATTATATATAATATGTATTTATTATTTATTAAATATGTTATATATAATAAATATATATATATATTTATTATTTGTTACATGTATGTTTAGAGCTATTAGGGGGGTCACAATGAGAATGAAGATAAAACTATAGGTTATTTTAAATGTATAGAACCTCATAACAAACATTATTTACACTAATTCTTCTGGCAAAAAAAACAATGTTTGAAAAATACCAAATGAAAACAATTCTTTGGATGCTAAGGAAAAAAAAAACAGCAATTAAAGAAAGTAGCAACCTTCCTGATGAATCTATACACTCTTGTGTAATGTAAATTAAAATGTTATGAGTTGAGAAAAGACCCATATGAAAAATGTGTATAAAGTATGAAAGTCATAGGAAATAATGTAACATGGGTTATGTATTTCAGATATATACTATTTTAACGAAAGTCTTTTGGGCACGGTTGTTGCTTTTTCTCGTGTGCATACTATATGTAGTATAGCATGTGTGTGTGGTGTATGCACATATATGAGCTTATGTTGATGCTCATACGCTCACCCGGGGTGACCAGAGGACAGCAACTGCGCCCTCCATGGCTCACCTGCATGAGTTTTCTTAGGGACAGAGCCTCTTACTGATTCAGGAGCATGCCGTTTGTGAGCCTCACTGATCCTCCAGTCTCTGCTGCCCCAGAACTGGGGTCACACGCATGGGTGCCCATGCCCAGCTACTGATGTGGGTTCTGGAGATTCAAAAATGGGGTGGTGTCAGGCCCCGCAGGCCCTCATGCTTGTGCAGAAGTGTGCTATACCACTGAGCCATCTGCCCAGCCCCTAGTCGAGCCATTCTTATAAATAATTTTTCTTTGAGATTGAATATAAAATTTTGGTTATAACCTCAAAAAAATTTTTAACTGACACTTCATTTTGCATATTTATGAGTACAAGGTGATCATTTGAAACAAGTATACAATGTATAATAATCAAATCAAGGTAATTAGCATTTCCATCTCCTTATACATTTATCATTTTGAAAGCTTCTCTTCTCATACTTTATAAAACATATAATTAGTTCTATTATAAGTGTTAGTCATCTGATTGTACTTTGGAACATTAATTGTATCCTTTCTGTATCTGGTATCTGTTACCCAACCTCATTCTATTTCTTCTACTCCTCCTACCTCTACTGACCATGACTCTCCTCTGTACTGTTGTTAAATCGATATTCGTATGTTGCTCATGAGTGACCACCGTGCTCTTTGCCCTTCTGTGTCTGACTCCTTTTAGGTGACATAATGTACTCATTCCTATCAACGTTGCCACAAATGACAGGATTCTCTATTTGGTCTGAAGAATATTCTAATGTTCTCTCTTTGTACATAAAAATCAGTCAGTATTTATATGTAAAGTCAGTATAAAAACAAACAACCTAGATTTAGAGCTTGATATTCAAATACATACATACATATATATATATACATAGCCTGATTTATCTACTCATGCATTGATAGGCACCTCACTTGATTTTATAACTATTATGGGTGGTGTTGCAATAAACAGAAGATTGCAGGTATATATTTAATACATTGGCTTAATTTCTTTTGAATATATCTACCCAGCAGTGGGAAATCTGCTCTATTTAGGTTTTTGAGAAACCTCAAAATTGTTTTCATAATGTCTAGACTAATTTACATTTGAATCAACACTGTGTAATAATTCTGATTTCCAGCCACCCTTATTCACATTTATATTTTTGTCTTGCCTTCTTGATTTCTTTATCAGCAGATCCATCATTAGTATACGAAAACAGTACTGAGTTTTTTCTATAATTTGGATCTTAAATGCCCCCTAAAAGCCCATGCTTTATAAGCTTTGTCCAACCAGCCAGTGGTGTTACTGGGAGGTGGTAGAACCTTGAATAGATGGGGCTTTAGGTCGTTACAAACACTCTACCCAGGGGACTCTCTCTTCCTCCCTTGCTCTCTGGCACGTGTGCTTCTTGGCCATGAGATGTGTAAATTTTCTCTACCATGTGCTCCTACCATGATGTGCTACCACACATCTGAAGTGAGGAGCCATCTAAGCATGAACTGGAACCTCTAAATTAGTCTAAAGTAAACCTTTCTCTCTCTTTTTAGGTAGGGGTCTCAGGTCTCACTCTAGCCCGGCTTGACCTGGAATTTACTCTGTAGTCTCAGGCTTGCCTCGAACTCACAGCACTCCTCCTGCCTCTGCCTCCCAAGAGCTTGTTTAAAGTTGTGTGCCACCATACCCAGGAGAGAGAGAGAGAGAGAGAGGAGAGAAGAGAGAGAGGCAGAGAAAGAGAGAGAGCGAATGGACACACCAGGGCCTCTAGCCTTGCAGACAAACTCCAGACAATATGTCACTTTGTGCATCTGGCTTTATGTGAGGACTCGGGAATCAAACTCTGGTTGCTACGGGATTTACAGGCAAGCATCTTAACTATAGACCCATCTTTACAGCCCAACCTTTGTCTTTATATGTTGATGAACGTGTGTGTGTGTGCGCCACAGTATGCCGGCGTACACGTGGATGTCCTAGCACAACTTTGAGTCTTGATCCTCTGCTTCCAATTTATTTGAGGCACTGTCTCATTGCTTACCACTGACCTCACCAAGATAACTGGCTCATGAGCTTCTGGGAAATTCTGTTTCAGCATCCCTTCTCGCTGTAGGCGTACAGGGACTACAGATGCTCACCTCAGCGTCTGGCTTTTACCTGGGTGCTGGGATCTGAACTCAGGCACCAAGAGCTTTATCTACTGAACCATCCCCTTAGCCCTTAGGTATTTAGTGACAGAGGATGACTAACACTTTTTTATATGCTGATCTTATGTCTTATAACTTCACTGTATGCACTTAGCACATATGACAGTTTTATTTTTATTGGGTGAAACTGAAACTGGTAGCCTAATTCTTTTGGCTAAGACTTCCAATACTATGTTAAATAAAAATCATGTTAGTGAAAAAAATTGATGATAATGGACTTGTCTTGTTCCAGATAATAGAGACAATGTCTTCAGCTTTTCCTTACTCAGGATGATGTGGGCTATGGGTCTGTCTTATGCAATCTTTTGTTGTGTACACTCCTTCCTCATCTACTTTGCTTAGGGATGCTGGCTTTGTAAAATTCTTTTTCTGCCTCTCCTAAGGTGATCTGATGTTTTTGTCTTTTATTCTATACAAAATATGTATGACATTTATTAATTTCTATATATTGAACCATTGTTATATCCCTGGGATAATAATTCCTACTTGCCTATGGTATATGATCTTTTTGTGTGTTATGAGATGTAGTTTGTTAGTATTTTGTTTATTTATCATTTATTTATTTGAAGCAGGTTCTAACTATAGGCTAGGATGATCTGGAATTTACTCTCTGTAGCCCAAGATGGCCTTGGACTCACTTTTGTGTCTTACTTTAGTCTCCCAAGTCCTGGGATTATAAATGTGAGCCGCCATGCTCAGTTATAGTGTTTAGTATTTTGCTGAGAATTTTGCTTTTATATTTGTGAAGGTTATTGATCTATACTTTTCCTTTTATTTTATTCTCATCTGGTCTTTATTTGAAGGTAGTTCTGGCCTCATTGAATGAGTTTTGAACATTCATTCTTACAACTTTTTTGAAGTGATTTGAGAAATAGTTCTCTTTTAAAAGTTTAGAGAAATTCAGCAATCTGGTCTTGGGGATTTCCTTTCTGTAGATACTTTCTTTTTGCAAATTACTGACTCAATTTATAACTTGGTTTTGGTCTGCTCAGGTTTTTAAATGTCTTCATGGCCCAAATTTGGCAGATTACTATATTCAGAAAGTTATTTCATTAAGCATTTCAGATTTGTTGTTGTACTCATCCAAATAGTCTCTAATTATCCTCTGTATTTCTGTGGAATGTCTTCTTCACAGGGGAAGCATTCACAGGGCCTACATAGGCTGAGCTTATGGGACATCTGGATGCTCTGCAGGGCTTTGGTGAGTCAAGATGCTCAAAGGCAACCACGTCTCTGCTTCATGGTGCTAGGACAGGGCAAAGTTAGCTGGCAGATTCGAGGGACCGTGGGAGGTCAGGCAGCGTCATTAGCTGCTTTGCAGGGCCATAGCTAGTCTGGGGTCTCAACAAGCCATCATGAAACAGTAGCTTCTGTTGGGAAAAGCACCCGAGTTGGTCTGTATCTCTGGGGCAGTGCAACAGGTGGATTCATTGGAAGATCCCCAGATGGGCTCGTGGCCTGCGAAAGCTGCAGGCTTTCTCCTGTAGCAAACACTTCAGGTACCTGTGACATTTGTGGAGATTTCTGAGAGCCGACAGCTCACCTATTCCGCACTGTGCAAAGACCTTTCTTAGTTAAAAGGTTACTCTCCACTGTTGAGACAGGATGAGAGCTCTACACCTGTTGTTCCATTCTCTATGAGGCCCACTGAGGTGTCCACGTTCCGTGGCATCTCTGCCGTGACCCTAAGGCACTCTTACACAAGATACTATGTACTGAGGACCGGCAGTAGATAAGGACCAGATAAGAGTCAGCACATAAAAGGAACTGGGAGTTAGGGTTGTATGCAGAAGGGAAGACAGGGTAAGGAATGCGATTCTGTGTGTGCAGGCCTGGGAAAGAACTTTTAAGTGAGAGTCAGTGCTGGAAAACACCTTAAGATATAGGGTGAGAGGACGGGAAGGGCATGGAGATCAGGAGGGATGAGCAGAAGACAGGGTTGAGTGAGAGAAGAGGTGAGACAATTTGTATGGTTTGCAGGAGGTGGTAGATAGTCTCTCAATAGTAACAAACCCGAAGCTACTGCACGGAGAAACAGAACGGTGGGTCGGCAGTGACTCACGGCAGGTCTGGATCTTGCTGTACATGTGGCGGCATGGGCAAAATAATAATAAATAATAATAATAATAATAAAAATAAATAAAATCTGTTAAAACTACTCTTGTCCCACATACCAGTCATCCTGGCTTGATTTCTCTTCCTCCCTTCACACCCACTCTGTGAATTTGCTTGCGCCCTTACTCAATCCAGAAAACTTCATAAAATCTCAACCTTTAAAATCAGTTAGAATTGGGCAGAGTTTGACCAGGTAGGTGTATCTGTGCAGCTTGTTTTATATGAGTGGATCAATATATCCCTATACCCAAGTGTGTCCAACTAAAGTTTTCTGTATTTAAAATGCTATACAGCAGCATAAGCTTTTAAATTACCCTTTACCTAAATTTTATCTTTATATATATTCAACATTAACTTTACGCTAGCGAAGTACCCAGAATTATTTTATGAAATGTTGAATTCATTCTTTCTCAGCTGTATACTTTAAAGTTACTCTGCTCTGTAGGATTACTTTTAAAATCCCCCCCGAAAACAAATATTTTCTTCTTTCTTAAGAAAAAAGAAAACACAGTTTCCTGAAGAGTAAAATAGTTTAAAACAACAACAACAACAAAAACATCTTTCCTTATTCCAAGTTTACAAAATGATGCTCATTTGAAAGTTGGTACTTTCCTTTTAAAGCTGATACTTAAAGGAAGCCAGAACCTGACATTAGATGGGGTTTTTCTATGGAAACCTTCTCTACAAAACATAAGGCACATTAAGCTAACCATAAAATTCTAATGGCTCATAACTAACGTTTGTAGCCTGAAGATTAAATGTTACTGGTACTATTATCAAGCACATGGACGCCTCTTTACTCTGTTAAAGATAACTTCTTTCAGCATTTTGTAGGAAGAAAGATTGCATTCCCCCCCCCCCCAGTGATGTGTTTATATTAACAAAAACAGAACCTCACTCCTGTGTCAGAAACTCTTCATCAGCCATTTTTTTTTCACCAGTTATGTTCATTTTACACCACTTTTCAATATTTGGGGACACTTGAAGACTCAGTTCTAAGTAATTTGCATGTGTTACTTAATTAACAGAGTAGGGTTTGTGGATTCAAAACAAGTCAGAACATGAACCCTACAATGTGATTACAACCCAGATTCTTTGCTTATTTCTGTTCTCTCATCCTTACGTTGACGTTTTCAACTTTGATTTCATCTCTACGATACTGAGGCGCCTGCCATGGCATACTTCCGCGCAGGTGCAGAGGAGGTGACCATCAGGTTCTGCTTGTGTGTCGGTCTCACTTATAAGTTAACGAGGTTCCACAGGCAATCCTCCCAACAGACCTCCCTTACATCTCATCATTCGAAGTTGTATAAGAATAGTGGTTTTGTTTTTTGCCTTTGTTTTCCAAAATTGATTTCAGGAGTGCAAGAGCTTGGCCACACTTTCCTTCTTCCCTTAGACTCAACATTAGAGGTAGCAAAAGACATTGTAATCGAGGTTCAAAGCTCAGAAATCATATGAACATGGTTAGTCGGCTGACTTACACTTTCTGAGAAAGGTGGGACGTTCTAAATGGTCTTCCACCCAAGACCCGGTAGGTACCACTTCACAATAGTCCCCAGCCTACAGTTTCATTTGCATAATTTGGAGGACTCCAGCTCCAGCCTCAGACCATCCATGGCCACCTCTTTTACCTTTTCCAAATAAACACCTTCTTGATTGTCCATCTAGCTGGGGGTGTTTACATCCTGCATGGCCCTAGGCAGAGAAGGAGTTCTGCTGGTGAGAAAGCAGAGGAATGGCCCTGGTGTTTGCTACTCTCCTTTCACATTTATTTTAAAATTTTTTTGTTCATTTTTTTTTTTTATTTGAGAGCGACAGACAGAGAGAGAAAGAGGCAGAGATTGAGAGAGAGAGAGAGAGAGAGAGAGAGAGAGAATGGGCGCACCAGGGCCTCCAGCCACTGCAAACAAACTCCAGACGCGTGCGCCACCATGTGCATCTGGCTAACGTGGGTCCTGGGGAATTGAGCCTCCAACCTGGGTCCTTAGGCTTCACAGGCAAGCGCTTAACCACTAAGCCATCTCTCCAGGCCTCACATTTTAACTTACTGATTTTTATTCTCAGCCTGGTTCCTTGTATTCTACCATTGTAATCACGCTGGTGTAGTAGTGCTAAAGACATAAATCTGATCCATCATTAGTTTTCTGTTTGCTTAGTGTGGCTTCCATGAAGGCTGACAACCTGTGCCTCGCACAACGTTCCAGCATTTACTCTCCCCAGTGGCCTGCTTAGTTTTATGTCGCATAGGATTTATGTTTCCTTGTGGCTGCAGTTTGTTGTATTTTCTATCTAGAATATCCACCCTCCTCTTGTTCCCTCTGTCCTTCCTTATGGACCTCTTTCTCCCTGCCCTT
Source organism: Dipus sagitta (assembly GCA_036346955.1). NCBI lineage: Eukaryota > Metazoa > Chordata > Mammalia > Rodentia > Dipodidae > Dipus > Dipus sagitta. Next base: position 174,627,794 of record CM070774.1, read on the forward strand.
TAAAACTGTGCTTTGAAAAGCTTTACTAAGAAATCTGCCCTCACCAGGCCCCAGTGTTTAACAGCACCTTGTGGGAGCCCTTACTGCTGCCTAGATTTCTGTACCATTATTTGTTTATATAATTTATCTGTCTTTTGGTGCTACATTGAGCTTTTTGGGATTATGGACTGTCTGGATCGTGCCCATGGAGTTTATGACCCATAGGTGATGTTCAAATTGTATATATTTAATGGCAGAAAAAATTGTCAGGCTTGCTGGATGATATTACAGGATACAATACAAACAAGACTTAGTCTTGCTTCCTAGGAGGTCAGCGTAAATTTGAAGGATTTCACTTTCTCTTGCTTCCTAGAACGTTATTATTTTCTGACTCAAACTTGGGAATGGATTCTGTGTAGGACACAGGCTATAGACATGGATCTTTATAAACAAAAGTTATTTGGCAGAATTGACCCTGAGTTCTACAGAAATCTCACTGTACAAAGCAAACATGAGAATCACTATACTCTGGAAGTGATTTACTGAGCTAAGCCAGCAGTTTTTCTTTTCTTTTTTTTCCTTTTCTTTCTTTCTTTTTTTTATGTGCCAGTCATGTTAGCAGCAGCTATAAACCCTAACTCAGGTGACATAGGCAGAAGTGCTGGCCAGGAAGTGGTCTATTATGAAATATCACCTAACAACAGTTCTAAGTGCTACATGCATCTGAGAATGAGTTTATTGTGAAATATCACTTAACAACAGTTCTAAGTACCAAGTGCATCTGAGAATGAGTCTGATAAAGATATTTCATCTCTTCTTCACTCCAAATCCTTAATTGTGGTATTTATATATGGGTTGTCGTGTGCAGACGACAACCCCTTCATATACAAGGAGGAGTTCTTTATTCCTGGATTTGAAAAGACCACAAAGGGTCTGAAGTGGAATGATTAATCTATTTAGGAATGAGGAATCCTGGCAATGTCACTTACTATTCAGTAGATAGATTTACCTGTAACCACCTTGACTGGCATAGGATGAAATTCTAGGGCAAGAGTTGGGTGACACACCTTTAATCCCAGCACTTGAGAGGCAGAGGTAGAAGGATCAGGGTGAGCTTGAGCCGAGCCTGAGACTACACAGTGAATTTAAGGTCAGCCTTGGCTAGAGCAAAACCCTACCTTGGAAAACCAACAAAGAAAAGGAGTTGGGGAGGGTGATCAATCTGTGTAGTGCTGCTGATCTTTCTCCATATCACAGGAGCTCAGATGAGATCCTCACATGAATCTGCATAATCAGCCCTAGTAGTTTCTCTTGTTTCAAAAAAGGCAATTGGAGCTGAGTGTAATGGCCCACGCTGTGCTCAGGAGGCAGAAGTAGGAGGATCACCATGAGGAGTTCCAGGCCAGCCTGGGATTACAGAATGAATGCCAGGTCAGCCTGGGCTAGTGAGGCTTTATTTCAAAAGAAAGGGGAGGGGGAGTTAATTGGACTGAAGACATGGCTCAGAGTTAAAGCAGCTTACTTTGCTAAGCATGATGGCCTGGGGTTCGATTCCCCAGTGCTCATGTAAAATCAGATGCAGAGTGGCATATGCATCTGGAGTTTGTTCGTGGTGACAGGAGGTCCTGGTGTGCCCATTCATTCTCTCTTGCTCATAAATAAGCAAACAGAATATTAAAAAATAGCCTATTTTCTTTTTTAAAAAATAGGTTAAATGCCATGTGATAGCCCATACCCTCTTGCTTTCTGAGTGGCAGCCCAAGGAAGAAAACAGGAACCTCTTTGGTCATAGGCAACCTTTGGCCAGTGGTCTTTTCCTGTGGTGTTTGTGGCTGAGCAAGTGGCCTTCTCTGGTTTCTAGCTAGGCAGCCAGCACCTTGTATCTGTTTTCCATTCTTCTTTCATGCTCCTGTATTTCCACTCTTATGGGCCTACAATTGCAACTCTCTGCCTCCCCAAAAAATGTACCAACAGATATTCCTAACCTGGTTTCCAGAACAAAAGAAAAAAAAATCTAAACCAAACAGGGCCCAAGGCAATTCTAGTACCCCCTAGAGATTCAGACATTCGATTCTATCTATGAAGTGGTGGAGGTTGGCTGTAAAACATCAGGGGAGATATTTTGAGTAAAGAGAAGGCACTCTTAAGTGTGTTCTTTTGTTTTTATTCTGTCTAAACAAAGTCAACCTTATTAAAGTGTAAGTAGATGCTAAGGAGAAATCCCCAGGATGCTGCAGAGCCTTCCTTCTGTTCTCATTTCTTTCATAAATTGCCTCAGTAGAACACTGTGGAGAGACAATAAATTTAAAAAAAAAATGCAGAGGAGCAGGCAATGTCCTAGAATGTGCTTTTTCCTCAAAGGGAATCAGAACAGTGAAGTGGCTTCCATGAACGTCAGTGAACAGAAACGTTCTTCCTCAAAAGAAAAGTACGTGAATAAAAGGAGCGTAGACATGTCCTGTGCCTGGAACCCAGTGGTGACCAGGCCACGAGGAACCTTGTGTGACTTATCTGCAGGCTCAGGGCTCCGATCCAACCCTCAGTGGTGTATATTAGCAATATAGCAGTTAGCACTTAGCACTTCAGTCTCTAGATATGAAGATGCACAGAGGGGGTGGCTGTTCTATGACCCTTATTTTTATGCTTGTAAAAAACTCGCTTCAGTTTTATCCTCCGCCTGATTAGTGTTAGCATCTGGCTTTCCTTTGCTCATGCTCATGAGAGAGGCTGCTGCTCTGCCTTCCCACCTCACATCTGGAATCCAGCCAGAATGTGCCAGAACAAGATGCTTCCAACATCCAAGCCCTTTTTGTAAACATGCTGATTGCAGCTTGGGCAGCCAGTTTAATCCAAGGTGGAAGCTTTCTGCTGCTCTGAGGGGGAAAAAAAATTGTCTAAAAATAAATTGTAGGCATAAAAATAGGGCCAAATACTCATTAACTGCTTCACTTAGCTGAATACTGAAATTATTTCTACAGTGTTAAATCAAGCCTTTGTGTACTTTATTCATAGCACTTTATCTTAGATGATAAGTGGGTTACTGTAATTTGTCATCTTATTCAAAATATATGCATTAAATTGTCTCAAGGACCCAATTTTCAGCTCTTGCTCACGCTGCCCCTTGAATGGGAGCACTTGTGTCTTTGGGGATATACACTGAGGACTGCTGTGGAGAGGTTGAAGAGGCAGAGTATAGGGAGTGTGATATGATAGGATGAAGAATTTGAATTTTAGTCTGGGTGACAGGAAGCCATGGCAAGGATTTAATTAGACTAATGTCACAGAATGACATAGATTTCAAAAGTATGACTCTTGACTGTGGTGTTGACAGTGAACTCTAAGGAGACAAGAACAGGAAAAAAAAAAAAAAAGAACAGAAGGTGTCTATTTTTGGATATCCACATAAGAAATGGTGGTGGCTCTGGAGCAGGATCGTGACAATGAAATTGGAGAGGCATGAGACACAGAAGAATAAAAAGACTACTTAATGGACTTGATATGGGGCTTGAGGGAATGGGAGAAGCAGAGTTAAGCTTTTGACTTAAACAACTGGTAGAATTTGGTATCAATCATCAATATGCATGCTACAAGAAGGCCATGTTAATATTTATTGTCTTAGGTAGATCAAGGCACATGATAGCAGAAAGAGGTATGAAGCAGTTATCAAAGGCTCATGGTGACTTGGTGATGTCTATACAGCAAGAGGTCACAAAGCACATGCCCTGATTCGGTAGAGCAGTTTGAGAATCCTTCAAGGTGTTCAGTGACATGAAATAAAGGAACTCACCTGGGAGTGAGGAACAGAGGACAGAGAAAATAGGAACCCTGGGAAGACTCCATATTTCCATATAAATTGGTGATCAGAGAACCAGTAAAAGACCATGCAGAAACCACAGTGAGAAAGAAAACAGTGGGAGAACAGGTAGAGCCCAAGTCCCAAGCAGCGTTTCACAAGAGGACGTTAGCACTCAGTGGTGTGGGTCCTGGTGACGCTGACAACGGCAGTCTTGCATATGTCATGCAGATGGGAACCTGGAGTAGATTGGCAGAAGAGTGTAAGGGGCAAAATGGGGACAGCCATTTAACTATTTTAAAATCTAGAAATAGGTAAGTAGATAATCAAGAGTCAGAGGGGGGTTTAGGCTTCCGCTGATGTTCTTAAGGTGGGCAATCTTGGAGCATTTATGCTTATGAAATTGAAGAGAGAGAATATGAATATAATTTAATTGCAGGGGCATAGTTCCTATACATGAAACAGGTAGACTGCAGAGCACAGTGGTGATTTGGACTTGGAAAAGAGCAGGCCTGACTTACCAGTGAATGGGTAGATTGAGCTATTGGTAAGAGGATGAGAGAATATCTGGAACAAATCCAAACAGGTCAGTGAAATTCAATGAAGCAAGAACAGCAGTTGGCATAGTCAGGAAAGTGTGATTCTGAAAGTTCCAGGAGGAGGGAGAAAATGCTGGAATCAGTAGGAGAAGGAGCAAGATGAACCCATACCAGGAGAGTGGAAAGGATTGTCCCAAACTTGCATTAAACACCATAGATTTTTTCTTAATTTTTACATGAAAAAGACTGTGATTAAATGTAAATATACTTATGCAGAAAAAGTACGCTTGATATAGTTACATGCAAGAGGGAAGAGAGAGAGAGAAAGAAAGATTGGGCATGCCAGGGCCTTTTGCCACTGTAAACAAACTCCAGACACATGTGCCACCTTGTACATGTGGCTTTACACAGATGGTAGAGAATCAAACCTAGGCTGGCAGGTACGTTTAACCACTGAGCCATCTCCCCATCCCATCTCCCAATTTTTATTTTATTTTATTTATTTATTTGACAGAGAAAGAGGGAGAGAGAGAGAGAAAAGAGAGAGAGAGAGAGACAGAGACAGAGACAATGGGTGCACCAGGGCCTCCAGCCACTGCAGATGAACTCCAGACGCATGCGCCCCCTTGTGCATCTGGCTATCGTGGGTCCTGGGGAATTGAACCTGGGTCCTTTGGCTTTGCAGGCAAATGCCTTAACCACTAAGCCAGCCCTCCAGCCCACCATCTTCCAATTTTTAAATAGACTCATTTTAACATAAAATATATATGCATGCTGAAAAGGCACTTTTCTAAGGTTGTAGACTCAGTGGCCATCCACATGTAGAAGTGAAACTATAAATTATTATGACACTGAGTTTTGTTCGGATGGGAGAGTCTAATTTAAATTTTTAGAATAGTTCTAATCATTCTACCATCTTATTGCTCATTAAAACATACTCTTTTAATTGTTGAAGTGCCAAATGACTTCTTTAAACATCTTCTAGTGATTTTAAGACAAATTATATGCTATTCTTTAAAGAAGCTACTCCACAAAGAGTAAAAATTAGCTATAATCCCATCATTCAGAAAATCAGTACTGTTTTACTTGAAACTATATTGTGTGCAGACATGTTTTCCCACCATGCCCTTCTCGTCTATGAATAATGACTTTCATGATTGCTTTATGGCTAACAGTAGTGCTGGACCTTTATAAATATATTTCCATGTTTTAGATATTTTTATGTGTGATCATAATTAATGCCATCGTTATCACTGGCACTTAATATTGAATTGAATTTGTGTTTAGCATGTTTTACTATAAAAGCATTAAGGGTCCACTGTGGGAAGCTTTATAAATACCAGCTATTATTATGTAGACAGCCACCGTGGAATCCGTGCCAAATCCTTATTCATTCAGCAGCTATTTTTCAGGCAGCGCTTCAGATGTGCGTTCAGAGTTAACCCCATACGTATATCCAGTGCCCTCTGCAGAAATGTGTGTGCGTTTTTAGAAAGGGACCGTGGCTTCTAAAAGCCGCAGTCTAATCAAATTTTCTCCTCTAACGAAGGGAGAACTTTTGGGTTGTTGAACTTTTTCGGTGTCATGTTTAATGGCTACAAATTATCTGTGAGGATGTTAGAGTCACTAAACGTGGAGTCAGGCACCGTAATGCTCCTCCACATCCTTTCTGTGGTTGACAGTCAATAACAGGAACTGTTTTACTCTTCTCCAGCACGACTGACATGACCTCCCAAAGACATGAAGGCATGGGAAGTGTTATCTTTCTCCCTCATTCTAATACCTTCTCTCGGTGGATCTCAAGGTAATTTCTTTTGTATATTGTTAAGTTAACAATGCAACTTGACTAAAGGTTCTGCAGCCTAACCAAAGTCCAAAATGCTCCAAAATCCAAAATATTTTGAGCATAGACATGACACCATGGATGGAATATTCCATACCTGAACTCATGTGAAAGGTCACAGTCAAAACAGACCTAGTAAAAATACTGTAAAAAAGCCAACTTTAGGCCGATATAAGTGCGCACATATGGACCCCATCCCTAAGTTATCCCATTAGGTAAGTGCAAGTATTCTGAGCCTGAAGACATCCAAAACTGTTTCATTCATCATCATTTTGGATATGGAATCCCAAGATGTATTTCCTCTGTGGCCACAGCATTGTGAATTTTCATAGATGGTCAGTTTATGAGGTATAGAGAACAGGCTGATAGCCTACATGAAGGTTAAAAAATTATAATTCCTTCTGTCCACCCTGATTAAAGATCTTTCTGATCCATTATCTACTGGTTGAAATACAATCATTAGAAAGGTAAGTTGGATTGATTTTTCTTTCGAAGTGGCAGCTTGGTAGTTAGCACTTGGTAGAAAGCATCGTGAGCCTCCCTGGGCTCTAAGACAGACATTCTTAATCATCCAATGAAATGGAGATATGGTAGAGCAATTAGGAAATAAACCGTCACTTCTTTCCCATCTTTTCTTCCTCTCAACACAGTAGTACACCCCTCTGGTTCTCTCCAGCGATGCTAGTTCCTCTGGGGAAGAGCCATGGAGCCCGGCAGAAGGGGCAGAGCCATGGTGGTGGTGGTGGGGGAGTCAGAAGGAGAGACTGGAGCCCCAAATGGTTCAATCTTGGTCAAGATCCAAAAGACCTTACTCCATTGTCCACAAAACAAGGCCTTTTCCTACCTTAATACCTCAAAATTAACAGAGAAAGACTATATTTACTTCAAATCTTTTTTGAAATAGCCAAAGAAGTTATAGATACTTTTTTCTTGGTGACATAAAGCAGCTGAGGGTATTTTTTCTACAAAGCACTTATTGTGCCGGATTATTTTTCCTTTTGAATCAGCTTCTGAAATCGATACTAAGACAATAAAGCCAAGTAAACAAAGAAGGCTGGAATTCCAAGTTAATATCCAGAATGATATGACTGGCGTCCATTTTGAACGACTCTACGATATCATAAGAATGGCCTTGTTCTGGTTTAAGTATGAAAGAAATGTTCCCTGTCTGTTGACTGTTGCAGCCACTTTCTGGGAGGTAGTTTGAAAAGGTCTGGAAATTTAGGAGGCAAGGCTTAGCTACAGGAAGTAGGTCACTATGGATGTGTCCTTGGGCTCTACCTTTTCCCAGTCTCCTCTCCTTTTTTTCTGCTTCTGTCTACCAAGAGGGGCATAGCCTCTGCGGCATTTCTTCTATCGACGTGGTACTCTGTGTCAACCCAGGCCCAGAAACAGCCGAGCTGTCTGTGATGGACAGAATATTCTGAAACGACTGGGACCAAATACGTATTTTCTCCCTTAGCTTGTTTCTCTCGTGTGATTTGTCACCATGATGAAGAAAAAAACTAACACAAGTTCTAAAGTCCATGCAAATGACTTACTTTCTTTCTCCTTTGCGTTTCCTCCTACCCACGTTTTCTCCTGCTTTTAGACTCCGTATAAGTTATTGTCTTATCAATGCTCCATATGTTACTGACCCAGCCAAGCTAAGGTCTTTCCATTCTTCCAGTCTCCCATTCTTCCAGTGTCTTCTGGCTAGAGCTAACTGGATAGATTAATTTATTAATGTTATAGTGGACGTTTAAAAGGAATGGATTGTGGAAAATAAATCAGCAAGTTTCTCACAGTCACTGTTTCTAGCACTATAGCAGACTAGGACGGAAGGAGAGACAAGCTGTTGATCAAGTAGGTTGCAAACTACTATATCTAAGCCACGGACTTTGCCAATCTCACAGTTTCTTTGAATCAACCCGATGTTCAATTAAAATGGGAAAGAAAAAAAAAAATCTCCAACACACAGCTTCATGAGTTGTTTCCAAAGATGAACCAGCCAGGGCTTCCTGATGATATAGGCTGTTTGTGATCAGGCTGCTCAGCCTGGACACGTCTTCCTGGATATCCTGAAATAAGCCTTGACAAGCTCCTATCACTAATCCTCTCCATTATGCCTCTGCTCCTGATTTCAGATGTGTCTTCAGTCTTCTTCAATCACCTTAGGAGTATGAATGAGCAACATATCATTGGACGATGTGATGATGATATAATTCTCCCTTGCTCATTCAAGAGTGGGCCCGAAGTTGTAATTCACTGGCATTACCAAAACAATAGCAATGTTCACAGTTACTACAACGGCAGAGACCATCTGGAGAGACAACATCACAGGTTCGCAGACAGGACATTCCTCTTCCACAGCGAGATCCCCAGTGGGAATGCCTCTCTGTCTGTCAGAAGACTGAGCCTTCTGGATGAAGGCATTTATGTCTGCTATGTGGGAACAGTAAGTGGATACGACACTCACAAAGTGGTGCTAAAGGTGGGAGGTGAGTGTGCATGTAAATTTCCATCTCATTTGATGTAATTCAGAATAATCTCCATCTGAACTTAATCTGCTAAAGTCTTTCTTTCAAGTCAGTTCCCACATTATTCATTATTTCAACACACTGCACCTCATTGTATAGACATGTTAAGATGAATGCACCTTTTCCCCTGCTGTTGGATATGCCGGGTTTTCAATGTTTTCCATTATAGATTGTGCTGTGATGAATGTCTGTATTGCTATATTTAATACCAGGAAATTATCTGAAGAAAAAGTATCAGAAGTTAGATTTTAATACCCTAAGGACATCAGCAGCATAAGAATATTTATTTTCATTTTTGTTTTTTTTTAATTTCTTTATGAAACAGCAGCCACTTGCCACTGTCTGCTTTCTTTTTATTTATTTGAGAAGCAGACAGAGAATGGACGCACCAGGGCCTCCAGCCACTGCAAACAAACTCCTGACGTGTGCGCCCCCTTGTGTATCGGGCTTATGTGGATACTGCTGGGGAATCAAACCTGGGTCCTTAGGCTTTGAAGGCAAGTGCCTTAGCCACTAAACAATTTCTCCAGCCCTTCCTTTTAGTTTTATTAGCACTGAATATTAGCCATTTTCTGCAAATTTGATGACTAAAATGTTAAATTTAATTTCATTTTGTAATAAAAATTATGCTATTATTTATATTTTATGCTTTCATTCTCTCTCTGGTAACTTTTATATAACTATTCATGCTACATCATTAACATATTAGTTGTTGCCAATTCTCATGTTTATAATAAATTAAACTGGTATCCAGTTAAAGCTGAGGGAGATAATGGAAGCAGTTTCATGGCCTATGTGTAATTAATCACACCACCAAGACTTCTTGCTGATACGGTCTGTTAACGATCAGAGTGCTGATCGTTGATACAGTTTACTGTACACATAATTTAATGTGTTGTATTTCATTTTATTGCACTTTATAAACATTGGGCTTTTATGAAACATGAAAGTTTGTAGGGCTGGAGAGATGGCTCAGTGGCTAACGGCACTTGCTTGCAAGGTCTGATGACTCAGGTTCCATTCCCCAGTGTCCATGTAAAGCCAGATGCATAAAGTGACACATGAATCTAGAGTTCATTTGCAGTAGCAGGAGGCACTGGTACGCCCATTCTTACTCTTTCCTTCCCTCTCTCAAATAAATAAATAGAAAATATTTTTTTGAAAATGAAAATTTGTGGCAAACCTTTGTCAAGCGAGTCTATTCATTTTCCTAGCAGCAAACATTCACTTTGTGTCTCTGTGACATGTTTGGGTAATTCTCATAGTATTTTAAACTTTTTCTTATTATATATTTCATCTTGATATGTGATTGACAATCTTTGGTATTACTACTTTAATTGCTGGGTTGCTACAAACCTTGTCCATTTGAGATAGTAAATTTAATCAGTAAATGGTATATGTGTTCTCACCGTAGTATTCTCTGGCCCTTTTATTTTGTATTCTCATGTCCTTGAGCCTCCCTAGTCCTTGTCACATAACAATCTTAAAATCAGACCAATTAGTAACTCTTCAATGGCCTCCAACTGTTCCAGAGAAAGGAAGAATGACATCGCTCTCTTTTTTAAAAACAAATTCTGTAGCTGGGAATAGTTAATGAGGAAGGCATGTCAAAGCCAAGATGGGCAAAAGCTAGACAGACCTTTTCTAAGTATGAACCAGGCTGTGAACACAAAGCCCAAGTTCCCATAGTGATGAGAAGCATTATTCCAGTGAGCTCACAGATCATAAGGAAGCAAGCCCCAGCATCGTTGATACGGGCAACGCTCTGATGATCCAGATAGCAGATAAAACAAGCCTAGTTTTATCTTAATAACAAAGCCTAGTCCAGAGCAATGGGCTAATTCTTCAAAGTCTTCAGTGAAATCTTCTAGGAAGGCTTAGGGAGGTAGAGAAGACACAGAGTTAAGCCTGAAACTAGCAGACACTGTTTCATGAGGTTTAAGAGAAGCAGTCTCCAGCGGGGCGTGGTGGTGCACGCCTTTAATCCCAGAACTCGGGAGGCAGAGGTAGGAGGATCCCCATGAGTTCGAGGCCACCCTGACACTACATAGTGAATTCCAGGTCAGCCTGAGCTAGAGTGAAACCCAACCTCAAAAAAAAAAAAAAAAAAAAAAAAAAAAAAAAGCAAAAAAGAAAGAAAGTAAAGTGTCTCCATAGCATACAGCACAGGAGAAACAACGCACGTTGGTATAGACGCTGCAGCAGTTCATAGGCCCAGGTACCGACCCATGAAGGGGACGCCACTGCCCAAGCTGTAAGCGCAGGCAAAGAGCCTAACGTTGGAGGAAGATGCTCTCCACGGCCTTCATAGCGAGAGAAGACAACGGAGTGGTTCAAAGCATCAAAGGACAGGCTGATCCGCTTGCTATATTAATGCAGCTGATGGCCTGAAGTCGGAGTGAATCCTTATCTGTTACTCCCCGGGCCTTTAAGAATGAAACCAAGTCTACTCTTCCTCCGAAGATAAAAGGTTCCTTTGAAAACGTATCCTGATCACTGACAATGCGCCTGGTCACCCAAGAAGTCTGATGGCGATGTAGCGTGACATTCATGTCTGCGCACCTGCTCACCCAGCATCAGATCAAGGAGCAAACTCTACAGGCTTGTTAGGTAATAAATGTGCTTTGTAAGGCCGCAGCATCTACACATAGTGATTCTTGGAAAATTAAGTTGGAAAATGAGGTTTCCCTTGATGCGATAAGAACCTGTGTGATGCACGGCAAAGGTAACCCTATAAACACGAGTAGCAATGTGGAAGAGGTTGTCGTCAACTTTCTTGGATGATTTTGAGGGCCGCAGGATGGCAGTGGAGGACGTAGCTGCTCCCGTAGTGACAGCAGAAGCCGCCAACTTGCTGCAACCGCCCGGCTGCTTGAGCTGCTAAGGATGCTCAGGAGCATGCCTGCAATGATAGTGACAGGCTTAAGAGTAGCCAAAAGCTTCGCTGTTGAAACAACGGCAACTTGGAGAGGACTGACTCCAATTGTGAACGAAGTTCTACCACTGGTAGAATGCTACTGGACAGCACCATGGGATACAGAGAAACTTGCCATGAAAGGAAGAGTCAACAGACGCGGCTAACTTCATTGCATCTTCTTTTGAGAAGTGACCAGGCAGTCACTCTTCTTCTGCAGCTTCCCTGATCGGTCGCCAGTCGTCACCGTTGAGAAGAGAGCTTTCACCAGGTCTAACGATTGTTAAAAAAAATGTTAACGGTCTTTGTCAATCAAGGAATCGAGCCTCAAACCAGGGTCCTTAGGTGTCACAGGCAAGCGCTTAACCACTAAGCCTTCTCTCCAGCCCTGGTTTTTATATTTTTAAGACATATTGGTAGGACAGAGCCTAACACGATGACATAGGACTATACGTCTTACATTTGGGAGGCTGAGGCAGAAAGATCACAGACTTGAGGCTAACCTACACTACGTGGAAAGAGCCCATCTCATATACAAGAGAGTATAGATGCAGTGTAAAACAAGTTTCATTTGCATCAAGAATCCAAAAGATTCACGACTTGCTGTGTTTGCTATATTGGATGCAGTAGCTTGGAACTGAACTTACAGTATTCCCAAATATACTGGTGTGTGTGTGTGTGTGTGTGTGTGTGTGTGTGTGTGTACGTATGTTAGGGCATTATATGTAATATATTACTATACACTATTATGTGTTGGGGTGATATTTTCTGATGGGTTTTTTATTCAATACTTATTTCTTTTTTCTCTCCTTCATTTAGCTGATTTATGTCTTGACTCAGAAATATGTTTACAAATATCACCCTCAAACAAGCTAAGCCACTAGCTGCAGAGTTCCAAGTACTGTATGGACTCACATCCTGTAGACTTTGACACCATTTTTCTTGCTCATTGAAGGCATGATATTTGTCAGAAGTTTCTAGAGAACGGCAATGGTTGTTTGCTCTTTGTATTTTTTCCCCTGGATAATGATAATCTATCCTAAGTTTCTACAGAGTATTTTCCTTTCAGAAACTGGAACTTTTGCTCATAAAATTTGGTTTGCATTTCTGGATAAGAAGTGTTTTCCACAGACGGGTTCTGCTAACGGTCACAGTTAGTCATGGTCCTTTCTTCTCTCATGTAGCTTTCCACACACCTTTCATGAAGTATGAAAAGAGGAACACAGACAGCCTCCTGACATGCGGGATATTAAGCGCTTATCCTCGCCCACAAATCACATGGAAAACGGATAACACATTAGTCCATGAAAGCAATTCAGAAGAAACTGGCTATCTGGGTCCGCTTTATATTGACAGTACAGTGAATGTTACGGGATCAAATTCATCTTATGAATGTGCTATTGTAAATTCATTCCTGAATCAAACATGGAAGGCACACTGGACATGGAAAGGTAAGGTTCCATAGGACTTTCTGTGGATCAGGGCAATGTCAGAGGGTGGGAGGTACTAAGGAGAGACCTACAAGGAAAGAAACAAAGAGAAAAGAAGGAAATATGAACCTTGGCTGCACCCCTTCTGAGCGTTAGTTTCTATTCATAAAACAGAAATAACTCTTAGCTGGCTAGGTGTTTATACATGGTGTGAAAATGCAACTTAGGTAATCTATGTGCAATGTCGGAACTCTATCCCGGATGCCAGTGTGTTTGGGGCTCTTCCTCCAAACAGGGTTTCCCCCTGTGAGGCTGGGGGAGAAATAATACTTGTTGAAGCAGATGGCATCCTCTGGTTCTTCTCAACTAAACATAAAATCGACTAAATTTAACTGTTATTATTGCTTGATTTTACACAGTATTGGTCCATTCATCTTTACCTAACTTTTTTTTTTTTTTTTTGCAGTGTGATCAGTTTTTTTTACCCTCTTCCTCTTCAGTTACCTGAGCAAATCCAAACCCTAATCCATTTCAGAACTGCTAAACTGCCCTAAGAAATGAAAGGACAGCCCTCCTCCCCGTCCAGTTCCAGTGCGGATTACAGTTTTGTAATTATTAGATGAGATTGGGTGCATTCAGGCCATGGATGTGTTTTGTGTTTACAAGAAGGCCACCAAAACTTTTCTGTAAGATCTCCTGTAGGCAGGGAAAGTGGAGATCAGCTATTCTCCCCACCCCAACTTCCCTAGAAGTTCATGTTCTCAAAATGCAGGAACTGAGTGAGTCTCTCCCCCATCCTGATTCTGGTTGTTAAAGCATGGTCATTTGATATTCACTTGCCTCCAGCCAGGTAGAAATAGAGATAGGGCAAAGGGTTGAAAGTATGAATGTTGTAACTCTTCTTTGGAAAAATGGTTGTGTCTCGGTTTATTTGGCCCTGAGTGTCCCGAAGCACCAGCGGTTCTTTGGACCCCACACACTTTGTGTTTCCCTGAGAGCCGACAACCTGCTTGTGGACTCCCTCGCTTCTAGACGCTCAGTATCTAACACAAGTGTGGACTTAAATGACCCAACTGGGAACGCAGCACATGGAGGGAGCAATGAATTCTGCTCACTGTGGCCGGCAGGAGTGGGGTGGATACAGAAAACACACTGGGGTTTTTGATGTAGCATCTCTCCCACGGGTGAATTGGAAAGTAGGTGGGGCTAGAGTCAAGGAGAACAAACCAAGCACAGCGCGGAGCTCAGCCTACACAGCAAAGGGCAGACGGAGCTGAGCTGGAGGGGCAAGCTGAGACCACCCTGCAGAGCCCCTCTCACAGGAGCTCAGCCCGGTGACGATTACCCGCACAACTGGCATTGCGATTGCTTGTGTGCAAGAAAAGAGGATGGGGTAAGATGGAGAGATAAGACGTGGTTGAGCAGGGTGTGCTGGCTCCTCAGATCCTTAATTTCAACTACCGGGGAGCCTGAGGCAGGAGGATGCCAAGTTCAAGACCAGGCTGGGCAACTTAGTGAGACCCTATCTCAAAATAAAAAACTACAAAAAGGAATGAGGATATAGCTTAGTGTCAAAATGCATGCCTAGTGTGCATAAGGTCCTGGGTTCAATCCACAATATTAACACAGCAAACAAGTAAATAAAAGGTAAGTGACAATGTGGCTGAGACCACAGAGTTTACGGAGATCACTGGGCAGGAGGACGAGTAGCAAGAGAGGGCTCTGGCGAAGAGCGGTCCTTGCAGGACTCCACTGCATTACAACAGGGCATTCCAGAGTGCTATTTTTTTGGCTGAAGGAGTGAAAATTCACCTGCATTACCTCTCTGGCTATCTCCAGCACAGCACCACCCCAAGACCTAACCAAAACTTAGGGGAAAATGTGCAGTCATTATTTTGCATAGCGTACATACCATATCACTTACAGAAATGCTGTTTCCCAAGGTACCAGTATTAGAGTTTCCAACCCTTCCCAAGTGCATCTTAGACAATTCATTTGGCAATTTTGTCGACACTGATGTTTCCTTTCTGCTTCTGTGGTTAGGTGGCCATCGCAAAGTGCAAAGTGAACCCATGTCACTCTCGTGCCAGGCTGTCAGCAGTTTTACTCTACCACGTCAAGACTTCCATGTGACTTGGTCCAGGGTTGAAAGTGGGGCATCTTCTATCTTGGCTTGGTACCTGAGCTCCTCCCAGAACACAATTGTTAATGAGCCTCGTTTCTCATGGAATCAAGAGCTGATAAATCAGAGTGACTTCTCAATGACTTTGATAGATCTCAGTCCTTCAGACACTGGGGAATACGTGTGCAATATTTCTTCAGGAGAATACACTTCACTCACTGTTTACTCCCTGCATGTAGGTAAGTGGCAAACAAGAGTTAACTCGTGTGTTGTGAAAGACAGAAATTAGGGTTGGCTTTTAAGGATTACATCAGTACTTCTCCAAATGACATCTAAAAGAATACTTGTGGTCAGGATGGTGGACAACTGCCCTTCCTCCTGGCCACTCACAAATCTTGTATCGGAAACGTTCTCCCCAGATTTCCCTTCCCTGTTGTCATGCTGTGGAGTGAAGGAAAGAGCACTTAGTGACTGTGGGGGGAGCGTCTTGAACTCCTGCTCAGTGCTCTGCCTCACATGGGCCTCGGGGCTGGGCTCTGGGAGCTGAGGCTGAGGCACAGCGGGAAGTTAGAACTGGGCCCTGCTGGTCACCGAGGAGCATGGCATTCGCTACTAACTTGGTGGAAACGGTCACCACGTGACAGTTGAAGCACTAAGTGTATGCCTGATTCCTTTCGCTTTTTACCACTACTAACTGACCAAATTCATTATTTACAAATGATGTTTCTAGTCCAGTGTTGTAATTGCCTTCTTATTGCTGGAGCCAAACACCTGACAAAAAGCAGCTGAGGGCAGGAAGGAGTTTATTTTGGTTTGCGGACTCTAGGGGAAGCTTCATGATGACAGGGGAAAGCATGGCATGAGCACAGGTCAGACGTCAATCTTTGCCACAGCAAGTAGAAGACAGCAACAAGAGAGTGAATTGAGCTTTGGCAAGGGGAAGCTGGCTGTAACACTCCTAAGCCTTCCTGCCCCTGAGGACACACCTCCTCCAGCAAGGCTCCACCTCCCACATTGCCACCAGCTAGGCACCAGGCGTTTACAACATCTGATTCACAACTCCACCTCCAGCGACCCGAGAGTTGTGGGATGAGTAACATGGAGCTGGCTTTCCGGGTGAACGGGTTGGTCTCTGTGTCCTTACTCTATCAACTTCACATGATGGAAATCCTGACAGCTTCCTTCCTTCCCTTAATATGAATATTTAAGACAGTGGAAGCTATGTTTCATGAATTTTTAAAAATAATTTGTTACCAAAGTTAGGAAGAATAACAGATCTCAAAATTTGGTGATTTGATGTGGTAAGGCTAGAGATAAGAGCAGAGCTTTGCCATTGGGCTATGTGGTCTTCAATAGAAGCTTTCTACAACACTTCCTATGTAGAACTGCCATTTTAATGGCATAGAAGCAAAAAAGTAGGGATGCATTTAAGGTTCCTGTTGTTTTCCAAAATAAGAGTGTAAGTTTTATATAAAATACAGTGAAGCCTGCAGTCTATTTTCAAAACTACTGCTTCGTATTGGATTCATTTCTGTAGAAGAATGATCAGGAAGGACAGCTCTGGAGACCACATATGACCCACGTTCCTGACCAGATTTCTTTTTTTTTTTTTTCATTTCTTTCTTTCTTTATTTTTTTCTCAATTTTTATTAACATTTTCCATGATTATAAAAAATATCCCATGGTAGTACCCTCCCGCCCTACCCCCACTTTCCCCTTTGAAATTCCATTCTCCATCATATCCCCTCCCCACCTCAATCTTTCTATTTACATATATACAATACCAACCTAATAAATAACCTCCTCCCTTCCTTTCTCTTCCCTTCATATCTCCTTTTTAACTTACTGGCTTCTGCTACTGAGTTTTTTCCTTCTCGCACAGAAGCCCAATCTTCTGTAGCTAGGATCCACATATGAGGGAGAACATGTGGTGCTTGGCTTTCTGGGCCTGGGTTACCTCACTTAGTATAATCCTTTCCAGATCCATCCACTTTTCTGCAAATTTCATAACTTCATTTTTCTTTACCACTGAGTAGAACTCCATTGTATAAATGTGCCATATCTTCATTATCCACTCATCAGTTGAGGGACATCTAGGCTGCTTCCATTTCCCAGCTATTATAAATTGAGCAGCAATAAACATGGTTGAGCATGTACTTCTAAGGAAATGAGATGAGTCCTTAGGATATATGCCTAGGAGTGCTATAGCTGGGTCATATGGTAGGTCAATCTTTATCTGTTTTAGGAACCTCCACACTGATTTCCACAATGGCTGGACCAGATTGCATTCCCACCAACAGTGTAGAAGGGTTCCTCTTTTTCCACATCCCCACCAACATTTATGATCATTTGTTTTCATGATGGTAGCCAATCTTACAGGAGTGAGATGGAATCTCAATGTAGTTTTAATCTGCATTTCCCTGATGACTAGTGACATAGAACATTTTTTTAGATGCTTATATGCCATTCATATTTCTTCCTTTGAGAATTCTCTATTTAGCTCCATAGCCCATTTTTTGATTGGCTTGTTTGATTCCTTATTATTTAAGTTCTTGAGTTCTTTGTATATCCTAGATATTAATCCTCTATCAGATATATAGCTGGCAAAGATTTTTTCCCATTCTATAGGTTGCCTCTTTGCTTTATTCACCGTGTCCTTTGGAGTGCAAAAATATGGAACACTTCATGAATTTGCGTATCATCCTTGCACAGGGGCCATGCTAATCTTCTCTGTATCATTCCAATTTTAGTATATGTGCTGCCGAAGCAAGCACGTGACCAGATTTCTTCTCAGTTGACTCAGAGTGAAGGGTCTACCCGTGACAGAAGAAAGGGGATTCCATTTGCTGCCTTTCCAGCAGGGGCTATGGGGTGGGTTTGTCACTGCATAGAAACAGGAGGCTCAGACTGGGGCATTTGGGATTCCTAAAGTCTCGATGAGAGTTTCACTGAACTTAAATGGAGTTAAATAGTCCTCTCCAAGTCTTGCTGTGGAGTCAATATGTGAGCGTGGAAATATCTCTTTAATGACACAGGGACTGAGGATGGCAGCTCAAATGAGAAGCCGCTATACCATGCAGGCTTATTTTCAGATGGGAAAATGCATCTGAAAATACTTTTGAAAGTCACCTTGCAGTCTTTATCTAACATCTCCTTTAGAAGAGACATAAATCCAGAGTTGCAAAACTAGGTGGCGAGCTTAGCGTTTTGTTTGCTGTAAATGTTAGTTACCATAGTAACAGCAGTGTGTTCATCATAATTTCTGTGTGACACACCAGGGCACTTGTTTTCAAGAGTAACTCACAAAGTTGTTTGCACCCCGAGTTTGCCTTTGTGCTCCTGCATGCCCCACTGTTTGGTAGAACGCGGATCACAGATTAGCTGGGTCTGACTCTAGTAATATCAAATCTCCAAATTTCTCCCTTTGTAACTCTCTGCAGACTTTAACACTAACTATCGTAATTGTAGTCCAGACCAGTGTCATAGACAATCAGGCTCTTCCAGGTGTTCTTGAGCAGTTCCAAGCACTGGCAGCTAGTCAAAAGGTGGCCTTTCCCTTCTCCTGTCACCTTGAGCCATCCGTCAGTGTCCCTTTAGGACTTTCTACTCTAACCCAATGTGGATGACACCATGGTGGTCCAAGGAGAATGCTGGGCTGCGGCTATTTTGCGCTCTTAATTATTCGTTTGTATGAATGTATTCATTTCTGATTACAGCATCAAACAATAGAAACTTGAAATGCATAATGAAGTCATTGCCTCTCAAGTTTTCTGACTCTTTTCTCTTCATTGTTACTCTTATTAGGTCTATAGGTTTCTCATAACAGAGATACTGAAACTAGCAAATATTTCTACTCGTGCCAAGTGCTCCTGTCCAGCTGCCCTTGGCTCTTCATCTTTGGACGACGTGAAATGTTTTCCTCACTAATTCTGCCCCCCATTTGGAATGCAGAGATAACCACTGTTTAGACGACTCACTGCTGTGGTCCCTCGTACCCACCCACCCTTTCCTTGTCTGGTCATTTATCTTCTAGTTCGCAGACCTTGTCTCTTTGTTTGACTTAGCTCCAGGTCAGGGGACATTTTCCTGGAAAATATTTGTTCCAGTTTTCGTGGCTCTACTGATTTTTCTGATTATGATGCTAAGATATCGCCACAAATTGAGAAGGTGCTCCGCTGTCAGCACAGGTAATATGGACAATTTGGCTCTGCTCCTGCATGTTCCATGTCCTTAACATTAAAAATGCAAGGGAACACACACACACACACACACTCACACACACTGCTGTAGATGTAAACACATCTTCATTTGGGGGAGGGAGAGTCATTTACACAACTTTTCAAAATCCATTAAAATCCTCACGCACTTTCATCCAACTAATACACGTCCAAAAATGTATCTTGAGCAAGTGATCAGAGGTCCACATTCCCTGTTAATATTCCCAGTTTTCCTACAATTTCAATCACTAGGAGGGAAATTGGTTCAATTCACTGAAAATCACAGGTGCTTTAAAAAACTCATTTCAAGTTTTTAAAAAATTACTTAACGTAATAAACAGGATGATCCAATCATCGTGCACTGAAAAGTTGCTGGAAGGAAATAAGAGAAGCTTTGAGAAGCTGTCTTTATAGTGATTGAACCATGGTTTCCCTCATCCTCATACCACACACACACACACACACACACACACACACACACACACATACTCTTTCCTGTCCAGGGCTCTATTATCTCCTGCTCTGACCTGATTCTATGACTGGTGCTTTCCAAAAATGTAATAACATCATGGATCATTTAATTTTAATCATTTCCAACCTAAAAAAAAAAGCTGGAGGCATGGCTTAGTGGTTAAGGTGCTTGCCTGCAAAGCCAAAGGACCCAGGTTTGATTCCCCAGGACCCACGTAAGCCAGCTGCACAAGGTGGCACGTATGTCTGGAGTTCATTTGCCATGGCTGGAGGCCTTGGTGTGCCCATTCCCTCCACCCCTCCCTCTTTCTCTCTCTCAAATAAATAAAAGTTAAAAAAATTAAATGGTCCCTAAATTTTATGTAACAACCTGTATTATAGTAATTTAAAATGATACCTTAGGATGCTATCATCATAAGTCTCCTTAAAATACTTTGCATTAATAATCAGTACTTGACCTGAAAGGAACCTGGATAAAACTAGAGCCCTAGGTCACATTCTAGCAAACGTAGGTCCAGGCAGGCTGTGGCATGCTGCTGTTGACCCGTGTCAGTAGCAGATACATGCTCCACAAAAGTGCGCCTCACCTTACCACACCTCACTGACAAAGTCTTGGGTTTCCTGGGAAATTCAGATAAATCTATTTCTTGCATGTGTGTTCCTTGCAATTAAAGGATTTTCATTAGAGAGAAACCACTATTGAGAACAAGATTCTAGTGGCTACATTGAGGAAGCATTTCACCAGCACTGACTCTGCTGTTCTTCGTATTAATAGGCAGTCAGTCTCCTTTCTTTGAACTCCTGTCCCTCACCTGGACGGACATAGTCAAGAGATGGTGGGTCCCAGACAGTCTAGCTTGTGCCAAAATGCAACCCCTGACCCAAGATAACAATCCTTGGGACTGGATGAAGTTCTTATGATGGGAGGTGGGCTGCCACATCTGCTGAACAGTGCCAGCTTTCATGTTGGGTGACTGCCTAAGTCCAGTCGGAAACGCAAGGAGCACCTAACAGTGTGGAAATCAGCCAGGTGTGGTGGCGCATGCCTTTAATCCCAGCACTCGGGAGGCAGAGGTAGGAGGATCACCATGAGCTCAAGGCCACTCTGAGACTACATAGTGAATTCCAGGTCAGCCTGGGCCAAAGTGAGACCCTACCTCGAAACACCAAAAAAAAAAAAAAAAAAAAAAAAAAAAAGTGTGGAAATCGAGTAGATAGGGGAAGTCTCCCACCAGCTGCCCTCACCTGAGTCAGGAGCAAACCTTACCTGGAGGTGTGAAGAAGAGGGAACACGTCCCCAAGCCTGGCACAAGGGCATCAGGGGAGGAGAATCACTGCCTTGAGGAAAAGCTACATTCAGAGAAAAGACTCAGCCGCATCAAGGTGACCTTGTAGGGAAGGAACGGGGAGAATGAACAACTGATTAACTCTTCTCCCGGCTTAATTTCCAGCCAAACTAGAGGCTAAAGGGCAGAGACATCCTGTTAATGGACCTCAATCCAGTCTCCCTCCCCTGGCAGAGAGCAGAATGGGTTAGGGTTCTGGGGATGCAACCAGAAGACATAGAACACACACACACACACACACACACACACACACACACACACACACACACACTGGGTTTTCTTTTCCCTGGCATGTTCCACTTAATTTGTTCCATGTAATTAAAAAAAGCAGTGTTCTATTCTTCTGCGGGTAGATGGAGTGAACATATATTTGGAGTTGTTACACTACCTCCCTAAATCCCACAAGCCCACCCTTCCTCCAGGCCCCTGGTAATCGGTTAATGTGCTATGGTTCATAGGCCCTGCTTTTTAATTCCCTTACCTATCACTTAAAATGCCCTTACTCTAGGGTATGTTTAAGTGGGCCAAGCATTATCAAAGCCCGAAAGGAAAGCCTTCCTGGAGAAGTGGCATCCTGTCCTCACTCCCTAACTGCCGTCCTCAGCCCGGACTTTTCCATTGTTAGTGGTTGATGGAAACCTGGCCAATAACTCCAAGAAGTGCAGGTTGGTGCATGGGCACTGATCTTCCCCTTGGAGCCCTGGCATCACTTGTAAGGACTGACGGCTGCTCCTGGTGTCGTGTCTCTACTGTGCCTAAAATTCAGTATCACTCGTTGGAGTAATGACACAAAAAGTGACAATACCCAAAGCAATTCCCATAACATAACTACACTGAGATAGGGAGAAGGGAAATTTTGAACATTTACAAAGGAAATATTTTATTCTCTTTTCTCCTATAGACACGTGCTGGGATTCTGTCGACAACAGTTCTAACCATGGAGATAACTCAGAGGAAGACGTGGTAAGGCATTGTTTCCTTTAGGAAGCCATTCACGGCGTAAAGATGCTACTGTAAAACGAAACGGAAGTCAGACATGGAATTTAAGCCTGGAATCCCGCCACTCCAGGGTGGACACAGGAGGAGCATGAATTTGAAGGCGAGGCTGGGCTACGTATCAAGATCCTGTCTCAAAGGAAACAAAACTACCACTTCCAACAACAACAGCAACAAAAAGAATTGAAGTTTTAACTAATTTAAATATCATTGCATTCAGATTCTTTAAATATATATTTTGCTTGTTTATTTGGCAGAGAGAAGGAGGTAGAGACACAGAGAAAGAGAGATTCAGAAAGCATATGGATGCACCAGGGCCCCCTGTCACTGCAAAGGAACTCCAGATGCATGCACCACTTTGTGCATCTGGCTTTACATGGCTATATGGGACTTGAACCTGGGCCATCAGGCTTTCCAAGCAAGCATCTTTAACTACTAGGCTATCTCTCCAGCCTGCATTAAGAATTTTTTTAAGGGCAGAAGGAATTGCAATATAATATAGCATAAAGAACGCAGTTAGTCTTTTCTCCATGTCCATAATTAAATAAGCTCTTTCTGTTAAATAACTGATTGCTCTTCTGCTGATTTATGAAATGATCTCTAGTGGTTCTGTGTGCCAGAGGGTGCTCCTGGGTACTTACTTATCCTTCTCATGAAAACAGGAAACATGCCATTGTATTTATTTATTTATTTTTTGTTCATTTTTATTTATTTATTTGAGAGTGACAGAGAGAGGCAGACAGAGAGAAAATGGGTGCACCAGGGCCTCCAGCCACTGCAAACAAACTCCATACGTGTGTGCCCCCTTGTGCATCTGGCTAACGTGGGTCCTATGGAGTTGAGCCTCAAACCGGGGTCCTTGGGCTTCACAGGCAAGCGCTTAACCACTAAGCCATCTCTCCAGCCCATGCCATTGTATTTAAATGGAAGAAGCAGACACAAATGGGCATGGAGAAGAGTAGACCATAGTTTCTACCCAGATTCAGACTGCCGACCTTCCATATTTTCCAGCCACTTCTGGGTCTCTTGGTGACTACGGTTCATGCACAAATATGGTTGTTTGCTTCACTTTTGCTGCATACCTTTTTTTATTGGTATGTTTCAGTAATACAAATATAAATAAGTAAATAAGGTGTACTTGCTTTTCTACTGCCTAAACTCAATAACATATGACAGGAGAATTAAAATGGGCTGTCATGACTCTGACCATGTAGCTACTTATTTGATACCTGTCTCGTGGATCTCTGACTACAGAAGCAGGTGCTGGCTTGGAGCTTCTGGCTCCTACCTTCCCCCCCAAAAAAACTCACACTAACATTGAGTGTTTCAGATTTTTAAAAAATGGTTTTCCTAATTTGAATAACAGACACTTATACATTTTCTTGGTTCAAGTCTCTTTCAGAAGAGTCAGACAGCCCAGGAAACGAAGATTCACTTAGTATTCTTAACATACATCGATCATCTCGCCTTGGTTCGTGACAATCCACGTGACCATTCCACCACAGCGAAACCAGCCACTTTCCTTCGCAATGCTATGGTTTGAACATGTCCCCAAGAGCTCACATATTGGAATCAGAACTGTCCATGCAGGAGTGTTGGGGTGAGGGCAACCTGGGTAAGAAATGATTAGGGGGCTCTGACATTATGGGAGTAACTTCATTACTGCAAGAGTGGTTTGTTCTACAAGTGACTTGGAACCCTCTAGGCTCTTGTTCGTTCTTGACCTTGTACCTTCTGGCATGGGATGAGGAATGAAAACGTCTCCAGATGACAGCACCTTGATGTGGGTCTTCCCAGCCTCCAGAATTGTAAGAATGACATTTCTGTTCCTTATTAGTGAATTACTGTTAGTAATTCCATGCAGCAGCAAAAATCAAAGATATCTGATGTTACCTGCATTCTTTAGGACACAAGCATCACTCACTGACCTACAACCAGCATTAAGACGACAAAGGCTTGGAAGAGGATTCCAATTCAACTTGGAAAGTAATTATCTCAGTCATTACATTCTTTTTGCAGTCAGCCGGGGGAGCTAATGTGCGTTTCTACCAAGAACTCAGAAAAGATGCTCAGTCAAGATCTGACCAACTGATAATGGATGAGAACAGAAGCCACTCTAGCGAAAGAATGAAGAACCAGGGCCTAGACCCAAGACAACTGATTTAATTGATATTATACCCTAATTTTATACCAATAGTTACTTTAGCCTAACTGATTTAAGTTTTAGGATCCCTCGAGAGTCCTTACGGACCAAGATCTCATCACTTCAGAACTGACCTGCCTGAAGTTGGGTTGCAACTGGGATCACAAAGCTGGCCCAACAGGTGACACTGGCCATGAAGACAAGTTGGTGAACTCTTCTGGCTTAGTTGGCATACTGGTAACCAGTTCTATAACAAATTTAGATCTCCGTCTAAATTTTATGCAGGGAGAGAATGTGAAGGCCAGCTGAGTTGTCAACCTGCTGGCCTTGATTTTAATAATCAGCTTAGTGGAATGAAACAGGCTAAGGTTACTAATACTTGAGAGTTTGTCAGTACAGACAAGCTGTTTGTCACAAGGGTGATCAAGCATCTGAGCCTGTAGACCACAAAAGCAAACAAACCCTGAAGTGTGATATGTTTGCCACCTGGTTCAATTTTCTCCATTAACTGTCCTCAGTTTCATAATCCCATCCTTTCTATATAGCTTTGATGACTCTATTTGCTATGAAGTTGTGACAGATGGTGAAGTATTATGGACTCCAATGCGGGGAGGGGGGGGGACAACTCCACTGAGGAAATTATAATGAAGAGTTTGACATTTCAGTCTCAGAGTGACACAGAAGGCAGTGAGGTCCGGAAGGCCTTACATAGATCATTATAGAATTCATATGAAAACAACAGGTGGGCAAAGAGGAAGTTTGGAAGCCCCTTGTTCTTGGCCAAGAAAGACCAAAACTGAACCAGGTACAGGGTACTCCAACTCTAGAGTGTCCAAGAATAACTGATGCCTCATTACCATCCCAAAATGCATGTCCCTATATGGAGATTTAAAGTGCTAAACAGACACTGAAGTTGTATGTAGAACTACACTGTGGCAGTCTGAATCAGATGTCTCCTATGGCCTCATGTGTACTGAATGCTTTGTCTCAAGCTGATGGCAATTTGGGAGGTGCAGCCTTGCTGGAGGTGTGTTGTTGGGGCAGGTTTAGGGGTGTTATAGCCAGCTCCCCCATGCTAGAGTTCAGCTCATTCTCTTGCTGCCCTTTTCCACCTGCTGCGGCAGAGGTGATGTCCTGCCTCTGCTCATGCCATGCTTACCTCTACCATCATGAAGCTTCCCCTTGATACCATGAGCCAAAGTAAAAACTTTCCTCCCATCAGCTGCTTTGGAATGGGTGCTTTGTCTCAGCAATGAGAAGGTAACAACAACACACGTGTAATAGATAAAGCATGCATGGAAAAGTCCGCGCTGTGCAAACGAACCGCAAAGCCCATGCTAAAGTAACAAAGTCCCAGCTCTGGGTCACCAGGCCATTGGACTGCTAAATTTGCCCTCTGCTGCTCTGGCCCGTTTCTCCCTCTCTGGAAGTGTGCTATCTCTCAATAACTGCCGTCTGCTTCTACAGCAACGATGCGATCTGCTCAATCCTTTGGGAACAAAATGTGGAACCTCTCTGTGGATGCCCTCTGACCTGATATCAGCCAATACCTGTTGTTTGCTAGCTAGAAAGTAAGATGTGTATTTGTTTTTAATCTCTCTGTGTGTGTGCGTGTGTGTGTGTGTGTGTGTGTGTACGTGTGTGTGTGTATGTGTGGCATTCCAGAGTCTCCTGTCTGCTGCTGCTAAATTGAATGACTTTCTGGCTTTATGTGGGTGACTGGAGAATTTAACCTGAGTTAAATTGTGTTAATTGTGAAGCAGGCTTCACAAACAAGTGCCTTTAACCACTGAGCTATCTTCCCAGCAAGATTTATATTTTTAACCTCTTAAACATTCTACTCACTCTGGGTATGCATAAGAGGAACAATTCTAAATGGAGAGCATGTGTCAGACAGTTACGTACCATATGGTTACCCATGGCTTGAAGACTGCCACAAGGTTAACCCTCTCTAGGCACAAGCAAATGCTCATCCATCAAGACGCCCTGGAAAAATCATACACTGGGGCTGGAGAGATGGCTTAGTGGTTAAAGTGTTTGCTTGTGAAGCCTAAGAACCCAGGCCTGAGTCCCCAGAACCAACATCAGCCAGATGCGCATGATGACACATGCATCTGGAGTTTGTTTGCAATGGCTGGAGGCTCTGGTGTGCCCATTCTTTCCCCATCTATCTGCCTTTCTTTCCCTCTCTTTCTCTGTCTCTCTCAAATGAATAAATGAATGAATAAATAAAATATTTAAAAAAACCATACACTGTGTGAATCCTGCAATAAATCCCTGCTAAGGACACTTTCCTTCCTGTCCTCTCCCCTAGAGAATGCCTTCTCAGCCCTCATCGCCCCTCTTATCCTTCACCTCCCTCCGCTTTTCCTGAGGCCCATGGGAATGGTGGGTATGGGACAGGGAAGGGGTCCTTCGGTTGATGAGACATTGAGGGTCTAGGTCACAGCCTTTGGGTGGCCTGGCACCAGGAGACCCAGGCAGGTGGCATCTATCAGGCTGGCTTTCTCTTAATAAATGGTCACTATTCCCATTACCTTACTATGTGTCTTTGGTACAATCCCTTGTCCCTGGACACAAGAATCTGAAAACTCCACAGGGCAGCAGGTGCCCTCCGAATTCATTCCCTGGACACATCCTGCTGCCTGGTGTGCAGAGTCCTTAACAAGACTGATGAAGCCGGGCATGGTGGCGCACACCTTTAATCCCATCACTCGGGAGGCAGAGGTAGGAGGATTGCTGTGAGTTTGAGGCCACCCTGAGACTACAGAGTGAATTCCAGGTCAGCCTGGGCTACAGCAAGACCCTACCTCAACCCCCCCCCCAAAAAAAAGAAGACTGATGGGTTGGAACATTCCCAATCCCATCACATTACTGGCCAGCTCTAAAGAACTGAGCCTAGCCTATCAAAAGGGGCTAGAAACATTTGGTTCAGCCCTCATATCTTCTGGGTTTATTCATCCCCAGCCAAGATTTAAACCAATCCCTTGTGCAGTCTTTCCAGCGAGCATGTTTCATGATGGTTTCCTGGGAAGGGGTGCAGACCCATGGTATGGGGAGCGCAGAGGTTCTTCCGTTCTACCTTTTGGAACAAGGTCTCACTTTCAAGAAGCTCTTAGAAGTCCCAAGCACTTAAGTTCATTGGAGGCTTACCTACATGAATGGCTGTAGTCTGTTTGCCAGATTACCATGGACTATGAAAATTCCCTTCAAAAAAGATAAAAGAGTATCTTTAATGTCTTAAATGCAAAGATAACCTCCATTTAAAAATACATCAGTGGCCAGGCATGGTGGCACACGCCTTTAATCCCAGCACTCGGGAGGAAGAGGTAGGAGGATCGCCAAGAGTTCAAGGCCACCCTGAGACTGCATAGTGAATTCCAGGTCAGCCTGAGCTAGCATGAGACCCTACCTTGGAAAACCAAATATATATATCTCAATGGTTGTAGTTTTAACCTGTGTTTTATGATCCTGCTTTTTTCTTTTTTTTCTCTCTCTCTCCTTTCCTTTCGTTTTGGTTTTTTTGGAGGTAGGGTCTCACTCTAGTCCAGGCTGACCTGGAATTCACTATGTAGTCTCAGGGTGGCCTCGAACTCACAGTGATCCTCCTACTTCTGCCTCCCGAGTGCTGGGATTAAAGGTGTGCACCAGCCATACTTTCTCTCTCTCTATTTTAAAATAACCTGCCTAATGCACAAAGAGGAATGCCATTTCATGGACACTAAACTCCTTGTGCTGCAGGAATTCCTTCCCATTCATACTGGAGGGAACGTAGGTTCTCCTCGCCACTGGATGGTTCCTATTAGACAGGGACTACATCCCTCACAAGCAAGAAGTTAGAATAAGATGAATCAACTTCCTTCAGCACCCCCAAAAGACTCTGGGACCACAGCTCACAGGGAGGAGATGGAGAGAGTGAGGCCTAGAATGCCTTGTGAAAAGCTTTCCAAAACGAGACTCAGGGAATTTTGCGGAAGTGGGGACTGAAAGATTGTTAGAGCCACAAGGTGGGACGTTATGTCCACAGGCATTGCCTCTCCCCAGTAACTGGTGCTGTTCCCACAATGCACAGCCTACAATCCCCACAGGGATCACTTGCATCCCCAACGAAGAGGGCGCCTTCAGAAAAGGGGCAGGGATGAGGGAAAGGATGGTACCAACATACGTTGTTTCCATACTAAGTATGTCCATTACTAATAAAAACTCACAATAAAATTTTTAAAAAATTAGCATATGAGAGCTGAAGGGATGGCTTAGCAGTTAAGACGTTTGCCTGCAAAGCCAAAGGACCCAGGTTTGATTCCCCAGGATCCAGGTTAACCAGATGCACAAGGGGGTGCATGTGTCTGGAGTTCGTTTACAGTGGCTGGAGGCCCTGGCTGACCCACTCATTCTCTCTCTCTGTCAAGTAAATAAATAAATAAAAATAAAATAAATGAAATAAAATTAAAAATTAGCACATGAAACAGCCAACTGGCAATGAAATCAGCCGGAAAATTCCATCATTCCCCACCCCCAACTCATGGAAGACTAACTCCAGTTTGCCTTAGGGATTGATCATTACTGACACAGGTGTTAATGAGACAAGAGTTGCATGGAGTTATATGTAGAACGACATGCAACAGACAGAGCATGTGCAGAAATAAAAGCCTATGCTAAGTGAATGAGCCCAGTGTGCGAGCTAGGAGACATAAAAGCGCCCCTCCCCCCCCTTTGTACATGGACGGCAAGCGCCTGCGGCCTGCTTCGCCATGCCTCCTGGGATTCCTGTCTGCCACTGTGACCATGGGGTATGCGCTCAGTCCATTGTTCAGGGGCACACGAACTTCGAACCCCTCTGTAGATACGCTGTAAAGCCCTTCAGCAGCTGACATCACTAGTAATCGTGGTTTCTCTTATTTACATTGTGCCCAAATGAGAGAATATAATTTTAATAGTAAATCTATATGCAATGGTGCATCAAAATTGGATATGTGTTCCCAAGCTGAAGTTTGATGATATCTGATTTTTACCAAGTATGTATTTAGGATATGAAGGAATTCTGATTTCAGTATTAGCATTATTACAATAGAAATTTTCTTTCAACATTGTGTGTTGTGTGCGTGCACGCATGCATGCTAGGGTCTCTTATATCCCAAGCAGGCCCCAAATTCACTATACAGCTAAGGATGGCCTTGAATTTCTGATCTTCCTGTCTCCCAAGTACTGGATTACGATGGGAATTTTCTAAGCAAAAGTTTAAAGATGTTTTCTAATCTACCGTGAATATTAAAAGGCGATTGCAGATATACTTTGGGGACGCTCTTATCATTTCAGAGAAGAAAAGGAAAGCTACATATTACATGCTGAGCATTTTCCAACTTTCTGACTATGCGGAGTTCGATGGTGAGGAGCCCTCCGTGTTAAGAGTCAGCACGGCGCACATCCTGGTAGTTCACTTCCCGGCTGTGCACGGCCCTTGTCCCTGCATCTCAAAGCTAAGGTGATGCTCAAACGTGTAGCAGCAGTGCTGGCATCCAGGAGGATCAGCGATGACATGTCTTCGTCAGCTGTGGCCACTGCGGTCCTCCTGCCAGGAGACTGACTGAGCCCAGGAATGTGATGACGTCTGATCCACAGGACACGGGGGAGGAGAAACCCTGCTGATTTAAAAAAAAAAGACACGGGCTATTGTGTGACAAGCGCACACCAAGAGCCGCTGTGACCCTCTTACTGTAGCAGTAAGGGACACAGATCTAGAGCCCAAAGACCACCCGTGAAGGATGTCAGACAAGAATGCCCACTGGGGCTGGAGAGATGGCTTAGCAGTTAAGGCATTTGCCTGTAAAGTCAAAGGACCTAGGTTCAATTCCCCAGGACCCACGTAAGACAGATGCACAAGGTGGCACATGCGTCTGGAGTCCGTTTACAATGGCTGAAGCTCCTGGCACACCCATTCTCTGTCTCTCTTTCTTCTACTTGCTTTCAAATCAATCAATCAATAAAAATTATTTTTTGAAAAAAAAAGAGAGCCAGGCATCGTGGCACACGCCTTTAATCCCAGCACTCAGGAGGGTCGCCATGAGTTCAAGGCCACCCTGAGACTACAGAGTTAATTCCAGGTCAGCCAGGACCAGAGGGAGACCCTACCTCGAGAAAAAAAAAAATAATAAAAGAATGCCCCTTGCTCCTTATAAGAGCTTTCTGTGTGAGTTACAGTTGGATAGAGAAACAAAACCACTGAGGGGTCTGAAAACAGGGCTTACTGTTGAGATTCAGCTGTGGTCACTCGAGAGCGCCAGGCCTGACTTGGCTGGAGGTCAGCTACACCGTGGGCAGAAAGGGCAGCCTGACGCAGAATGAGGATGAAGAGACTCTACAAGGGGCATCCAGGAATCCCTGGTTGTTATTCATGGCCTCCATAGCACAGCTGTGGGCACTCTGTGGGAGATGTGCTGGTTGCTTAGCTGTTAAGGTGTTTGCCTGCAAAGCCAAAGGACCCAGGTTCGATTCCCCAGGACCCATATTAGCCAGATGCACAAGGGGACGCACACATCTGGAGTTTGTCTGCAGTGGCTAGAGGCCCTGGTGTGCCCATTTGCTCTCTCTCTCTCTCTCCCTCTTTCTCTGTCAAATAAACAAATAAATAAAAATATTTTTTTAAAAAAAAAAAAGAAAGAGAAGGATTCTCTTGAGGATAGGAGAGAGCTAGCGAGCTGGGAAAAGCCCTGCGCTCAGAGTGCTGGACCGTGAGTCTCCTGACCCCTTGTAGGTCAAGGACGTAAGTGTTAGGAGTTTGTATCAGGCAGGCCGTTCCTGCGCAAGCTCTGTTGTGATATGTGGCCAGCAGCTGGGAAGGTTTCCAGTCTTCTGCTACCAACACCAATCTCTAAGTCCCTCTCCTCCTGCCACGTTGCCTTGGCGGTCTCCTGTGAAAGCCAGCCTCGGGGGCTAAGTTCCACACAGGCACGCAGCCCTCTTGTCTTATTACTAAGGCTCCCATCACAAGTTTGAAGTGTCTTAACGATGGCAGGGTCTGCATCACAGTGCTTAGCCGAAAACAGTGGCTAAATATAGAATCGTGGATGCAGGGATGAGTGAGGCAAAGTTAGCAGGCTTCAGTAATCATTTACCAACATGCCCTGGTCCCCAGGGAGCATAACTAGTCTAAAGATGTCTTCTATGAATCCTGTACATGAAGAGGCAGTAGGGATTATAAGAATGACAATCACATATGTTTAGTTTCAGAATTTAAGAGATTCTTGCTCGCGTCTATGTAATTTTCATGTGTGTGTGAAATGTTAGAAGGTAGTTTATTTTCATTTGAGGATCAAAAGCCTCCATTAACCTTGAAAGCAATGACATTCCATCTAATTTTTTTTTTTATATTTTCTAATCATCTTGTTTAAACTGCTTTTCATACTATATAAACATGTCTTTTTCAATCTTTCTTTCAAATGCAACTTACATTTTGGCCCATCAATTAGCATTGCCCTTTTACTTCTCCAATTAACCTACATAAAAAGAAACTGCTTTTTAAAAAATTTTTATTTATTTATTTGAGAGCAACAGACAGAGGGAGAAAGAGGCAGAGAGAGAGGGAGAGAGAGAATGGGCGCGCCAGGGCCTCCAGCCACTGCCAACGAACTCCAGACACATGCGCTCCCTTGTGCATCTGGCTAACGTGGGTCCTGGGGAATCAAGCCTCGAACCGGGGTCCTCAGGCTTCACAGGCAAGCACTTAACCGCTAAGCCATCTCTCCAGCCCAAGAAACTGCTTATTATTGTTACTTTTTTTTTTCAGGAATCTAAAAAACAGAACGTCAGTGTGCTCTGGTGAAGCTCCAGTGACACTGTCCAGTGAAGCCATGCCAGACCCCGTAAGCCCTCTCTAGAGAAAGCAGCTGCACCCCAAAAACGTGCTGCCTCCCCTCCATGTCCTGCCCCCCCACCATGGAGCCGCATGCCCCGTTTGCTCCCCAGCCTGGGAACAAACACACTCATGGCAGAAATCCTTCTCCGTGTTGATGACGGCTGGGGAGTTTTCAGGCTTCTCCTCTGTGAATGGGAAGCACTTAGTGGCCACACGGCCGGCCGAGGCAGGTGTTACTGTTCGTCACAAGCAATTCCTGCTTCACTCCCTTTTCCATTCTGCAGAAGAACCGGGGCAAGCCCAGATGTGTGTCATGAGCTCTGGGGATCTGCACCGAGTCTCCCCAGCAAGTCCATTAAACGGTAGTGTGGGCAGCTCTGCACAGAGACCCCCATCCAGCACCACAGCGCTTCCCCAGCCCAGACCGACCCTCACCCCGCTTACCAGATTCCCTCAATTTGGAGCAATCCGCGAGAAAGCGCTTCAGGTGCAGGGAGGAAACCCCAGCTGCCAAGGACTCGTAGTTCTCTTACTTGGATCTAAGTACATTTCATGTGTCCACCCTGTTAGTTTCTCCTTCACAAAATCCATTTGCTGTCTCCCTAACCTAATATGTATTATTGGCAATCCTATCAAGTTACCCTGCAGGGACACTAGAAATTCATTTACAGTAAGCAAGCTAGGCACACCTCGTTTTGAAAATGAAAGGAGTGTGAGGATCACTGGGCTGACTGCCTATGGACATGGGATGAAGGGCAGCTCCCCGCACATCATCCAGTCTCTCTTAAGTCACTTCTCCCAAAGCCACATCACAGTTATAAGCTTTGTTACAGGGAAAAGCTCGGTGAGGCACTTGCGGTGGCCCTACCGCTGCCATATACTTAACTCAGAGCTCTTGCCAGTTTGCCCATAAAATGAGGGCAAGGGCTTCTAGGATGGTGTGGCATAGCTATTTAATGAACCACAGAGCTGGAGGGAGAGCCTTTCTCTCTGCTAGGGGAGGATTCAGAAAAGCAGAGTCTAGAGAGCTAGATTCTCCCCAGCCCGCCCTACTTCAGGGCCTCAAATGTGAAGACCCTCCTCCTAGCTTAACACAGTGAGTTCCTACGAAGTCACGTTCCTCCCGGGATGACACAAGCACATCTTCTCCCCAGATAGGACACAGATGACAGACCAGAGGACGATTCCACCAAAACCAGTTTTGGGAACCAAGCTTAGTGGCGTGACTTACATAACAGGGTAGGGGGCTGTTCACAGAAGCAGTAGATGTCTGAAAACACAGCCTCAGCCAGATGTGGTGGCGCACAGCTTCGCACTCAGGAGGCAGAGGTAGAAGGATTGCTGCGAGTTTGAGGCCATCCTGAGACTATATAGAGTGAATTCCAGGTCAGCCTGGGCTAGGGCAAGACCATACCTTGAAACACACACACACACACACACATACACTGCTCTGGATGGCAACCTCCCCATAGTTGCTTCTCGCCAGAAAGCAAGCCCACCCCTGCCCAGGTGATGACTCACAGAAGCTCCGTCTCTGCGGTCTCTCATGCTCCCTCTTTATGCAGGCTTAGGACAGGGTCTTGCATCCCTTCCCCTGCAATTTCCACTTCCTGAATCTCTGGAACATCCTTCCTACCCCTGCCCCACCCCGTATGAAGGGTCGCTTCCGTTTGTAGCTAATGGCCGCATGACCTTTAAGGTTCAGGTCTCCCAGGCTTGACTTCCTAATCCACAGAGCCTCCTTCCCCTCTTCAATTTGGAGGAATCTGCTACACAGCACATGTCCTGATGAACCATGCACAGTATCACCGGAATGTCTAGTATATCATTTGTGTCTTCCAATCATCTCTGCTCCGTGGCTCCTGAATAGTCTGCACAGAAGAATTGAAGGCCCAGAGCTGACAGTCTGCAAGTAAACTTGGAATCCAGCCTTTTGAGAAGTAAAAACAGAAGGTGCTTCCCACTCGCCACATTCTGGATTACCTGCGTAAAGGAAGAATGTTGTCAATATGAGGTTTTAATTCAACATGTTTTTGTCGCTGTTGTTACTGTTTAAAAAGAAAGAGAAAACCAAAATTTCTTGTTATTCTGGCCTATGAAATGCCCTGAGCCTCGATCTAAGAGTTAGAACAGACCTGAACCTATTTGACCTACAGACCTATTTAGTGAACCCTTTTTCCAAACTTATTGACTTGAGGTCCTGCTATATATGCGCCTTTCTTCAGCCTGCTTATACTTGGCACACGTTGTTTGGCTTGTACATGTCTTATAAAAATCAGAACTACAATTAAAAAAAAAACAATTTTTTTCTCTCTGACATGAAATAGTTGAAAGTATAAAACGAATAATCAAAGCTTCTGAGTATTTAATGGAATATATCATGTATGGGGATGATAATCAAACATCTGTAACAGGCACAAGATCCATTTTTGTAGCTATGATTCCCTAAAAACCCCGAGGCTGGTTGGTCCTTTCCACCAGCTTCCTGTCATAGTATAGCTTTCACAGACTTGCTGTGTGCTACAGCCACAGCAGACCCTAGCTTTCTAATCAGTTCAATACCCTTTGATACCTCTGGACATAGGGAATGAACTTAAAAAATATGAATCAATGTTTAGAATGCATAGTGGAGTTTAAACCAGAATCACTTAAGCGGTTCAAAGCCTCTTATTACATAAGCCATTTACATAATATGAAGCTTTTGGTAGTAACCCCAGGATGGTAAGTACATCCTAACGATAGTGCTTTTATCCACAACCATGTCCGGGCTTATCAGGAAAAAGTACCATGAATTATATGCTTATCCAAGATTTGGTGATGAGAGAGCCCCTAATTTGAAGGCCATGTCAAAATAGTCCCAACTGTCTACGATTTCTTTGCTTACTCAGCTCGTTTCTCGTAGTGCACATAGTTAGTTCAGTGCAGCAGTGTCAATGGAGAGGGCCCTGGCTTCCTACAGGGAAAAGTAGCACCCTACTCCCATGAGTCATAGTCATAACTTGAGCTAAAACAGAACAGGCAGACTCCAAGCCCAGCTGGGCCTTTCTGCAAAGCTGTTCTCCTAGCTCAGGGCACTAACCAAAAGCAACTGCTGGGAGATCCATGGGGCTGCAGCTGCCTCTGGCACGTACCACAGCCTCCACTTGCTGCTTACAACTTTGCATTTAGGTAAAGTTGATTGATCAGTATTGAATCCCACTGAAGGGTTTCTTGTCTTCCTCTGCCTGGAATGTGAAGGTGACATGTGAGGGTCACAAAGGATCCATCAGTCTACATTGTGTGTAGGCTGGTGTCAGAAAATTAGGGCTGGAAACTTTGTTAAATGTCATCCCGAGACTGTGACTTGTAAAATGGATTTAATTCCACTCTTGTGTTTTGAGAAATAAGCACAGTTGTGAATGATAAGGAGCTGCGTCTCTGGATCTGCCACAGCTCCCCACGCACCTTTACAAAAGTGGAAGTCAGGCTGGAGAGATTGCTTAGTGGTTAAGGCGCTTGCCTGTGAAGCCTAAGGACCCATGTTCAGCTCTCCAGATCCCACATAAGCCAGACACACAAAGGTGTGGCAAGTGCGAGGTCACCCATGCCCACTGGGTGGCACAAGCATCTGGAGTTTGATTTCAGTGGCTGAGGTCATGTCATGGTGCACCGATTTCCTCTGTTTCTTTCTCTCTCTCTCTCTCTTTCCCTAAAAATAAATAAATAAGTTAAAAAAGTGGAAGTCAAGCCATCAGCTTCAGTGTAATCTTCTGTTGGTCCATCCCTACCAAGCTACACTTGCCTAAAGGGTTTCTCAGCAGGAGTGAAGTCCACTGTGAATCATTACAGAAGCGACATCTGCAAAACAAGAAACCAAGAACAGCACAAAATGACTCTTCCCTTGAACTTTCTAATGGACTTGTCTGAGTTTCAGGTAATGAACTGAAGAAAAAAATAAATAAAAGTTTTCTGGAATCCAGGCATGGATATCAGCAGGGGTAGTGACCCTGATCGTCTGTTAGGCTGGGACTGAAGGAAGGAAATCTGTCGAGGCAACGTTTCTTAACTGTGTTCTAAGTGTTTGGTATTCTGAGAAGGGAGGGGAGAGGCAGGTGGGAAGATGGGACTGTTCATGTCCACCCATGCATTTCCATGCCTTTTTCACTTGAGCATTTCCAATCGGGAGCTGCTGAACTTCACACATGAAGAAAATATCTCAACCTGCTGAGCGTTGAGAGACTGACTTATTTATAACCTCTGCTGCTCACATGTTTTATTGGCTCTGACAAAACGCCCGAGACGGTCACTTAAAAAGAAGAAAGGTTTGGTATGATCCACCATTTTGGAGATTTCATCTCATGATTCGTTGGTCTGTTGCTTCAGATCCTGAGGTAAGGTAACTCATCGTCATAGAAACGTGGTGGAAGAAGCACCTCAGGTCATGGCTGAGACGAAGTTAGAACACACACGAGTGAGCAATCAACACAGCACAGCACAGCACAGCACGAGAGACAAGAATGCAGGGAGGGCCAGGGTCCTAGCATCTCTTCAAGGGTGTGTCCCTGATAACTGTGTTTTCTTCCACCAGGCCCTGCCTTCTTCTATCTCCAATCAACGGGACTCCACGCTGGGAAGCAGGCCTTTAAAGCACAGGCCTTAGAGGACATTCAAAGTCTACACTATGGCATTTGACCCCTCTCCCTAAAGCCTCATGTCCTGCTCCTGCTCACAGTGCCTGCTCAAGCACCCCAGTCAACTGCTCAAGAGTTGCTCAAAAGTCCAAAGTCTCCTCCGAGACTCCAATTACTGGCTGTGAGCCCTTGTGAGCACAATCAAAGCAAATTACATGATTCCAGGATAGAACTGTGGAGTAACCATTCCCATTCCAAATGAGAAATAGGGATATAGAAAAGATGGAGCAGAACAAAGCGAGACCAAACCCCGCAGGGCAAATATGAAATCCTCAGTGTCTATGCCCAGAATCCTGGGCACTTGGTGGCAGAAGATGAGCTCCCAAGGGCATGGGCAACCCTGTCCTTATGCCCTTGCTGGCTGTCGCCCACGTGACCCCTTTCCAGTACTGGCAACAAAGCATGATTCACGGGCCTTCAGGAGACAGTGCAGACACTCACTGCAGCACCCCGACAGAAGAAGCTCTGTGCCCGTGGCATCCGGAACTTCACGCGATCTCCACACACCCATCAGCCTCGCTGTCACTTGGCCTCGCGTCACCCCGTCAGCAGCGTCTGCCAGGGACTCTGACCCTGCCACCCACTGTCTCTCCTCGCAGGCTGCACTTTGACATCCAGAAGCCTCCATGGACCTATAGCTCTTGTATTCTGCATGCCTGCCTCCCCCGTGTGATGTGGATGACACCGAGGTCTGCCAGCACTGTGTGCTCTACCAGGACCCACTCGAAGAGAGAGCCATGGTCATTTCCGAGTGTTCTCACTGCTGAACTTAGGAAAGAAATCCCAGGGACACAATTCTATAAGTGACTCTGTCTACACCAGCACATGCCCAGAGGCTCTCCCTTGAATGGGGCTTTAAAAACAAGTTTACATGGTCACACCTCTGACTGTATGATGAGGGCCTGCTTGTCCACTGGCCAGCCGTGGGGTGTCTTTCCCATCGTCCCAGTGCTAAGTGTTTGGCTTTCTTTTAAATGGCGCTGAGGTCTTTTGCAGTGATACACTTTCCTGCCACTGCCTTTAAGTCAACGTTCTTGAAAATTTTGCCAAAATGCGAGTCCTTCGGATATTTCCACTTTGTGTTTTATTCCCATTTTTCACAATACATCCGTCTCACGCATCCTCGAGTACGCCTGCCTCAGTCGGGACACCTTGAAATTTCCTCTGCCAGGGGAGCTAGCCTGTGACTATGAAGGTCCGTCCGTCTCCCAGAAAGCCTCAGGGCACTGACAACAGGTTTCTGAGTCGTCGGCCACAATATACCAAGGATGGTCTCATCCTACTCCCAACTGAGTATGTACTCTTAGCTAAACCCTCAGAAGTCAAGCCTTTATTGTGCGAATTCCCACTGGCGCTCTGGTTTCCCGAGTCCTGGCCTGAGCAGCTCTTTAACTCCAGCTGATAGCACTCTAGGCTTTGTGTAGTTAGTCTGCTTCTCCGAACTTCTCCAAACTTCCACCTCAAACTCTAAGCGTTTCTGAACCGTCGTATCTGACACCAGTTAGTTCTCTGTGTCGGAAAGCTATCTGTTACATTGTGACCGTGTGAACAACGATCAACTCAGAAGAATGAAGGTGTGTTTATGTTTTGCTCATAGTTTAAGAAATCCTAGGTCCATTGCTGCCGCTGCTTTTGGACCTGTGGCAAGGTGGGGCGCCACGGTGACCGTGTACTGGGGGAACGCAGCTCATCCCTTAGTGTCTGGGAATCACAGAGAAACGGAGGAAGGATCAGGGTCTCAAGATCCACTTC
The DNA here is from genome assembly GCA_036346955.1 of Dipus sagitta. NCBI lineage: Eukaryota > Metazoa > Chordata > Mammalia > Rodentia > Dipodidae > Dipus > Dipus sagitta. The sequence goes on from CM070774.1 coordinate 174,666,380, forward strand.
CATGGCACCCTCCAATGACCAGACCTCTCCCACTAGGCCCCTCCTCTCAGCGTCTTCCACATTTCCAAATAGCTCTATGGGCTGGAAGCTACGTTTGTAGAGGGTTCTGAGTTATTCAAGATCCAAACGACAGCAATCTTCCTTTAAGTATCAACTCCTTAGCCGTCCCGAACCTTCCGTTGCTCTCAAATATTCCACTGTAACCAGTCTTATAATCCCATATTTCCCCACATACCCCCCTTGTTTATTCCTCGGTAGAGGGAACAAAGCAATTTCCATCACTTAAAAGCCCACTTCTCCTGTTGGTACACAATTCACTACTAATTTTTTTTTTTTTTACACTGAGTCAAGGGTGGATACTATGGATGGTGTGTGTGTGTGTGTGTGTGTGTGTGTGTGTGTTTTCATTGCTGGGACAAACTACCAACCAGAAGCAAAATAGGGAAGGTAAAAGTTTATTTTTCACTCACAGGTCTAGAGGGTAGAGTCTTCTATCATGGCTGGAAAGACGGGAGCAGGAAGCTGATGTCACCTTATACCAGAAGGGAGGAGAGAGGGAGAGAGAGAGAGAGAGAGAGAGGAGGGTAGAGAGAGAATGAACAGTGAGCATAGCCAGGTTGTAACACCTCAGCCTCAAGGTTTACCCCCAGGCAATACATTTCCTCCAGCCCGGTTCCACTTCCTGAAGGTTCCATAATCTTCCCCAATAGCACTGTTTTTCTGGGGACCAAGTATTCAAACGCATGAGCCTGTAGGGGGTATTACATTCAAACCACCACATGGATCTACCTGGGGATCTGAGTCAAGAGAATGTTTTAAGTAAAATTTCTTCTCTTTTTATTTGTCTGTGCCTCCTCTTCTCTGGCTTACGGCATTTGAAGGTTCTCAACCTTATGTTTGCTGTCAGTTCTAAAGTGAACACGGGGTTAATTGTTAATCCTGAGGTACTAGAGAGAGAGAAGGAATAAAGAAGGACATACAGATAAACAACCTGAAGAAAAGCTGGAAGTGGCTGCTCATCCGAATCATGGTCTTCACTCTTACATCCACATCTCAGCCTGAGGTTAAGCAACTGGTAGCTGCTAGCCGAGTTTGTGCGCTGGAGTCTGGAAAACAACTTGTCTGTGAGTTGTGATAAGTGTAGTTACCTGGTAGGGTCTCCCTTCAGTCCTTTACTTAGGAGATGCCATAGCTAGGGCTACCAAGTTCCCAGGCTGCCTTCATGCTAAATCTGGATACAATAGACTTCCTGGTGTCTATCCACTCGGCCCAACAGGAGACTCCTTTCCCATCACCCTTGACTTATTCAGAGCTACCACACAGTCTGAAGGTCTTGCTATCTGTTGCAGTCAGCTTCTGGTTTTTGGCAAAAAGTACCTGACCAAAAGCAGTTGATTGGGAGGAAAGGGGAAGCTTCATGATGGCAGGGGAAAGGGTGGCATGAGCAGAGGCTGGACATCACCTCCTGGTCAAAATCAGGTGGACCACAGCAGCAGGAGAGAATGCCAAACACTGGCAAGAGGAAACTGGTTATAACACCCATATAGGAATGGAGAATATCCCTTAAGAGGGGTAACAGAACATAAGTGATGTCAAAGTAATGAGGCGTACTGGAGATGGAAAGTGTAAGGTAGGGATGAGGGTGGGGTGGTGGATGTAAGAAGGGAGTGGGGGAGATGAAGAAAAACTTAGGAGAAGCAAATAAGCCATATGGAACCTTTATAAATTAATTTAAAACATGATTTTAAAATAGCATAATTAATAGTGCGCTAGCCTGTGGAGATGAATAATGCTGTCCCCAAGCCAAGAGTTATTTATTGAGTAAAAATAACAGCACCAGGTGTGGGGTTCTGCCTGATGAGCTATTGGTCAGGGAAGCTCTGGAGTCCTCCACAGTAATACAGGCTGCTTTCTGTGTTCTTGGTTGCCTACGAGAACTGAACAGTAAGACCCTGTTGCTAAAGACTTCACAATCTCTGGCTGAGGGATATGAATCTAGCTGAAATTGAACAAGAAGCCTCCTCTCTAGCTGCTAGCCCTCTTAGTACCAGAAGGTGCTATGTGAGTTTCTGTGGAAGAAAACTCACCAGTGCCTCACCCAGCTGCGGACCCTGCCAGGCAAGAGGTGCCCACTGGCCAAAGAGTGGCATCACTGCTATAGGGTAACCAAGCCCTTTCTGACTGGACTTGAGACCTGCATTACAAGAAAGAATTCAAACCTGGTGCTGTAAGCCAGATGGAGCAGCTACCTTCCCATTGCTAGGGGAAAAAAAGCAACAAAACAAAACAAAACAAAAACACCCAACCAGAAGCAGCTAACGGGAGGAAAGGGTTTATTTACCCTTCCAGTTTTAGGGGGATGGATGCTTTATCATGGTATGGAAAGTACGGCAGGCAGCTAGGGGCTACATGTCACAGCAGTAAGAAGAAAACGGAGTGATCTAGCTCTGAGCTCCTCAAGGTCACCTTCAGGGACACACCTCCTCCAGCAAGGCTCCACCTCCCAAATGCTCCACAACCTTCTCAAACTGACACCAGGTTAAGTACGAAGCATTCAAAACGTGTGAGGCTGTGGGAGACATTTCACATTCATTTTACATTTTGACCATACCAGGTCAAAAGCCAGAGACCGAGAAGGAGGCCCTAGGCTTTAGGGTGGAACCAAAACAGATGTGGCGTTAAACTGACGTCTTCACATACTCAGGGATTAGCCCTGTTCTCTGCTATCATCAGGCAAAGCTTTCTGGCCGCAGTTGTCTAGGGTTAATGCAGAGTGTCATAACTGGTCAAAGTGCTGAAAATGAGTGACTGCTGAGTGCCCAGTCCTAAATGAGACATCTCTATCAACCTCCCACCAGGACTCAGGGAACATCATGGGAGAGGAAGCATCAAGAACGATGTAAAAATTGGTGAGGGGGGGGGGGCTGGAGAGATAGCTTAATGGTTAAGGCATTTGCCTGCGAAGTCTAAGGACCCCAGTTCGATTCCCCAGGACCCACATTAGCCAGATGCACAGGGGGCACATGTGTCTGGAGTTCATTTGCAGTGGTTAGAGGTCCATTCTCTCTATCTGCCTCTTTTCTCTCTCTCAAATAAATAAATAAAATATATTTAAAAAAAGAATTGATAGGTGGGGAAAAAGGCTATAGAAGTCCCTTGTTGGGATACAACATGACCATGAACTCACAGCAGCTGTGGCTACTGCACAAGATAGGGCCAGTCAGCATTCCATCACGTACAGGTGGGGGTCCCTGGATCCTCCAGGCCATGGTTTCCCAAAGGCATCCAGGCAACCATGGAGAGTGGGGTCTTGAGTGGTCACGAGTATGAAGGGATGGACACCCGGGAGATGACCTCAGAGAGTAGTTCTCAGTTTACTCAATAGGCAAATGGGTTTATAAGCAGTTGAGAGCAGGAAGAGGGATTGGTGGGTTCAAAGGTTGCTAGCCAATGCATAGGTACGTTCATTCCAGCACCTAGGGAGAGAGTCAGGTGATCTCCATAGTGGTGGGAAGAGGGTGGGAGGGGCTGTGGGAAGGCTGCTGACTGATAAGGAGTTTCCTAGGCAACTGGCCAAAGGTCACAGGGATCCAGGTGTGCCAGGCTTGGAGAGAGAGTGGCCTCCTGTAACCCCAGGGGTCCACACCTGTGCCTGGCAGCAAAAGTCCCCAAATCACAGCTCTTCTCCTCTTTTTTTTATTTATTTATTTTTTAATTTTTTTTTATTTATTTGAGAGTGACAGAGAGAGAAAGAGGCAGATAGAGAGAAGGAGAGAGAATGGGCACGCCAGGGCTTCCAGCCACTGCAAACGAACTCCAGACGCGTGCGCCCCCTTGTGCATCTGGCTAACGTGGGTCCTGGGGAGTCGAGCCTTGAACCAGAATCCTTAGGCTTCACAGGCAAGCACTTAACCGCTAAGCCATCTCTCCAGCCCTCTTCTCTCTCTCTCTCTCTCTTTTTTTTTTTTTTTTGTAGATAAATGGTGAAAGAAGAAAACAATAAGAATAATAAGTGGGGTTAAAAAACAAAATCTCAGGCATTATTAACAAGCAGCATTTTGCTCCGTCATCACGGAAGTATCTTTACCTTCATCCAAACAAGAATAGAGAACAAACTTTCATTTCCACTAGGCGTTGACTTGACCGCACACACCATGGGCTCCTCTCAGTGGCTGTGATATCCTTCGCATGGTCTGAAGAAGTGTGAGGCAGACTCACTGAGAAAACATCTTAGAGAAAGGACAACTTTCTCAATTCTGGAAGCTGTGTAAATGGCTCATTTCATCCTAATTAGCCCAAGATGATGCTTCTGAAGTCTCCTGCTGTAAGGGAAGAAGACTGACTTCTCTAACCACTCAGTTATGAGAACCAGACTCAAGATTTACAGATCCTGACACTTAGAAGTTCCAAAGGAGTTGTAAAACTGGGTGCTTAAATGGGTTTGCCTGTTCATTGGAACAAACTATGCTTACTACATCAGAATGCTGGAAAATGACTTGGTGTCTGTATTCAACAACAGAAATTTATGTACCTACTGTGGATGCTAGGCAAGCTTGTGGATAAGAAAGCACTGCTGCAATGCAGGAATCGGTGTACTCTACTACAATAAAAATGGGCAAAAAACTATGAAGTCAGAGTGTGGGTGAATATGTCATTACTCTAACAGTGTATTGATTACTTATGTCTGGTCACCTCTTTTCAGTTATTTGCTTGAGACTAATATTATTTTTAATGAATTTATTTATTTATTTATTGGAGAGAAAGAGACAGACAGGGAGAAAGAGAGAATGGACACACCAGGGTCTCCAGCCACTGCAAACAAACTCCAGACGCATGTGCCCCCTTGTGCATCTGGCTTACATGGGTTCTGGGGAATCAAACCGTGGTCCTTAGTCTTCACAGGCCTTAACTGCTAAGCCATTTCTCCAGCCTGAGACCACTATTATTTTACAGGTTAGCTCCAGTCATCCTTAAAGAGGTCTCATTTTAGTACTTGATGTTTCCACCCGGCACCAGGAACAGAATCCTCAGTGGCCTTAAGCATGCAGGTAACCAGAAAACAGGAGTAGAAATGTTCCCAGTCCAGCCAGTCGGCACTGCACGCAATCTGCTGGTGGGGTGGCAGCCCCGAGCCTCCGCCAGACTTCATTTACACGTTGTGCTCTCTCAGGCTCTCCCAGGAAGGCATCTTTCTGAAAGTGCTGCAAACACTATGTGTGAGGAAAAAAAAAAAAAAAAAAAAACGAGGATGGTATAAATAGTTTTTCACTTACCATTGCGACTTGCTGGCTCACATCGCGAGCCGTGGAGAGGAATGGATCCAAACCACAGAAAGCGCAGGCGTCCTGAGAGGGTGGGTGGGTGTCCCCTGCTGGGAGAGGGTTCCAGGAAGCCATGGAGGGAACTCATGGCTGCGGGTGGATCCCAGCCTCACCACCGCGATGGTCTCCTGGAGTACCTGATAGGTCAGCTCTCTGACGCCTCGCTCGGCCTGCGGGCTTCCCTCTGGGCCTCCTGGGCTCGCTGTCCAGCTCACTGTCCAGCTCACCTTCCAGGTCCCGCACCTGCAACCAAGCCGTGACTTCAGCCCACACGCTGACCCGTGCGCTCCTGCGCTGGCCAGCTCAAGGAGCCCTGGACACAGAGTGATAGAGTCAGGGAGGACGTGTCCTTTCTCTCTCTGGTCGTGGCTATCTCTGGGAGAACTCCCCCAAAGCGAGCTGGTTATCTCGTGAAGGATGGGGAGGACTCTAAGGGACATGAGAGGCTAATTCAAGCAAAGTATATACGCCTCCCGTTTATATTACAGAATTATACCCATGCTCATGTGTGCGCACGCCCAGGCATCTGTAGGAACACAGAGCAGCATCCACGTAGCAGTAAGAGGATTCAGCCAGCACGGGCTCTGGTCCTAAGCTGCTTTCTCCATGTTCAGCTCAGACTCTAGAAATCAGATAGCTAATCACTGTCCCTCACAGGCCTACAGCTCAGCTCTGAGTGAGAGCTACACTGGAGAACTTCCTGTGGCCTAACACAATTATATAAACAAATATGGTGCCTGCTATGCACCATAGCCCAGAACTGAAACAAAACATATAAGCCTGCCCTGAATAAGCACATTCTCTCATGAGGGAACATAGAAACAACAAAGGAAGAGCATAATTTAGAATGTGTTACGTGGTGGGAAGTGCTAAGGAGAGAAACAGGCAGGAAAGTGGGTGGGGCTCTTCGCTCAGTTATCCGTGCAATACTTCCTGTTTCCTCCTTGACCCCAATACCGCTTCTGTATGAGGCTTCCCTGATCTTCATTGATTTTTAATTTTTAATTTATTTTTATTTGAGGCACAGAGAGGGAGACAGAAAGAAAGAGAGAAAATGGTTGTGCCATGGCCTTTACACACCGCAAACAAACTCCAGACACATGTGCCGCCTTGTGCATCTGGCTTACGTGTGACCTGGAGAATTGAACCTGGGTCCTTAGGCTTCGCAGGCAAGCGCCTTGACCGCTAGGTCAGCTCTCCAGCCCTTGATCATCAATGTAGCACAGACTGACATCAGTGGGCCTCTTCAGGCGGACGTCTTTCTATTCCCACCTCCCTCCAGCTGCCCCTGGTGCTGCTCCTCAAGAAGATGCAGTGCAATGGGGGGTCAGCACGTGTTCGGCTTCTCTGCGATTAACCCGTCAGTACACACGCGCTGCCTGTTCTGGACGTCTGCCTGCCAGTGACTTCACATAAAATCTTGCTTTTCAGAGTATGAGTTCACAGACCCCTCTCTACTTTTTAGAAGACTGCTTACGGGTGTTTTGTTTTAGTTTTTAAAAGTGAAGTAGGATACCTCAAGGAGAACAAGTGATTTGTTAAAGAAAATCCTAGACCTCATGTAATTTCACCACTAAATACTTTTATAATGCAATTTTATTGAGCAATGATGGTTTGAATTTGTACTCCCCCCCCCAAAGATACAGAGCTGGAAACTTAATTTCCAAATTCATATGTTAATGATATTTGGAAGTGGGCCTTTGGAGGTAATTAAGATTAATTGAGTCATGTGGGTGAGGACCACATGATGGCATAGTGGCTTAATAGGACAATGAGGGTAGGCATGATCTACATGCTTGCTCTGTGTACCCTGTCATGTCTGTGCTGAGATGTGGCATTTATCACATGCTGTGGGTGGTCATTGAAACTGACTCCATTTTGAGGTGACTCTTCCTCCCAATACATAATCTACCTGAGGGCAGATTCTCCATTGCTCTCTTTAAATTTTTTTTTGTTTATTTTTATTTATTTATTTGAGAGCGACAGAGAGAAGGAGGAAGAGAGAGAGGGGGGGGGGAGAGACAGAATGGGCACGCCAGGGCTTCCAGCCACTGCAAATGAACTCCAAACGCATCTGTGCATCTGGCTAACGTGGGTCCTGGGGAATTGAGCCTCGAACCAGGGTCCTTAGGCTTCACAGGCAAGTGCTTAACCGCTAAGCCATCTCTCCAGCCCTCTCCATCGCTCTTTTAACCCTTGTTATATCACACCAAGTCTTTCTGCATGGTGAGTTTCCTTTTCGTCTCTTTGGTTGCTAGGAAATGAGCATTCTCCGCAGAGAAGATGGAGGAGTAAAGGCCTAGAAGCAAGATTGCAAGGGCTGCTTGGGTAAGATGCATTTTCACTTAGCCCTAAGAAGAAAACAAGTTTTCATTGAGGCCAAGAAACACACTGTTTGCTGGGCCAAAGTCAAGCAAGAATGAATGAATATGTTGAGATCAGACACTTGAAAAAGATCTGATGAAGGTGCTAAAAGCAAATGATGAGGTAATGGAAGTTTATCTGGTGTGATACTCCAGGACACCGCAGGCCTTGAACTGGGGATTACTGAGTTCCCATGATCACCCAGGCATACTCCTGCTATGGATTCAGTTTCTGGACCAGTCTGCTCTGCTTCACCTAACCTTTGTTTCTTGTAAATCTCTTGGTTTCAGGGTCTTTCTCATCTTCTCCAATGAACATTGGCATGTCGTTCCTTCTTCAGTTCTTGTGACATGTTTTCTGCTTAGAAAACAGGAGAAGAGACTGAGCCAGTCCATTAGCCAAGGGGTCTTCACCTTTCTGCCAAGGAGCTCCTGATTAGATGCTGTGCTTGGCCTCTGCGTATTTCATTTCTTCCCACCAGGCTCTCTGTGAACAAACAATGAAGCGAAAGAGCTGGCAGGAGCTAAGGGAGAGATGGGGGAAGGCAGTGGGAAACACACTAGAGATTAAGTACCACATAAGCATTATGACATCATACCTGTGCTATAAGAAAGCTGAGTAACTGAAGTAATGACTTTATTTTTATTTTTCATTAAGACACAGAGAGAAGGAGAGAGTGAAAATGGACATGCCAGGGCCTGTGGCCACTGCAAAGGAACTCCAGACGCATGTACCCCCTTGTGCATCTGGCTTATGTGGGACCTGGAAAGTCGAACCTGGGTCCTTAGGCTTAACAGGCACACGACTTAACCACGAATCTGTCGATCCAGCCCAGAAGCAATGACTTTTAATTGAACGAAGAATCAGGACATCTTGTCTTATTAAATGAAATAATTGATGTCAACTGATACACTGGTAATGGTACACGGGAATGCCGACAGATTATTTTCACATGTCGCTTCTGTAATTTTGTGATTCACTTCTGGAAACAAGCGTGGTCTGGAGGAATTTGGCAGCAACAGATGCCCTCTGCGCCAGTCCTCTGCACAGGGAAGGTGAACTATGAAGGCCACACTTGGCTTTGGCTATGTGGACAAGGGCGCAGCGTTTCTGGGCAATTATGAAGAACTTTGCATGCTGGGGGTATCCCTTAGTAGTAGAGCACTTGCCTAACATGCAAAAAGTTCTGGATTCAACCCCCAGTTGAAAAAACAAAACAAAGCATTGTATTGTGATTCTCTTAGTGCACTTAGTGTCAGAACACAGTCCTCCTAGGTAAAGTTTCCTCTCTCAGTTTACAACCCTTCTGTAGGAGTTGAGGAAGAGACAACTACTGTTCAAAGTGTGAGAAGGTGAATCACAGAGGCATGGATACACCGTGCAGGGTCAGCAGTCAAAGCAACACATACAGCAATGGAGGGGGGTAGAGGTAGTGGGGTCATCTTTCAACATTATTAAGAAAATCATGGTCTGGAGAGATGGCTTGGTGGTTAAGGCTCTTGCCTGCAAAGCCACAGGACGATTCCCCAGTTCCCCAGTACCACATCAGTCAGATGCACAAGGTGGTGCATGCACATGGAGTTCGTTTGCAGTGGCTGGAAGCCCTGGCACACCCATTCTCTCTCTCTTTCCCTCTCTCTCCCTCTCTCAAATAAATAAATAAAACTAAAAATATTAAAATAAAATTATATGACAGCAAAGTTATGCGATTCCATAGTATCACGAGGAGTGAATTTTAGACATCTACCAAACAGGAATGAAAACTCACTGCATTCCTTTGTGTCCACATGAGTTTTCATAAATGTTATATAGATTGTTTTTCCCTTTGGCATCAAACATTCTTAAGCTTTCACTCACTTCATTTCTTATCACAGAGAAGTATCTGTCTTGATTTTAAAAAACTTCGTTGGGGGACTGAAAGATTGCTTAGTGGTTAATGCATTTGTCTGTGAAGCTCAAGGACCCGGGTTTGACTCCCCCGTACCCACATAAGGCAGATACGCAAGGTGGCACATGTGTCTGGAATTCGTTTGCAGTGGCTGGAGGCCCTGGCATGTCCAGTCTCTCTCTCTCTCTCCACCTATAATTGATAAATAAAATAAAATGAAATATTAAAAATTAGTTGAGTGACCTATATGCTTCTTCATTCCAAGAGGAGCATGGATTTTACAGTGACCTCACTCGCAGGATTCGGAGCAAAGGTTTTCTTTTATTCCCAAAGTGTTTAAATAACATGTATAAATGTACATTCAAGCCCTTCACCCCCTTGAATTTCAAAATGACCATTATAAAATCTAATCACAAGTTCTGTCTTTAGTTCCACAGTCTTTTAAAGATGGAGGTAAGCCAGCATCCCGCACCAGCATCTGGGCTTCCGCATGTGTCTTCGCAGGGAATGGGACACATGACAGCCCATCACGGTGAGCAGAGACTGAAATCAGGCTTTACACCCACGCAGCAAGCTCTGGGGCCTGGAATGCTCAGTCCTCCACATCCAACCGTGCACCTTCACCCTCCCGTCACTTATAGTGTTTGCTCAGTGCGAACCTCTGCTGGCTCTGTTCTTTGACAGAAGTGTGGCACCTGTTCACAGAGGGTACCAGAGGGTGGTCTTTTTCACAAGGGTACAATGAGACTGGCACCCAACCCTGAGTTTAGTATTATCTAGAAAGAGAACCAAGATCAAAAACTTTACAGTCATAAATGTAATAAACAGGGATCACCAGCCTCCAAGCTGGTCTGATTTGGTTCCTCACGCAACAGCATGGAGTGGAAAACTTAAGTAACTTATGCACTGAGTTTAAATTTTCATCATAAGATTATCTTAAGCCCTAGGAAAATAGAGATTTATAAGGAAACACAGGTAGAGTTGTTTCCAGATGTTAAATACATTGATCCACAAGTGGAAAATGGATAAACTTAAATCTTAAATCTTGCCTTCACAAGATTTCACTTCTAGCAATGCAATCTCCGCCCTCGGTGCCAGGGCAGGAGAGGGAGCAACCCGTTGACCTGACGCCTGGCTGAGCACAGGGCCCAGGGCTCAGCCAGCCGCCATTGACTGGTGGGCATCAGCGGAGCCCTGCTGCACCCTGAGGGGCTCTGCCTCGGGGTGGCAGCTCCAGGGAATCTGAAGACGGCCACCAGACCCACCTCGGTGGCAGCCTTCTTGGCCTTCTCCTCTGCCTCGTCACGTCTCTGCAGCAGCTCTTCAGCTTCCTTCTGCATCCGAGCGACATCTGCCTCCAGCCTCCTCCTCTTTCCAAGGAGGCTCGTGTTCTAGGAAAGGCAGCACATTCCAGTTAGGCAGCGAGACCAGGGGACCAGGCAGCTGGACCGCGCACGGCGTGCGGGGAGGCCGCGCCGGAGCAGCAAGTCTCATCCCGGTCAGCCATATTCGGTTCAACGAGAGTCCCAGCCCCAGGCATATGTCAAAAGGACATATTCAGTTCAGGACAAAAGAGATGGTAACTTTACTCAGAAAGGAGACCCAGTCTCAGATAGCCTGCAGCTGAAATGCATGGCTTGAGGTTAACATGGGGAGGGATGGTTCCTGCCCTTTGCTCTTTTTTATTTTTTTTAGGTTTTAAAATTTTATTCATTTATTTTGTAGAGAGAGAAAGAGGCATGTAGACAGAGAGAGAATAGGCACACCAGGGCCTCGAGCCACTACAAATGAACTCCAGCTGCATGCACCACCTTGTGTATCTGGCTTCCGTGAGCACTGGGAAATCGAACCTGGGTCCTTAGGCTTTGCAGGCAAGTGCCTTGATCACTAAGCCATTGCTCCAGTTCCTGCCCTTTGCTCTTCAGTGTGACAACAGTGACCTAGAGTGGGAGCCAGAGTCACCACAGCCATGTGGGGAATCGTGGCTGGACAGTAAATACTCTAGGGAGGAAGACAATCCCTCCCCTTTATCCTCCTACCTGTCTTACTCTGCGGTTAGAATGGGTGGGGAATGTTCCTCACAGAGCTCGCCCCCAGCCCGTAGGACCCCCACGACAGGGAGCACAGTGGTGGTCTTGAGACCAGTGCTGCCCTAATTTCTCCGCCTGAGCTGAGACATGGAGGCAGAGCCCCTTCGCTGCAGCGGGCCAGGTTTGAAGCACAGCTCTTTGAGGTGTGAACTCAGCGCAAAGGGCATGGATAAAGGCTTGGGATTTCTCTCTTTTTATTTCTCCTTTCATCCCATCCTTTCCCATTATCCTTTCTCTGCCCTGCAGCTCTCCTGGGCAGAGTGGGCCCTGAGGGTGGAAGGAAGGGGTTCCGCCTCCTGCACTGCACCATGGACACTGCCCCGCTCAGTCCTGTGGCGACCTGTGCAGTGTGGCCTGAAGGGTGTTTTCCTGAGGTGTTTGCTTAGTGGCTGCTCTCCGCACACCAGTCCACAGGAGCGCTTTCTGTGTAAAGGGGGCACAAGTGCATTCGCTGACTTGTTTCTCTAGACGATCATTTAAACTGTGACTGGGAGATAATGCTGAAATGTTCTGCAAGCTTACTGACTCCCTGATGAGCTCTTTTGGAGGAGAGAGCAGGGTGGGGTCTGTCGTGCAGCACGTGATCAGTGTTGTCACAGCTCAGGTCTGTAAAGGGGGGCGTCTGCCACGAAACAAAGATGTTTGGCCTTGTGCTTGTTCTGAGCAAGAGGTCTTTGAGGGCGCCAGTGTCATCTAGACTAGTCCTGGCCAAAGTGTGCATTGGGACCAGGAGTAGCAGCTGAAAGTTGTTGATTCCTGGGTCCCACCACAGCGCTGCTGGTACAAACCTGTGGTGAGGTCTGAGAATTTTCTCTTTTGTGTTAGTGAGTCATAAACACCTGAAGTTTCAGAACAATCTCCAAAGCTTAATTTGGTTTATGTCATTTACCCCCAAATTTTTGCCTCTTTTTCTGTGCTTGGATTGTCTCTGTTGTCTTCCTCTCTTCCTATCTTCTCCCTAGACCAGGGATTATTGCATCATCAATTATGACATGTATGGAAAACCATTATCACTAGTTGTTACTAGGTAATACAGACAGAAAACATTTAGTTATTTTGGAGGATATACGGAGCATGAGTATACACATGTGAGTATACACATGTTCATATGTGTGTGGGTGCACATGTCTGTGTGTGTGCATGCATATGGAGGTGAGAAGTTGACATCAGTTGTGCTCCTCAATTGCATTTCACCTTCTTTTCTTTCTTTTTTCTCTTTCTTTCTTTCTTTCTTTCTTTCTTTCTTTCTTTCTTTCTTTCTTTCTTTCTTTTTTTGAGACAGGTCTCAAGCTCAGTGACTTGGCTAGACAAGCTAGCTAGCAAGCTGAGGATTCCCCTGCTCTTCATTTCTCCAGAACTGGGATTCCAGGTGTTTGATGCCAAGTCTGGCTTTGTGCTGGGGATCTGAATTCAGGTCCTCATGCTTGCTCAGAAAGCACATTGCCCATTGAACCATCTGCCCAGCTCTGGTTGACTTTTAAAACAATTCCATATTACACTTTCTAAGAAGCCAATTCATTATATTTTGTTTTAACTTTTAGTTTTTTAAAAGTGTTTTTCTTTTGTGTTTGCTAGAAATCAGAGTGAAGGTCTCTTGAATACCAGCTGAGTACTCGCTGGCTCTGACCACACCCTCCTCCCATAGAATCTCATAATATCTGGATAAGTTTCCTCAATGGGGGAAAATATTCAAGTGAGTTAGCCACTTGGAATTATGCATAAAATAGAGCCCATTTGCTATATACCCAATAGTACCCAAAAGTTCCATTATGCACAAGAACACAATAGTCCAACTGATGTAGGAGAGAGGTCTGTGGGATTAGAACTCCCACAACAGCAGCTCCCAAGTCTCAGGTTCTTATCTATATTAACAAAGAATTGAGAACACAGACTCAGAGGAGGGGGAAATTATGAGTTATGAGAGTTATTTTATAGAGAGTTAAGATGGAAAGCAAAGCAGGAAATTGCCCAAGGAAGAAACACGGCCTCCCCTTCCCAGCCTGTCTGGAAAGGCAGAGCGGAAACCAAGACGATTCCCTTACAAACGGCAAGAGAGTTGACAAATGTGGCTCAGGTCCAGCTGTGTGAATCAGGTGTCCATTTAGAATGAGCCTCATCTTCAGACCCAGGTACATAAGGGAGGGACCTGATTGGTTGGTGGGCTCAAGAGGCTGACTCAGGTAGGACCCCTTCCTGGGTGTTAAACCAGAACCCAGAAAAGTTGAGAACAAGCAGGAAGCTGATGCTTGGATTGTTGCGTACAAACATCTTGCATGAGACTGAATCAGAGGCCAGTTCTAGTCCTGCCAGAGCAGTCAAGGTGACATCCATGTTTCCGTGGGCCAGTCCCCAGCTAAGTACCCACCGGGAGAAAGCTACCTTACTCCTAACCTATAGCAAAGCTATGGGCACAATCCAACTGAAGCACTTCGCTGCAAGCACATTCTGGTGTGTGTGCTACTTTAGCCACTGTTTCCAACTGGGGAGGGGAACAAGTGGCCTTCCAGGAAGGACAATTCTTGGTGATGAGGGGTTACCTTATTCTCCAGTGAGCTGGAACGTCTCTGGATCCAGTCCACTAAGTGCTAGTGGTACTTCCCAGTCACTGTGGCAACTAAAGTGACACCACAGATGTTCTTCAACACCTCACGGTGTGCCGGTCTGTCCCTCATTGCTTTAATCTGTATCTCCCAACCATCGCTAGAGAAAATGTACTAAAAATACAAATCTAACAGCTTCACTCTCAGCCACTCACAATTCTTCAGTGAATCCCTAAGATCTGCAGATAACACTTAAGCTTCCTCAGTTTCAGACTCAAGGTCACCAGTGACCTGAGTCCTACATATCCCTTAGCGTCCTTTCGTCTCCTCTCTCCTACCTTCCCTGTACCTCAAACGTGTGAATTCCCAGATCTACTCCCCAGTCATGTTTTGCCCCTAACTTTTCTCAAGCTGACTGAACCATTCCATATCTTTCATGACTTAGATGAAGAATTGCGTCCATTTCCCTAATTGTGGGCTTGTGAGGGAAGGGGCTCTGTGGAGGAGGTGTGCTTCCTCTCTCATGATACTCATGGCAGTGCACTGCGACTTTACTTAGGCTTTACTGTTTGGGAATAGTGGACACATTATATACACATATGCCTCAGTTATCCAAGTATGGCAGGAGCCATAAAAATGCTTAATGCATGACCTGTTTAATGCATGTACTTGCCCCAGCCCCTACTGCTTCTCTTGATTCCAGGTAAATAATGAAGGATCCCACATTTTTCTTTTCTTATGACTTATGTCACCTTATCTGAGAAGGCAGAGTATTGACAACAGCTCATTATACTTCCCAGAGCCATTCAAAATTCCAGAATATCTTCTTCTGGCTTTGATGACAGAGAATTTTGTCAAGTAAAACTTCATTTTATCAATTTATTTATTTGTGTGTGTGTGTGTGTGTGTGTGTGTGTGTTATATTCTTTTGTCCCCTCACCTAGCTCCCATTTCTCTGGGGGCCCTCTGCACTGGGGTTATGGTATTCACTGTGGGGTCCTATGGCGTAGTGGGGTGTGGGGGGCATGCTTCAGAATGTTCATCTGTGGCTCTTACAATCCTCCCGCCCCCTCTTACACAATGTTCCCTGGGCCATGGTAGGCTTGTTGGCAGTCTGATTTAGTGTTTTGTTCCCTGCAGCCTCTGGATTTCTGCTTTGGTAGGTTGTGCTTGATCACCGTGTCTGCCACCATTGCCCTGGAGCTGGCTGCCAGCCTAGCAGAGCAGGGTCCCTGGCGCTGCTTCCTCGGCAATTTCTTGTGGGCCCCGGCAGATGTGGTAGAGGTGGACCTTCTCGTGGTGGGCAGTTGGCCGTCTTGTTGTATTACAGATGTGGCAGGAAGCCTCTTCAGGTAACCAACTGTTCTCTGATTGGACACGAGGCCCACTCAGTGGGAGAGAACTTATACTTGGCACTGTGTGGTGGTTTGATTCAGGTGTCCCCCATAACTTTCGGTGTTCTGAATGCTAGCTCACCAGCTGATGGCAATTTGGGAATTAACGCCTCCTGGAGGCAGTGTATTATTGCAGATGGGCTTATGGGAGTTATAGCCAGTGTCCCCAGGCCAGTGTTTGGCACATCGTCCTCTTGGTATTGTCCAGCTGATGTTGGCCAGCAGGTGATGTCCACCCTCGGCTCATGCCATCGTTTTCCCCTGCCATCATGGAGCTTCCCCTCGAGCCTGTAAGCCAAAATAAACCTCCTTTATTTTCCCACAAGCTGTTCTTGGTCAGGTGATATCTGCCAGCAGTGCGAACCTGACTGCAACACACTGGAAATCAAGTCATAATCCCATGGTCAGTAACCCAGTCCCCAGCGAGAAGCGCCCACTGCTCTCTGGAGAAGAAGGGTGGGCTGGCACACCAAAAAACACTCAAATAACTTTGCACGCACCCTTTAACCCAAGCTGCTCTCACTCTTGGTTGGAGAATCTGCTTTGTTTTAGAGATGGCAGAGAAAATGGAAGAAAGCCGAGAATTTTCTTTTTTTTTTTTTAAATCCTAGTATGTTGAGAATATGACTGGCTTAGGGAGAGAAGGTGACCTAGGCAAGGTGTTCTAGAATAGTGAGAAATATGCATAATGTCTTTCCTAGGATCCTGGCAGGGGGTGTGAGACAATTCATTTTTCTAGAAAAAAGTTTCAGTGTTATAGATAAAAATTATATCTACCCCCAAAATAAATGTTGGAATTGTAGCCTTCAGTTTGTCAGAATGTGATATTGGTTGGAAATAGGTCTTAAAAGGGGAAATCTAGTTAAAGATGTGTTTATTAGAATGGGAGCTATCCAATATAACTGGTTTCTCCACAAAAGTGGAAAACGTGGGGAGTGGTAGATACTCAGATTCCCCATGCCAGTGTTTGGCACATCCTCCTGTTGGTATTGTCCATCTGATGTTGGCCAGAGGGAAGATAATATGAGATTATGTGAGTACACAGACAGACTGCCTCACAAGGTCAAGGCACTGATTGCACTGATCTATCAACAAGCCAATGAATACCACAATATGGCAAGAGAACCACCAGAAGCTAAGAAGTGAGGAAGGTTTCTTCTTCAAGTTTCAGGGGTGCATGGTCCTGAAGATACCTTGAAGATATGCCCGGTATCCAGGTATGAGAGAATAAACTTCCGTTGTTTAAAGCCATTTAGTTGGTGGTGCTCTGTTACAGTAATCCTGGGAATCTAACACACATGGGAATAAAGGGTGTGACCACAGCCCTCTATGCACATCTCTCCCTGTGCTTCTCATGCCACAGCCGAGACTTGACATGGCCACATGTGTGGGTTGAGCAGACACAAGACTGTGAACTGCTGCCTTCAACCAGCTGACCCAGCCAGTGGAGAGAGTGTGCGCTTCACACCTGGGTATGGAAAAGACTGATGCTTTCTGGGGCTTCCAGGAGCTCTTTTTCTGCCAGCCTGCGCCCACCCTCTGTCTGCTCTTGCAAGGACCTCAGCTCCTCCAGTTCAGACTGAAGAACAGAGTTGCGCTGCTCAGCTAGAGACACCTGTTCCTTCAGGTCATGGTTCCAGTGCATGCTGTCATCCAGCTGCACTTGAAGGTCCTGCAAGAGAAGACATGGGCCTGGGCGTGGCTCCCTCGGAGTTCGCCCTGAGCAGTGTGTTCGTGCATCCATCTTCTAGGCAGAGATCCACTCTGATAAATGTAACCATGTTCCTGCTCTGATGAAGGATGGAGTTTGTTGTACACAGAAACGTTTCCACCCCCACCCCATAAAATATCTCCATCTGACTCGGAAATTGGCTCAGGTATTTGGCAACTTGTGACCAGCTGGTCAGCAGAGCAAAATGGAGTTCTGTCTCCTTGAGACTCCTGTCTTCTGCAGATGAGTAACCTCAGTTCTGCTTCCCGTTCCAGAATCCAGACAAGACCTCAGGGAGTCAGCAGCGCACTGATGTTTCCTCCTAATTTTAGAGCAACATCCAGGAGGAAAATATCACACTCCCAAAGTAAGAAAAGATGCCTGCTGTGATCACAACAGTTTAGGAAATGGAGAGTTTTAAAATTCAAGAAAAACGCTGGGTAATTAACAAAATGAGTTGCACTAGCTTTGCATTGCTGTAACACCTATGGGAAATAAGTGAATTTATAAGCCAAAACAAGAGTTTATTTAGGCTCATGGTTTCCAGGGTTTCAGTCTCAGGTCACTTGACCCTGTGGCTTTGGAGCTGTGAGGACACAGTACGTCATGGTGGGAACACAGGGTAAAGAAGCTGCTTGCCACATGGTGGCCAGGAAGCAGAGAGAAACAGACAGGGAGAGAGAGTAAGCAAAGGCCTAAGCTCCGAATGTACCCATCAAAGTCACACCAAAATTTCCCTAAATTCCTTCCACTAGGCTATGCCACTTAAAAGTTCTCTCACCTCTCACCAGCACCACTAGTTGGTAACACAGCTGTGAAATCGGGGGCCTTTGTGGGACATTTTACCATAGCAGTCTGTTCCTGTTCTCCAGACTCATATCCATCTCGCTATCTAACATGCTTTCAGTCCACCTACAAGGATGGCAAATTTAGCCTTCCTGATTGAATGGCCCCTTGGCCTCCAACTCCAGGATCCCCTTTTCCAGAAGGTAGCAAGACCCGAGGAGATCGACCACCCCTCACATCTCAGTCAAGGCCCAGGCGAAATGACAGAGGAAGTGGGGAGATGAGCAGGAGTGCTGCTTCCATGGTGAGCCTGACAATCAGCGCCACGGTGAAGGAGACAGACCCTGAGGACACTCAACACCTACCAAAGCAGAGATCCAGAGGCTCCTAAGAGCTCATCACTAAAATGTATTTCAAACTCACCCACCAGGGCTCATGGAATTTTACAGAAGAGGGAGCAAAAAGATTGTAAGAACCACAGGTTGGGATGTCATACCCAGAGGCACTGTCTTTCCCCAGTAACTGACTGCTGCTCCCACAACACATAACACACAACCCCACAGGGAATTCCAGCAACCCCACTGAGGAAGGACCCCTGCATAATGGGGGCAGGGAGGAGGGAAAAGATGGTACCATTTTATGATGTATCCATAGGTATGTCCTTAATTTAAAAAAAAAAAAGAATTCAAAATTGTCACACTTTTATTCTTGTTCAAAAGTTCAAGTCCCAAAGTGCCTCAGAGACTCAAGACAAATGATCAGCTATGAACCCCCAGAAAAAAAAAATCAAAACAAGTTATATAACTCCATGATACAATGGCAAAGTGTAACTATTGCCATTCAAAAACGGAGTAATAGCGGCATAGAAAGGATGGATCAGACCCAAACAAGACCCAGCCCCAGTAGGACAAAGAAATCACAAACCTCCATGTCTGACACCCTGGAAGCATGGTAACAGAATCTGAGCTCCTGCCCTGGGTGGCCCTGAGGACTAAAACTCACGTGACAGTTGGCAGGCCTTCCACATCGGATACCTCTGACTTCTAGAAGTCCCCACTGTGGCTTTGACTCCATTCTCAAAGCTTCAAACTTGTCCCTGTCAGGAGATGATTGCAGAGACGCTGTCCCTCCCGTGCACTGGCTGGCCTCTCAGGCTTCCGTTGAAACTCTAGAAGACTCCAAGACCCCATAATGCTTACATGTTTTGCACACTTGTAAAACGAGCATCACTTGAGTGATACAAGGTCTGTTGTCAAGGCAAGCTATACCTTGCTCACTCGAACCCATAGCTTCTGTATATCTGGACAGCTGCATATAGGGAATTAACACATGAGTAGTTCTAGGCAAACAGGGTACCCCCAGGTTCTCTTCCCAAAGCATTCCACTGAAATGTGATGACAGCTTTATACCTTTATATGTTTTATACCTGTAATGAGTAAAGTCTTGCTGAATCCTAAGATGTCCTCAAGGCAGATTTCCTGTTGTCTTGCTGTTCTCCTTCATAGTGGTGCTAATCTCTTTAGAAATAGCACCCTTCTTAGCCAAAGTGCAGGTTTTAAATATCTCTCTGGTCTGCTTTTGCTTCTAAATTTCACCTTAAATCTAATTTAAAACACGTAACTACTATTTGCATCATAGCCTGGATTCTGTACTATCTTGAAATCTCTACTAGAATAATTAGCCCATTACCTTAAAATTCAGATTCCGACAAAATCTCAGGATGAGACAAAAAGCATTCAAGTTTTCTGCCACAGTTTAAAGTCAGTTCGATACACAGCAGAGATTTTATTCCCAACAGAAATCTCATTGGCACAAAATTAACTTTCCTTTTAAAATATTTATTTCCCTATTTTGAGAGGGAGTGGGAGGGGGAAAGAGAGAGAGAGGTAAAGAGGCAGATAGAGAATAGGCTCGCCAGGGTCTCTAGCCTGTGCAAAGAACTGCAGACACATGCGCCATCTTGTGCATCTGGCTTTATGTGGGTCCTGGGAATCGAATCTGGGTTCTTAGGCTTTGTAGGCACGTGCCTTAACCACGAAGCCATCTCTCCAGCCCCTGAATTAATTTTCTACATTGTTACTAGCTCCTGGTCTTTCGAAACTTGGTCAGGATCAGCTGTCAAGCTTCCCTTCCAGCATTCTACACTCTCTCTAGCCTGCTTCTCCAAACTTTCCTCCATGCCCCCTGCAAACCACCCACAATTTTCTTATCCATGTTGTCATGTATTGCTACATTAACATCTCCCAATCATGATAACAAGTATTTTTTTTCTTTACTGAGGATTAAACCTAGTGCATCATACATATGAGGCAAGAACTCTGCCACTGAGCTGCACCCCCAGATTTCCTCCCCAACCCTTTTCCTATTTTGCAACAGTCTCACTAAGTAGACCAGGCTAGGCTTGAACTTGTGATCCTTCTGCCTCATCCTCTTAAGTAGCTAGGATTACACACCTGTACTACTAGATCCAGCTGAATAACTTTTTGTGTCAGCTTTATACCACTGCAACAGACACCTGAGATAAAGCAATTTATAGAGCAGATAGGTTGGTTTTGGCTCACAGCTTCAGAGCCGGAGTCTGTGGTGACTTGGCTGGCCCTGTTACTCAGGCTGTGTGGTGACGCAGTACCTATGGCGACAGTGTACCCCTGCTTACCTCCTGCATCTGGGAGACAAAGCTAGAGAGAGCCAGGCACAAGGGTCCCAGAATCACCTTCGAGGGCGTAACCCCAAGTGGCATGACTTCCTTCGCTAAGCCCCGCCTTCTGCAGGTGGCGCCTCCTCTGAACAGTGGCAGAGGATAGAGGAGAGTGATGATTTGGGCCTTTCAGGGACACTTTGAAATTATAGCACGAGCACGAAGAGATTCTATTTTAAATGTAAGGAGGGGGATGCTTGTGATCTAGGCTTCTAGATGGGTATTAGCAGGACGTAAGCCACTGAAGATAGACACCCTCGCTCCTGACCAAATTACCCTCTTTTGAAGACTTTAAAGACCAGAGGAAAGAGGGAAGGGTGAAAGTCTCAGGGCTTTCTTGATGTCCATGAAGGGAAAGTTCCTGCTGACTAAAGACAGAATCTGGGGCTGGAGGGATTGCTTAGTGGTTAAGGCATTTTCCTGCAAAGCCAAAGGACCCAGGTTGTTCAATGCCCCAGGATCCACGTTAACCAGTTGCTCAAGGGGACACATGCATCTGGAGTTCGTTTGCAGTGGCTGGAGGCCCTAGTGTACCCATTCTCTCTCTCTCCCTCTCTCTCTCTCTCTCTCTCTCTCTCTCTCTCTTCTTCCCTCCCTCTTTCTCTGTCAAATAAATAAATAAAAATAAAATATTTGAAAACAGAATCTGTATTCTGTCTCTAATCCACCATAGAGACATGGCACCTTAGTAACTTAAAACACAAGATTACAAAGACATACTATGGTCCCTTCCATTAAGAGTTAAACAAACTGAGCTTGTCAATCACCTGGCCGGAATCCCCCCCCCCAGGAAAGTTGATCCACTTGAAAACAATTTAAAGAAGTGGGAGGTATACAACTGTGCTCTTAACGAAACGATGTCCCTAAAGCCACAGAAGTCCCAGCTTGCAACTCTCCACTGCTAAGCTTTCCCACTTTCTAACTCAGTAAACATAACTTTTCCTCACTGTCATTCTATCTCCTCTTTGGATACTGGACAAAATCCTAGGCATATTTTTCAAGACAACCTTACTCGCCATTTTCTCAATTTTCTCCTTTGCTTAAGTCACTCATCATCTATGCTTCATAATCGTGAAACAAAGTCTCAATGGTGAGAAGAAAGTCTGCAACAAATGTGTCTGTCACAGCATACAAATTAAGACTTCTTTCCTGTTTTAGTTGCTTTACTCATTGCTATGACAGAATTTCTGATAAGAAGCAGCTTGAAGAAGGAAGGTTCTTTTCATCAGATGTTTTGAGGAGGGATACAGTCCTTCATGACAGGGGAGGCATGGGCACAGGAGCTGGTGGTTTTCCATCCATAGTCAGGAAGCAGAGGAAACAAGAAGTGGGGTGAGGCTATAAATCCTCCAGGCTCACCCCAAGTGGCTGACCTCCTCTAGCAAGACTCTACCTCTTTAAAGGTTCCACAATCTTCCAGAACAACACCACCAGCTGGGGGCCAAGTGCTCAGACGCATGAGCCTATGGGGAGCATCTCACATTCACCTCACAACACTCCCCAAACCAAGGAATCGCTGGAATTTGTTCAAGGTTCATGTGGGAGAGCCTTATCTGTAATCCACTGAAGGATTATTTAGGGCAAAACCATAAATTTATGATGAGGAAAATACTCTTCTACCACTTTCAATAGTAAAAAATATTTAAACAAGGCAGGAGAGAGCTCTCAAGGTTGAAAGAAGTGCTGGGTCTCAATTTGGCAGTTTCGCTGTCATGGTTTGAAAACACTGAATTTCTTGTGGTTATTGCTAACAGTTTTAGAAAACCAACTGCTATCTGCTTTTAAACTATCTTAATATTTTTTCATAAGGACAAAAGCATTATGCTGAAACAAACTGTGTAAAGTGACATAAACATGGACCATAGCTGTATGTTCAGAAAAAAAACAATGAAGAAACAAAAGGCACCCATGACTACTTCCATCCCTTAACCTTCCTGCAAGTAATTGAGGCCATGTGACTGAATTTTGGCTGATTGACTTAACCAAGGGTACTGTTCCCAGCCTTGGACACACATGCCTTTCTTATGTGAGCCTGCAATATCTTTCCCTATTGGTGTTATCACAAAGTGGATATCTTTGAATTCTGCTCTGGACTCTGACTTGTGCAAAACTAAATGTTGACTGCTTCAGCACCATGGTTGATAGGTTGTTCATCAGTAGGACTGGCTTGCGATCACTTCACGTGCCCGGTTGAGCTTATCTCATGAAGTGGAGCCCCCGAGTGGCATGCATACATATGACAGAAGAGATGAGGAGCTCTCCCCATCGACACCCGCCGTCCATCCTCACAGAGACCTTCAGAGTTAGCAGAAAGAGAGTGCCTTTACCCTAGAGCAGAATTCCATTCCTTATTGACTGGACCACGTGCTAAACTCTGAGGTGGATTGAGCAGGCATGTGGCCTGTGGGTGAGTATGTATGTGGGAGGGGCTGGGACTCTGGTGAGGCCCCACTTTTAACGATGATGCTTTTCAGCATGGGGGACAGTTATTAAAATGGATGAGAAATAAGTCTTTCTGGCTTCATAGTCCAGGGCTAGTCCCACTCCACAAACCCTGTTACTCCATCTCACAGAAGTTGAAGATGACTTCTGAATGTCTATTCTTAGGTACTGGGCTGGAAGAACATACAGTTAACTATGGCTGCTAAGAGCTAAGTCACATATCCACAAATTCATGTGTTCATAGCCCAACTTCCAGTGCTTCAGATGTGTGGCTGTATTTAGACTGTATTTTATTTAGGGCCTCTGAAGAGGTATCTGAGGTGAGGTGAGACCGTGAAGATAGGGCATTAATCCAGGTGGACTGGTATCCCCATAAGAAGAGGAATAGATACCAAGGCTGTGTGAATGAGGAGGAAAGATCACTTGGGGACACAGTAAGAAAGCAACCATCTGTATGCAAGCCAGGGACTGAGGTCTCGGGAGAAATCAAACTTGCCAACTCCTTCATGTCAGGTTTATAGTCTCCAGAACTGTGAGAAAATTAATGTCTGTCGTATAAGCACCCTGTCTGAGCATTCGAGAGGGCAGACTTTGTAAAATCACGTACCGGCGCTCCGAGCCAGCACTGCCAGCTGCAGGCATCCGTCCCTCTTCCACCGGGCAATGCTCCTTGCTGCCCAGCAAGTCCCCCCTCCACACTGCAAGGCAGAGCCACTGCTAGCCTACTGTCAGCTTTATCGGTTCAGAAACGCATGCTCTGTAACACTGACTGTTTCAAAGGCTAGCTGTCCCCAGTGCTGTCTGTGAAACTTCATGAAGGCCTGTAGACAATTAAAAAGTGATGTGGTCTAAGAGGAATGAAAATGATACAGACCTGACAACGAGACAAACGCACACACTCACACACACACATGCTCACACACTCACACTCTCACACACACACACTCACACTGACACACACACACTGCATGTAGAGTAAAAAAATCTGAAAAGAAATAATAAATAAATAATAAGAAAAGAAACTAAGAGGACATAGTGAAAACAGTAGCACTAACACTTAAACCTTTGTGACTAAGGAGACAGCTCCTGGTTAAAGGCATGTGCTCACAAATCCTGTGAGCCTGGGTTCACATCCCTAGACACCCACGTGAAGCTGGAAGGGCAGCTGTTCGCAGTGGCAAGAGACGGGCATACCCATACACACATGCAAGCAAATAATTCTTTAAAAAAGATACCTTTACAAAGCTAATGACTTCAAGTGGATAGTTTAAGAAGTTATTTTTTTCTTTCATATTGTTCATCTGTATCACAAAAATATCAGGTTACCCTTATCCCGAGTATGCGAGTTAATGTTAAATGATTAGCAAATTATTAGGCTTTCTAAAAACAACATTAGAGTTGAGACCCTACTCTATGAAGACATGCAAAACTATTTTACATATAAATGGAAAGAGAGAATAAGACCAAAAAAAAAATTAAGTTACATTGTGTCTATACTATAGAAGAGCTGAAATGTAGCCACTGAGACGGTGTGGTCCACAAACCCAAAAATTTTACTATCTGACCCATTATAGAAAAAGTTTGCCTAGCCCTTTACTAAATATTCAAACCAAAACATACAAATGCATTATGATTCCCCCAAAGCATGTCGTCTAGTGTGTGTAGGCTGAAGAGAACATGCGGTGTACCACGGCTGGGTCCGTAGTGCTCACTCCTCTTTCAGCATCTCAGGGGCTGGTGGAGAGACAACCACAGCCAGTGGTCCCGGGGACTCTAGATATCTGCGTGATGGCTACTCTTCATTGTCAACTTTGATGACATGGAGACATGCCCTAGGTGATTAGTCATGAGCACAGCTCTAAATGTGACTGGAGTGACCTTTCCAGAGATGATTAATAAGATGGTGAGCTTTCTGACCTACTGAAAGAATTACTCACTTGACCACCTGATTGATTCATGATACAATGGCAGGATTGAGAAGTTGTAAAGGCAGGAAGTATAGCTGGGGGAATGGGCTATCAGGGGTGTTTCTTGGGAGCTACATTTTGCCTGGCCTCTTCCTCTATTCCATTTTCTCTGCTTCCTGGCTGTCAGGGTGTGAACTGCTCTGCTTCACCCTTCCCACCAAGACGGACTGACACCTCTGAGACCAGGAGCCAAAAGGAAGCTTTTCTTCCTTAAACTGTCTCTCTCAGGTTTGGTCAGGGATGACAGAAGTAACTGATACACTCCTCCAGTCTGTCTGAACCCAGTGTTTGCGATGGGAATTCACTTCCATGGGAGCTGTGGTCCCTTGTTGGCCTTTAACCCGCCCTCCTTCCCTGTGTGTAGGAGGAGACCAGTCAGGCACCGGAGCTTCTCGTCCGCTTCCATCAGTACCTGAACTGTCACTTCCCTCCCTCTAGCTATGCCAGGAACATCTGTGGAAACAAAACCACAGAATAGCTGAATCACCCATCGTAGCTTGGAGGCGCTGACTGGAGGACGGGGCAGTCTTTAGGACAACTTCAGGAGCTCACATATTTGTAAAGAAGTAAATATCTCACACACCTGTCACCTGCACAGACTTTTCACCACCAACAGGCCCCAGGCGTGGCTGAGTCAGGGTGCCTCACTAGACTGATAGAGAGAGCAACAGAGGAGAATGAGTTCACAGAGTTGCACAGTTTGCTGTATCAAGCCTGACCTTTAGTTCGGTCTCTCTTCTGCTTTCTCCATCCCTCCAACCCCTGGGTCCTGACTTAACATACTGCCTCCATTTCTCTGCATGTACTGGTTGTTTAGATAAACACAGGACCCGGATCCCCACCTTGCCCTCACATGATATTTTCCCTTTAGATCTATAATTTACCTTATCATGCTTGATTGATTGCATTTTATGCTTGCATTCCACTCTGCTTTCTCCTGACCCTAGAGTCAGATTAAAACCAAGGCATGGGCTGGAGAGATGGCTTTAGTGGTTAAGGTGCTTGGCTGCAAAGCCAAAGGACCTAGGTTCAGTTCCCCAGGACCCATGTAAGCCAGATGCACAAGGTGGCACATGTGTCTGGAGTTCGTTTGCAGGGGCTGGAGGCCCTGGTGTGCCCATTCTCTCTATATGCCTCTCTCCTTCTTCCTCTGTCTATCAAATAAGTAATAAAATTTATTTTAAAAAAACAAGGCCTGATGACACGACCCGCTCTTACACAGAGCAGAAGTGGTCTGCACTGATCTCGGTGGTATTGGGGGCGCTCATCCTTCCTGGAGGTACTGATCATCGTCACTGTGAGTCACGGTCTGGAGCTCACTGCTGAACTTATGCCTGCGCCTCGGTGCCCCTTTCCCCACTCCTTCACAGCTACACACCCTTCAGTTCTTTTCTCTTCACCCAAACTGTCTGGATCTCCGACGCTCTTCACACTAAGATTATTATAATTGGGGAGCTGCTCTGTGACATTCAGATGTACCTGATGAGACACAGACTCTCTGAAGATTCATTTTCCTCACCGCATTTATTTATAGCAGCAGGTTTGACGTTACCTGAAGTCAGGCTCTTTTTTTTTTATTATTATTGCGAAAGTAGACTATCATTTTTTTTGTTCCTCATGGAAGGAACTAGGACAAACATCAAGGCTTAATATTTTCACTGTTCATCAAAACATTCTTTTAGACCCTGTTGCAGAGCCTCTTAAGTAGACCAGATTTCCTCACTGCAGTCAGTTCTATAAAAGAGCTGGGGAGAGCTCAGATAACTCAAAGCACACAGAGAGCCAGATTTGGCTTGACATCCTCATTAAATACTGACCCCATAGGAATTGGGCCTGAAAACAAGCTTTGAGAAAGAGGCCAGTTCAATCAAACATATGAACAGAGTCTTTATTTGTTTGTTTGGGCTATTATTTATGTTTAATGAACACAAGGGAGATGCATTTCTAGTTGAACCTCAGAGTGAAATGATTTTCTTTTCTGACATATGGCCTTGGCTTGGGGAGTGGCTCAGATACATAATATAGTCATAGTTAACTCCATGCGTTTAAAGTATGCCTTTGATCCGTGGAGTGTAGAACTCTGCCAACAGCAGAATCTTAATTTCTCTCACCGTCTAATGTGACATGCAGGGTGTCTTATAAATCCTCCTTTCTCTGAGAAGCTTAACCAGGAGAATGTCTAAGGTCACCAACTTACAACAAGGTGAAGAAAGTAGTCAGCTATCAGAGTCCTGTCTCATTCGGTCACTGATTGTTGATTCAACTGTTTCAACAGGAATGCAACAAGCAACCTTGTTCTTCGGGTTCGCTCCTACCCTCTGCCAACAGAGAGACACAAGGACGCTTCTGCCCTCTCGACGGACAGGCCTGGGCACATGGATGCTTCTGTTTGATCTGGCAGTGACTTTAAGGAATTGCACCCAGGTTTTAGTCTGTTCATCTGTTTCAGGGTCGTAGGTCAGTCTGACTGCCAAAGAAAGTGATTTGGTCTAAGGAGACCCAGACACTACTACTATCCATAGATTTGGGTTTTTGTTTGTTTGCTTGTTTTGGTGTGTTACAGTCTCTGTGTGAGTCTCATATGATATCAGTGGCATCTCGAATATAAGAAAATCAGAAAATCAGGCAGTAATTTAGCTTAAGTATCCCTTTATATCCATAGTGGTACACTTAGTATAAGAGTCTAATGTATGGTGAGACTGATATATATATATATATATATATATATATATATAAATATATATATATATATATATACACATACATACATACATACATACATATATTTGTAATGTTCTAAAAGCATCACTAAAGCTCCAAACACAATGCCCCCTGTCCATTCACGTGCTCCGGATAGCATAATGGCTGCTCATGGACATCACCTTAAATCCCTCATTTTTCATTTGTTCCACTTCCTCTGAAGGTTTTTTTTTTTTCTCCAGCCTCCAAAAGTTTGAAATAGAAACAAAGAGTGGTGCTTTCATTCCATTAGGAATATCCTGAAATGAATAAATAAAAAGCACCGAATGAAGTCCCCTTCTGGAAGAGAACTTTTATTCCCCTCCTCCTTCAAAATCTCTGTCTCTAATGTAGCTCTCTTTAGAGTTGCTGGGATAGCTCTAGGTTCAAATCAGGTCCCTAAAGACTGGAGCAGGAGGGGTGACTGCATTCATTTGCTGTTTCACGTACAGCTTTGACATTCTTAGGCCTTTCAGCTGTAGCTTAAGAACTTGAATTCTAAAGCATTTTTTAAAATAGAAAATTTCCCATCTTATCTGTGACTATATTTAAATGCTTACATTTATTTACACTTTATTTTCCTAACATATTCCATCCTTAGAGTGAATGAATAAGGGTAGGAAAGCTAGACCAAGGAAGAGTGTTAACGCCTACCTGCCACCTTACATTTAATTCTAGATATCACAAAGGGATAGAAGGAAAGTTGGATGCATTCTGAGAATGAGCAATGCAACAGTGCCCATATACCATCAAAGGAAGAATAAAGAAATTTGGATAGACTTGATGTTCAACACTGAGCCCTTCACCTCACATTGACAGGTATCAGTGTTCTCTGAGCCTCCGAGTTATCTCAATAAAGGCCATGGAGTCCCTGCCAGGGAGGTTATAAAGGCAATTCAATTTTGAAAGTGTAAATTTGGTGGAAAAAAATTAATCTCCATTACAATGACAAAATGTGCATAAATAAGGATAAATTCAAGTAAAATACTTTCATTGTAGAAGTGTGATTCAATCTGCTGGACAGTTCTGAGGACAGGCCGAGTTTTCTGTAGCCTGTGCTGAGGAATGGTTGATGCTACCACAAAAAGTAACATGTAAAAGGGAGTAGCAGTTCCCCAACGAAAGATGTTGGGAATTTTTATAAGGCCTCCTTTGCTCTTCTCTCAATGCTGACTTAGTATAAACCCAAATGCAATGCTTGGATAGCAATGTTCTCAGAGGAAATGGTAGTTTCTTCATGGAGAAACCTCTCACCTCTAACCTAAAATGCACTGAGAAAATGACATCTTATAGAAAGTGACGTGGGATAGTTTGAATTTATGGATAAAAATATGAAAAAACATTTTTTTCAAATAAAGGCTCACTCAGAAAAGAAATAACCTGAAGTTACAAATGCATGTCCAGGTTGATAAAGTATTTATGATGACGCTGAAGATAGAACTTGCGAAAGGGGTAGCAGAACCTGCTGCCATCTAGTGGTGGCAAGTGGTATGAGCGCCATGGCTTGCCCATTCTCACCTTTGAGAAAGTGGATTTAACATGTAAAGATGCCGCTATGTCTTAGGGGAATAAAATTGACCCCACCAAATCATGTTTTCTTGTTACAGTTTGCAAATTTTTATTATGAGATTAACTGTTTTTTAGGTAACAAGTAAATGAAACCAATGAG
This sequence comes from Dipus sagitta, assembly GCA_036346955.1. Classification (NCBI taxonomy): domain Eukaryota; kingdom Metazoa; phylum Chordata; class Mammalia; order Rodentia; family Dipodidae; genus Dipus; species Dipus sagitta. The sequence continues at coordinate 174,695,989 of CM070774.1, forward strand.
CATTCTTCCTGGGAGACACCGACCATCTGATCGAATGGGTCCCCTATATCAGGGATGAGACCTCAGGAGACCTTTACGCATGGAAGAGCCAAGAGCTGTCCACGTGAAAACTGCACACAGAACATGGTGGGCTCAAGTGCCTGGCCAGCTTCTTACAGGGATGTAGCGGTGAGGTGAGTCTGTGAACGTGTGTTTATTCATAGGCCGCATCAAGGGGAAGGGGAACTGCAGCAGAGAGGCTCTGGAGAGCTTGTCAACCGCCTAATGGTCACTTCCTTCCCAGTTCATGGTCTTCTTTGACCTACTGTCTGCCGTGGTCCTTCCAGATGTGTAGCCATACCCAGGGGGTAAGGCAGAGTCTTTCCAAAGTTCCCAACCCATGACACTGAAAATGCTCCTGTCAGACAATCTGTTCACACACAGACTTTCAAGAACGGCACTTGGAATTTTCTCATTCGAAAACTTATGGCTTTGTTTTAAGGAGGATGTGTTCTAGCTGTTTAAAGAGGGCACAGGTATGGGGACGTCTGTTGCAGCTTTTGACAAATATTTACTGAGCCCCTCAACTCAGCCCGTCCATCCCTGTGTTGATATCGTGGGGAACCTCAAGGGGCCTTGTTAAAATGCAGGGTCTGATTCAGTAGAGCTGGGGAAGGGCCATGCTCCCGGTGCCCGGGGGTGATGTGTGCACCCCTGCTCAGTGCACATCTTGAGTAGTGAGGCTCTAGAAACCGTGGTAATCCAGTGAGCAAGATAGGCATGGCTGAATTTCGCTGCAGCCTGGACATCCTTCTCACTGGTGACTCTTTTGCCCTCCAGCCTCAGTTTCGTCCGTACAGAGGAGACAATGTGCTGAGGGTTACAACAACAGTGCACAGCAAGCGCTGAGCCTGCAGCCACCGCGGAGCAGTCACGAGTGTCGCGAGTAGTGGCTGTCATCCAACCAGAAGGCAGGGCCGCTTTGCCCAAGAAGCACCTTGCTCCCTCCCCGTGAGCCGCCCCTCTTCCTTCCACCGTCACCTCTTGTTCAACTTCTTTTCTTTCTTTTTCTTTTTCTTTTTGGCAGCCCTTGCCTCTCCTTTCCTTTAATCAACTTCTGGTTTCAGCTAAATTTTTATTGGCAATTTTCATATGTGTACATAATGCATTTGGTCATAATTCCCTTCCATTGCCTTCTTTCTCTCCTCATACCCTCTCCCTCCACTGCTCCACTGAACCCCTTCTTCTTTTCTACTAGTCCTACTTTGGTGTCTTTTTTGCCCTCCATCATCCTAGTTGAAATGTGATAGGCCCACTGTTGTGTACATTTGGTAGCAACAGCCACTTTGAGATCATGAAGGCAACGACACTTCATGTCTGCGAGGATAGCATTTCAAAGCATTCCTCCTCATCCTGTGACTCTTGCATTCTTTCTGACCCCCTCTCCATCCTCTTCCCTGAGCCTCAGAAGCTGTGGTAGAGAAGTCCCCCTTCAGCACTGAGCACTCCGTAGCCACTTCCAGTGAATTTCTTGGTCCTCTCTCTCCCATCTGGCTTGAGAGACCAGAAACTTGTTTGGGAGACAGAGGGAAGATCAGCTGGATGGATGAAAGGCTTCTGTCTGTGATCCACAGTATCAGGCTCAGCTTTCTTCAAGGGCTATGTGGCCCTTAGTAATTTGATGGCAAGGCCACCCTTTGCCCTCAGGGGACTTGTTTAGAATTAGAAAAAGGCATCCTTTCTACAACATATACATACACACACACACACACACACACACACACACACATATATATATACATACATATATATATATTTGCCACCTTCTAGAAAACTGTCATTGTTTGTTGACCATGGGTGAAGATGGTCTTCTGAGAGTCTCATACTGGGGACAGTGTTGAAGTCAGTTCCATGAGGCTGGGATGCGCATCCGCAGCAGGCACAGTTCTGGAGAGGAGCGGATTTGTTTCAAGCTTCCAGGTCCAGGGAAAAGTCCCACCAGTGGCACGAGTAGCTGCTTCTGGACATCTAAGCCGAAGTGGCCAGCAAAACCATAGGCAGATAGCACAAAACTGGTAGCAACAGCATGAACCTCTGCCAGAGTTTCCCGCATACCTTTGGGCTGGAAATCAGATCTGTCCTCCCAGAACCCCTTAGGACTGGCCCATAGGATCCACCCCCAGTGACCCCTCCTCCACCCAGGCAGCTGGAGATCCAAGTTACAAGTTTTAATAAAACACTTGGGTCTATGGGGGACATATGTTTGAACTACCAAAGACGGGGTGGTTCTGCTTGTCCAGGCCATGCCAGCTTCACCCTCGTGATTCTCTTACACTCAGACAGAACCTCCACTGCGGTGGGTGGGCTTTGCTGTCCACACCCGTGGCTGCTGTCACATCGGCCACTCAACACTGGGACAGGAATGCAAGAAAAAAGCCAGGCCATGACTCCAGGTGATGAGCAGAGAGGACTCTAGGAAGGCAGTTCCAAGCTTAAGCAGGTGGGAGTTCAGGCTAGCCAGCGTCTCCTGGACAGAAGCCTTTGGCAGAGTGAGGCAGCCAGAAGTGACAACTCCTGGTCACCTGATACTGTATTGTCCTTGCTTCTGACTCTCCATGAAGGGGGCCCCAAGACCCTAAGAAGTGTGGTGTAGGGACAAGTAGCTCAGAGAATTACCTAGCCCAGCTGAGTGGAGAGAGCTCAAGAGCTCACCTGATCCTCGGGTTCTGATATCCCAGACTATCATGTGATAGATTAAGAATCCTAAAATTCTCATGGGAATCACACTCCTTCCCTGATGAAAGAAAACTTAGAGCAGAGATTTTGAAAAAAGCCCAAATACCAGCCTGACCCCAGGGCAGGTGTGGTCCCAAGATATGTGGGATTACCTACACCTGGGAACTAATTAGAAATGTGAAGTCACAGCCTCCATCCCTGACCTACTGAGTCTGAAGCTCCACAGTGGGCCTCAGCCATCTGTGCCCCCACAACCCCCCCCAAGTGGTTTGGAAAGCTGAAGTTCTGTGACCGTCATTCCCATACTTTTCCCATGCCCAGTCCATGATCCAGTCATAGGTCAACAGAGGAAGCAAGTTTCATTTATGCCCCCAGTGGTCACACGCACACCATTCCAGAGCACCTCGGGGCTTCCGTGCCCACAATGCTGGCACTGCAGTGAGTGTTCTTCCTGTTGAAATGGGCGTGCTGGCAGGGTGTCAGAGTTTTAAAACTCATTCCTTTGACTCAGAAATTTCATTTCTAGGGATTTATTCTTATGAAATATTTCACACGGGCACAAATGTATGTGAATGATTGCATAACACAGGAGTGCTTGTAATTGTGAACAACCAGATATAAAGTGAATACGGTCTACTAAAAGACGGGTTGGTTGTCCTTATTCTATATAGCCTGATAAAAGATGTGAGAGCGAGAAGCACAAGGTAGAAGGGAGGGTTATCTCCGTAGTGATGCATGGACCCACAGAAGCCCAGCCCCCTGGGATTCAATTCCATATCTGTTACTTATAAACTGTAAATTCAGACCAGTGAGTGAACCTTACGTAACCCAATATAATCTTCATTTACAGACGAGGAAGAAAACACTAAGGCTTGTTAAACAGTGAATACCTGAATATAGAATAGTGCCTGGGACACCATGTGCACTTTGGAAATACGTGCTAAATGACAAAAAATATAAAAGGTGTAGAACAATGCGAAATTTGGGTAAAGATATATCTATGTGTTTATACATAAGAAAAATCTCAATAAGACTATAGATATCAAGAAATTCTTTTTTCTTTGTTTGTTAGTTTGATTTTTGTTTTTCAAGGTAGGGTTTTGCTGTAGCCCAGGCTGACCTGGAATTCACTATGTAGTCTCAGGGTGGCCTTGAACTCACAGTGATCCTCCTACCTGTGCCTCCCGAGTGCTGGGATTAAAGGCATGTGCCACCACGCCGGGCTTAAGAAATTCTAATGATGTGAAACTAGAGCTAAAGACGTAAAGCTGGTTTTGCTTTTAGAATTAAGACAAATAACATCAAATAACATATGTATGAAAATGTTTTCAGGATGGAGCATTGCAACTTGACAGGTGAAACCAGGCCTGGGAACATGAAAGTGCAGGGCTCGCCTCTAGCCAGCCTCTCCCCCCAGGCTCCTGCTCCCGCGCCCCGCCCGCGCCGTCCCCAGGGCGGAGCGCGCGTCCCCGAGCTCCCGCTGCAGCCGCTGCCGGGCCCTCTCCAGCGCGGCGCTCCGGGCGTCGGCCGCCCCCGTGCTGTCAGCAGCCTCTTGCAGCCTGATGGCCAGCTTCTTCCTGAGAGGAGGACAGCCAAAGGACAAGGACACTGTGCTCATCCAGCCTGCCCTGGATCAAGGATGGGGATTGCATCCCAACAGGGACGGCCTCTGCGGCTGGCTGGACAGGAAATGCACAGGCAGCGCCAACACAACCAATACAAGTTTACTGACAACTTATCAAGCTTGGGAGAAATAAGATTGTTGTTCTGAGCGTGTCACCTACAGGAAGCTACTTAATACTCAGGCGTGATTGTGCTAAGGGGCTCACTGGCTATGTCACTTCTAAAGGAGTCTCTTGTCGTCTCTTATTCTCTCCCTGTGCTCTTCTGTGACTTCTAAACATGACACAGTTCTTTCTTTTCTTTTCTGAGTATTGTCTCCACGTGGCTCCAATTACCAGATTTATGGTCCTCCCAGATACAGCCATCTGATGCCCACTTAACAGATCCCACCACTTGTGGGTTTTGGGGTCCCTGTCTGTTCCCTCAAGCATTCTCTTGTTAAAGTTCTTCCCCTGATGTTCTCATAGCACACCACTCCTGCGAATTCTAATTGATGGAGGGCGACTGCTCGCATACATCTTCTGCAGGGTGCTGGCTGCCCCGATCTTACTCTGCTCTCACATTTCTTAGATGAGAGCAACTATATGTAGCAAAGATTTTCCTTCTCTGCTGTTATTGAACAGAGAATGGTCCTCGGGAATCAGCGTGTACCACTGAACCAATCTGTATGCGTCAGAGCTCTCTAAAGGAACAGGGACAACACAATGCGTATGTAATTACAAGAAGGGAGTTACGAGATTGGATTACGTGGCCAGAGATTGGGTACGTCCATGATAGCCATTTATAAGATGAAGAGCAGAGAAGCCAACAGCAATTCAGTTAAAAAAGCTGGAAGACACAGAAGTAGAAGCAACAATTCTAAGGTGAAGGCCTGGAGTCCCCGTTGAAATTCATTGGTACAACTTTACATTCAAAGGCTGTACTATGATGTCCAGGGCTGATTACAACAAGAAACCGACACTCCCAGGAAGAGCTGGACATGAGCAAAGTCCCTCTTCTTCAACGTTATGCTTCATCCAGGACCTAAGTGCATTGGACAGTGCTACCCACATTTGGGGTGTGTCCTCCCCATCGAGTTTGCTCATGTACATGACAACCATCTCAGGGACAAGCCCCACACAACAGACACACAGGGAATCATTTTGCTAGGCTCTCTCATTGTAGTCAAGTTGACACCAGGGTTAGCTATCACGTAACATAATAGATGGATGGACTCATAAAGCCCTTTGAGGTGGAAGCCTGAAAGAGCCAATCCATACCTAACAGCAATGGGAAATTGTCAGACTCTAACCACTCCTTACACACTGGCTTTCTGATCACATTGCTACATGGTTTTGTTTCATTCTTCCCAAGAGTCCAATCTAGAACAGGAGCCTTGTAAAATAATGGTCTATGTTGTGACACCTTTGAGGTGACCAATGATACTGGTTTGTCCAGGACTAACGTTGTCACTGGGTAGGATATGATGAGCCTTTGGAAGCTCAGTCCAAGAGGTTCCAGAGAAAGTCAGACAAACAGTCTGCCTCCGTGCTGCTGATAATTTTCTGTCACATCTGATATCTGGACCTTATTTTGCTTCATGACTTGCTAACCATAAGTTCCTTCGTGGTGTCTTGGCAATGTGAGAAATCTAGGAACCAAACTCTTTCCTTGAATGCAGAACTGAGAGGCAGCCCCTGAGCCCCAGGTGAGTTGCATTATGCCAAACCAACTCATCCTAAGAAACCCAGAGGATGTGGTAGTTTGAATGTAAATGGATCCAAATCTTCAGATATTTTTGATTTAAGCTTCTTACTTCCTAGAGCCCTGCTAGAGCATGTGTGTCACTGGGGAGAGTTCTTGAGTCCAGCCTTAAGCTGTGTTCAGAGCCAGCTTATGCTTGCTTGTGCTGACTGTTGGCTCTCTGCTGTGGACAGATGTGTGATGAAGTGAGTCATCTTCTCCCACCAGGCTGAAGCTTTCTCTGGAATCTGTAAGCCTGAAATAAACCCTTTCCAGCCATAAGCTGCTTCTGGTTGGGTGTTTTATCCTAGCAATGAAAGGGTAACTGTAGCAGAGGGAAAAAGCAAGATAAAAGCCAGAGTTTTCTTTCTATGGTGTTCAAATGATTTTTCAAACAAAGGGGTCTTTAGATGTTACTGTTTGCTCGTTATTTTTCTTTAGTTTTCACAATTCTAAAGAACTAGTTTCAACACACCCATGAGGTCATAAAACAGTTCACATTGTTTCCTTTTCTACCCTACCCCCCCCCAAAAAAAATTCATCAAACAGAATGGCAGATAGGCACTTTCACTTGAAATCTTTAATCATTAAAAGAAGAAGAAAACAATACATCTTACGTAGAAGCAAGTGACAGATTTGGATATGAGGAGCTATTTCAGCTTAAAGCTCTGCTTTTCTGGGGTCCAGAGTTTTGGTAAAATATCTATTGAAGATTCTTTTTAAGTACCTGTCCTTCCAAAGCTCTTTTTAAGTCACTGTGAATACAGAGATGGATCACTTGATTCCCCTTCTGGGACGGAGTACAGCAGCTGGTCTGTAACTACTCAGCAACACCACTGGAAGATTCAGGCAAGGAACTGGAAAAAATTAAAAGAAAACATTATTTCTCACTGAAGTTAGAGAGAAATGTATTGATCTGTCCTGAGTCTTTGCCAAGTTACCAAACAAGGGACACATTTGTTTGAGTAAACATATAATGATTATATGCTGTGGTTAGTTTGATACTTTCTCTCAAAGAAACACATTCTCTCCACCTCTAAGCCAAGTGTTTTAGTCCTATCCTGTGCTATTATGCAGTCTTCATTGAGCTAGGCTCCAAACTTCTTTCATTTCCACATATGCCATATATATATATATATATATATATATATATATATATATATATATACACTTTTACAAACCTTGGGGGTTTCCCAGACATGGTTTCTTTTTTTAAACTTTCTTTAAGTTTTATTTATTTATTTGCAAGCAGAGAGTGAGAGAGATAGAGAGAAGAGAGACAGACAGAGAGAGAATGGGCGTGCCTCTCATGAAGAGACACGGTCATTATTCTGCACTCACTTGTAGGTGACTAACTGCAGGTCCAGTCCAGCCTCGCCCTACTCACTAAGGAGCCTCCGGTCTTCAGTACTCGGGCTGCTGTCATGTTCATGCTTCATTCTCCACCGCACTGTTCCCTGCTTGCCTTTGGACAGGACCCAGCACAGATGAGCCTTGGTCTCTTGTTCTTTGTCACAGAAAGAAGGTCACAGCCATACTCAACACTCAAAGGGCACTCAGAGATTTTAAAGTTTCTCTTTCTTTAAAGGCACCATTACCATTAACAATGAAACACTTGGAGGTGATCTTTTTTTAGATTAGGTTAACCTGCCCCAATTCGTACTAAGCCCAAACCTAGTAAAATAGTAGCTTGGAGAGATTTTGGGACCAGGGCATAAAGAATACAGAATATCGAATCTGTTAATAAAACAAGGAAGCCAGTTCTGTTAGGGAAACGTCAGCCTAACTACGTGGACTTGAGCAAGAGACAGACCTGAGCTGTATAAACAGTGGAGAGTACCAAGGCAACCGGCAACATACTCGCCGCCATTCTACCAATCACAATGAGAAGGAACCACTGCGGTTAATACTGGTCTTTTCATTCTGCGTATGAGGAGAACACAGTCTTCTATTTCACATGTAAATCTCTGAAAACTTCAGTTCTTACCGCTTCAAAACTATGCTGCCCGATAGAATCTTGTGGCGATGAAAGATTCCATATGGATGTTGTCCAAGGTGATAACCACTAGCCACGTGTGCCTACTAAACACTCAACTGTGCTCAGAATGACACGTGTCCCAAGCAGAATCTTTAGTTCGATTTAGTTTCAATTAATGTGTATTAAAATTAGACAGTGACCTGTATCATAGAGTGGCTTGACAGCAGAGCTGGGCTTGATGAACACTTTTATCACTTCCATGGTCATCGGGCTAGCCAAGCAGCAGCACTCCTGGGCATAGCCTCGTGGAGTAGAAAGAAACAGGGTCTCACCCAGCCTCCGCGGGCCCTTTGTAAAAATTAATAAAGACACCATCACAGGCAGCTGCAGGTCGGAGGTCACAAGTTCGGTCCCTGGCCTCTCAACCAGGCGTTCCTGGGCGGTAGATGAGGACAACGAGACAAGGTGAGGCTAAAGACGTAGGTTTGGGTCCACGTGGGTCAGATTGCAACCTTCCTTCTTGAGCACGTCTTCAGTGAATACCTGCGGCAGGCGTTGGGAAAGTAGAGCATTGACACTTCAGAAGCAGAGGCGACGAGGACAGAGCAGACCACCTCCGGAAGCAGCAAAGAACAAAGAACACACAAAAATATGCATGGAAACAGCTTGACGAGTGAACATTCCAATAACGGAAAAGTAAATCAAGCCAGTGTGATGTGCTATGCATGGCTTTTTCTAACCATTCCCCACCCCAGGACTTTGGGGGAGGGTCTTTAAGAGATGAGAATAGTAGTTATAAAATCCTAAGGCATATGGCTGGACAGATGGCTCGTGGTTAATGCGTTTGCCTGCAAAGCCTAACGACAGGGGTTTTACTCCCCAGTTCCCATGTAAAGCTGGATGCACAAAGTGGTACATGCATCTGAGTTCACTTGAAGTGGCCAGATACCCTAGCTTACCCATTCTCTCTCCCCTCTCTCTCCCCACCTCTCTCTCTTCTCTGTTCTCTCTGTTGCTAACTGCATAGATAATAAAAAATTTTAAAAATGACAGGGAAGCCAGGTGTGGTAGTACATGCCTTCAATCCCAGCACTTGGGAGGCAGAGGTAGGAGGATCGCTGTGAGTTTGAAGCCATCCTGAGACTATACAATGAATTCCAGGTCTGCCTGGACTAGAGTGAAACCCTATCTTGAAAAATCAAAAAAAAAAAAAAAAAAAAAACAGAAAGAAAAAAAGAAAGAAAGAAAAGAATAGAAAAACCCAACCCCCCAAAAAAACCAAAACACAAAAACAACAGCAAAACAGAAAACAAAAACAAAAACACAAACAAAACACCAGGAAGCCATGGTAACATGGGAGTAAGTGAGGAAAGCAGATGTGTGAGGTAAGGCCACAAGATGATCCTGATTAAGAGGATTTGTAGACCAAGTATTGAAGTCACAGGGCAGGATCTGTAAATTCCTTCACAGCATAGCACTCTGTGTGACCTCAGACAATCTTCTCAGAACCCTGGTTTCAGCATGTAAAAGGTTATAATTCTGTCCATCTTACATGACTGTTGTGAAAAATAGAGAGGATAGGAGTCTAATATAATGTCGGATGTATACACTGGTAGTAATTAAAACACATAATACTGAAAATAAAGGAATAAGATGGTACAGTACTAAGAAACAGAGATTTGATTCCCTCCACATTCAAAGCACTCTGAGGTCTGAATATGAACTAAGAATTTTAGCTCTAAATACCAGGGTTTAAAGAATTCAGCCCTCATATTAGTTATATGCTTTCACTTAAAGACATCACTTTCATTGGCGTCGCATACTAATATTTCTATTTTCATAGAAAGAAATTACTAATTTTTAAATAATTTATTGGCAGTTTATTGACTAAGTCAGTCCTATTTATTTCACACTAGCCTTCTGTTTATTTCTACTTCTTGGTGAACAATTCAGGATGAAACTCACAGAGCATGATTAACCTTTGGGTCAGATAACAGTGTCCAGTGGAAATACTTACTTTGTGTCTCCTAAATCCATCAAACTGTAGAAATGATGTGAATCATGGAGGAAAATTCTTCAGTTTTCAAAGTTCTTCATCATACACACAAGGTCCGAGGTATGTTTTTCTGTTATGTTTAGTGCACTTTTTTAAATAAAAAGAACAGAAGATATTGTACCAAGGACTGCTTTTTATGTTTAAAATACATAGTTAAGCTTCCGGTGGGAAATCACCCATGCATTGCTAAGTACTCTTCTAGTTGCCATCTCAGTTCTTCCGTTTGCCAAGTGTAGTTGCCCTTTGCCCTGGAAAGTTGGCTCATCAGAGTTTCTTTTCTTCCAACTGGTCAAGAACCTCCATACAGAAAGGTTGCATGAAATAAATAAATTGTGGTCTTTGTCATGATTGCTCCCTCTACGTGACTTATTAAAGACAACCACAATGACTGCTACCCACATGTTTAAAAAAAATATATATATATATTTTATTTATGAGTGAGAGAGAGAGAGAGAAAGGATATGAGTAGGCATGCCAGGGCCCCTTGCCACTACAAAGGACCTTCAGACCCATGACGGATGTCGGCTTTACATCAGTACAGAGCAGTTGAACCCAGACTGGCAGGCTTTGCAAGCAAACACCTTTAACAGTTGAGCCATCTTCCCAGCTCCGGCTTCTTTTCATTTAGAAAGGATGGAAGTCCTGATGCCAGAAAATAACATGATGGTCTCTGCTGGATTCTCACAAAGGAGCCCTAAAGAACTGATACTTAGCAATCACTATGATTCAACTCTCTTAGCTTACTATGGTAGTTTCATATTTTTCTTTTTCCTTTTTTTTTTTTTTTTTTTTTTTTTTTTTTTTTTCAGAGGAGGAAACAGAGTAACTTACTTAAACGTGACTGAGAAGTTCCTTAAGACTGCATTCTTTCTGCTGTGTCATGCTTCCTTATTTGTTATAAACAGCTCTACCAATTCCATCCTATACATTTTTTAAAATAATTACAACTTTTTACCTCCTTTATAAATGAAAACAATGTGTCAGTCAGCTTTATGTTCCTATAGTGTCTGAAACAATCAACTTAAAAAGGGTAAAGGTTTATTTTGACTCCTCGTATTAGGTTCTTTCATTCATGGTTGCTCTGAGTTAGAGAACACCTCATGCCAGGAGTAAATATGGATAAAAATGATTACCTCATGACCAGGAGGTGAAAGAGATTGAGAAGAAGTGGCTGAGGTCCCATAATTCCCTTTGAGGGCATGTCTCCAATGAACTAATGACTTCCTACTAGGTTCCTTTTCTTTTAGTTTCCTAACCTCCCAGTAGCACCAAGCCAGGGACCAAGTCTTTAGCACAAGGGCCATTGAGGGAACTTCTTGATCCAAACAATAGCATTTAGTCCCATACCTCCAAAGAGTCATGTCTATCTTATAGTATAAAAGGCACTGAGTTTATCCTTAGAAGTTCCCAAAGTCTTTACTTTCCCAATATTTCTCAAAAATCCAAACTGAAGCCTTCTCTGAGACTTGTGGACAACTCTCCTGTGGGTGTTTCTAAGACATCAAATGACAAATCACACACTTCCAAGATACGAACTGTCACAGACACAAGGTCTGCTCTTCTTCATTCTAAAGCTACTTTTCCAGCCTCCAGGACACAATGGTGGGAAGTGCCTCTTTGGATCTCGGAGAGTTCCAAACTTATAGTATTGCTGCTTACAGCTGACAGGGCCACCTTGGTCTGGTTTAAAAAGTGCCTGCAGCTTTGCTGAGCAGACATTACTAACTGCTGGCATCTCTGCCTTCCTGGGGTGTCCACTGGAACTCTGATCTGATGTGAGTAGCTTCATACATCACATGGACAGGGACCACCTGCAGGAACTCTGACCCTGCAGCTCTGCCTGGCATTTTAAGTCTTTCTTTTGACAACTGGGTGAAACCCCCCCCCCCCGCCAGTCCCATTACTTTTGCATTCTGCATGTCTACACAACCTGGACACATGAATAAGACCAAGACCTACTGCCAGTATGGACTATACAATGTTCACCTACCCCCCAGCTGTAACAGCTTCATGATGCTCTGCCGTCTCAACAAATCACGAAGAAATGATTCCAGGGACAGTGCAAGTCGGCCAGGCTACCCTCAGGGTTTTCTTCTCTAATGAAAGTCTTTGAAAACTATGATGGTGAAGTCCTGCTGTCGACTTGATCAGATCAGGAATCCACAGACATTCTTCTTGGATGTCTCTGAGGTGGCCTCTGGGAAGGATTGACTGAAGGAGGAAGTCCTTCCTCCAGAATGAGTCCTTCCTCAAGATTGGGCTTTATGTAGGGAAGCTCTGAGAGGGAATAGTTCCTTTCCACCACCCCCACCCCGCAGCCTGGCTGCCTGTGCCACGTGCTGGTGAGAGCCTTCACCTGTACATGCACCTGTCCTGGTCGACTATCCTTCTCCATCATTGGAACCAAGCTTCCTCAGCCTTCCAACACGCACTGAAGACCAGCTGCTCTCCAAGAAGCCTTCAGGCCTGCAGTGATGCATTAGGACTGCTGAGGCCTCCAGCCCCGTGGGCTGAGCAGCTACCAGGTTCCTTGATTCTCAAGCCTGCAGACAGCTGGACTGATGTAAGCTAATCCAGTAAATTTCCTTTTTAAATAGTAATTCATTCTATCCGTCCTGTTCCTCTAGGGAACCCTGACTGATTCAGAAGCCAATTCTCATTTTTACATTTTCGGACTTGAGATGGGTTGTGGCCTTGCAGGTTTTCGGTTGGCCTGACAGACTCTTTCCTATTGGCTTTGTGTAAACTGTGCCAATGATTTCACGTCTGTAAGTGTTCTTTCTCTGACCCAAATACAGATTTTTCTATTCCTCTTTGCTCTCAATTTTCAGTATAAAATTGGCCGAAAGTATCCAGTAACTCCAGTGCCTGAATACTTTGTTGGTTTTTTCTCTATCAGATCACCTGGCTTGTCACTTTTAAGCTCATCTTTCCATAAAATCCCAAAGCATGGGAAAAATGCACTCAAATTATTTGCTACAGTGCAACACGTATAGCCTTTATGACAGAATCCTCACTTCTGTCTGAAACCTCAGCAATGTTGCCTGTACTGTGAATGGTCCCATCAGCATCCTGTTCTCTGAGGCCTCACTAACACCACTCATTAAGCTCCACTTACAATATTCTAGGCTTTTTTCTAGGCTGATCCTCCAAACATTTCTGAACTCCTCCTGCAAACCAATTCTGAATGCTTTTTCATATCATCAGGATAAAATTCAAAAGGACCTTACTCCTGCCACCAACGTTCTATTAGTCAGAAATTTGTTTTATTAAAAATGTCTGGAACAATGAGGTGTATTTTGCCTCTTATTATTTTAATCTTTCAGTCCATCATCAGTTGGCCTAGCCCTTTGGGTGAGGAAGCACACCCTAGTGGGTCATATGGCAGAATGAAACAGTCCATTTTGTGACCAGGAAGTAGAAGAAAAGAATGGGGCCAAGGTCCAACAGTGGCCTTCAAAGGCCTCAAATGATCTAAATATTTCTCAATAGCTTTACTTCTTAAGCTTCCTTCTACCTGCTAATAGAATTAAGTTGAAGACTAAGCCTTTCACCCAACTTTAGTGGTAATAATTAACAAAAGCTTGCTAATGAAGATTAAATGAGTTTCAATGAATTTTTGGAAAAAGAGAGAGAGAGAGAGAGAGAGAATTGGCACACTAGGACCTTAGCCACTGCAATCAAACTCCAGACACTTGCGCCACCTAGTGGGCATGTGTGACTTTGCATTTGCCTCACCCTTGTGCGTCTGGCTTATGTGGGATCTGGAGAGTTGAACATGGGTCCTTAGGCTTCGCCTTAATCACTAAGCCATCTTTCCAGTCCTCAATGTCTTTTGTACACAAAATTACTAAATAAATATGAGAAATGATTACTAAATGATAGGAAATATAATAATGAGAGGGAAACATTCTATTACACTCATATCTGCCTTGCCTAATGATTTCATTAATTATAGGACAGAATGTTATGGCTACTAGAAATGGTTATTAAAACCTAAGCCAATCATAAGCAAGTGAAGTTTTGTTTAGCATAATAAACACAAGATTAAAATCCTACAATGTTTGAATCCTTCTCCCCTTACTAGAAGTTCTAATGCTGTCAACACTGTAAGAAAGGATCTGTTTGAATTAAATCACCAGTTACCAAATTTCATGCTGCTTGGTTAAACATTACTGAAGACCCTACAGAGATTTGTTCACAAGGATGTTACATTCACAGGAAACATATAAGGAATTCAAGCAGAGAAATTTACAGTGGGCTCAGGAGTGAGGTGGAGCAGAAAGACAGCTGAGTAATATGTTCCAGCGATCATCTCAACATATACACACCAATTTAGACCACTGTCCATGCACCAAACTACCTTGCACAGAGATAAGGAAGTCAGGTGAGGGACCACAGTGCCTTGTTTTCATATAATAATAAAAGATACATTGAAAAAGTTGCCCCTCTCCAAACACTGAGCAGCATAGAAGGAAAGTCTCTTACTTGGAGAGGTGAAGATGAACCAAGTATGGGCCCATGCCTTAAAACACAGTGCCACACTTGCCACAGTGACGCCCGGCATCAGGCGGATGCCCATAGCTCTTCCCTAGTGCTGTCTGCACTGGAACTGTATTGATCTGGTGGTTAAGGGACTATTGTTACCACCCTTCCTTCAAACTTGAGCAGAAAAACAGGAGCAAAATTCCACCTGCTTGAAAGCAGGACATGAAACTTTGCCTAGGGTTCTGTCTTAGATCTTAGTTCTGGTAATAAACAAACAAACAAACAAACAAACAAACCATGAGTGAGAAAATAAAAGCCCTATGCTGAATATAGAGCTTGTAGGCCTTCTTGGGAACCAGGTGAAGACAACAGGGGCAGGATTGAGTTTTGGGCTCCATCAGTGCTGGCTTTGGAGTGGGCTTGGGGTACCTTAATCTTTCAGACTCTGCAGATCTTTGGGTCTGTGAGATTCAGATGTGAACCAGTGTAATGTCAGGCATGACCACAAAGGGACATATTTCCACTGCCTGTGCCCCAGCCTCAAGCATCAATGTTCTTGAGGCCATTGTCAATAGAAATACTAACCCTGCCCCAGAACTCGTCAGAAGCCTGTCCCCACAGTAAGATGGGCTTACATTTGAGTCTGCATCTTCTTTGGCCACAGGATTGACTTCGGTCAGACCTTGAAATTGTACACAACATTGCTGCCATGACAATCAGGCGTAGCTCAGTCTAGTATCAGCATTGCTAGTTGTGATGGTTCATCTTGTCAAGTTGCTGACTTTAGAATATAACAAATACAGTCGTGAAGGGGCTTCACCAACATTTCTCTAGCATGGGTACCATAGTGTAGAGCAGGACAGGTGAGTAGGAACAGGACTCTGACATAGAATAAGTGTTATCTTCCAAAGCCTACCACTATACAGAGCCACCTCCAGGCCAGTGTCCATTGGTAGAGGCTTACGTTAGGTGAAGCCACTTAACACCAGTATGCTATTCTATTCTACCTAGCATCATCTATTGCAGGTTCTAGCAGTCTTAGGCCATACGTCTACTTCAACATTACATAGCCTCCAGCGGTGTGGGCCTTAATCCTACCCAGTGTTGTAATGATCTTGGCGGTTGGTGGGCTCAGAGGGTAATGCAGTGTTGTGGTATTCGCAGCCATATGGCTGGTGTAGAATCCTAGGACTGATCACTCCATAGAAAGTCTATCTAAACCCATGTGGTATTTCAGTTTCTGACAACAGGCCAGTGACTGAATGAGGCAGTTTGGTCAACTCCCGCATCATAAAGAGGTGTTGGGGATTAAAGTACAATTTAGCTGCTTCCTTTAGTTCACAATAAACCTGTGCTTGGATCATCTTGCAGTGCTTAAACAGTAGTCACATAATGTATAGTAGACTCACAGAAAACCTGGCTGTACACTGACACCAGCTAAATGTGACCGCATCAGAGACAACAGCCTGCTTGAGTTTCTGAAATGACAAACAAATCTTCTATTCTGCATTTGATATGAAACTTATGGTTTTCTTTCTGATGGGGATTTTACTGAAACTTTGCTTTTGGTAATAGAGTCATTTTCACAATATCAATTCAACTGAAACATGAACACATAAGGTATATCTACATTCCACAATTTATTTCTACACTTGTCATTTTCCTTGTTACTAGTGGTCTGTAACATTTTTTATTAAGTTTATGCCTAGATACTTCTTTGGGATTATTTTGTATGAGACTATTTTTCTGATTTTTTTTTTTCAGAAAACTCATTGTAATATAGAGAAATGCTAGATTTTTGTTTGATTAATTTTACATACTGCTATTGTGCTGAAGCATTTATAAGATCTAACAATCTTCTTACTTTCCTATTGATAACAAATTTGTTCCCTTTTTGTGACATAATTCTGTGCTTGAGATTATATATGATTACATAAATATAATTTTATAATATAATATAAAATTATATAATAGAATATAAATTCAATACATGTCTTATACTGAATAGGTAAGCAAAGGTACCATTCACCTGTTTTCAGTTTTGGAGTAAATACTTCAATTGTATTTTGTTTCCATATACTTTTTATTGTATTTAGGTATGATTCTTCTATTCCTAGCTTCTTCAGTAGTTTTATCATAAAGAAATGTAGAACCTTGTTCAAGCCTATATTGAAAGGATTATGTCTTTCTTATTCTTGGTTCCATTTATGTGCTATAGTACATTTATTGATTTCCAAATGTTGAACCATCCTTGAATTCTTATTGTTTGTTATAGGTATGTTTATACTTTTAAAATTTTTTATAAGTCATATGTCTCTAGAAATTCGTATGTTTCCTCTATACTTTCTAGCTTACTGGAGTATATAATTTTTCAGAGTATGATGCTCTAGATTTTGGTAATATAATGTGTAAATATCTACTTTTTAATCTCTAAATTTACAAATTTGAGTCTTCTACTTCTTCTGATTAAAGGCTTACCATTCTTATTAATCTTTCCAAAAAAATAATTCTCCTTTGATTGGTTGTTTATACTGTTGTTTTGCTTCTGTTTCTTTAATTTCAAATGAAATTTATTTCTTATTGCCTTCTACAAATTTTAGGTTTGGGTAGTTAATGCTTTTTGAAGACCTTGAGGTGCACCAGTAGGCTATATATTTGAAATCTGTTCATTTTTATAAAATGTAGAACTTGATAAGTATAAGCCAATATCTTCATTGTCACATAGTAATGATTCAAAATTGTGTTGTTCAATATCCAGCTAGTAGTATCTTTCTTTCTTTTTTTTTTTTTTTTTTTTTTTTTTTGAAGTAGGGTCTCCTATAGCCTAGGCTGACCTGGAATTCACTATGTAGTCTCAGGGTAGCCCCAAACTCATGGTGATCTTCCTACCTCTGCCTCCTGAGTTCTGGGATTAAACGAATGCGCCACCATGCCAGGCCTCTCTCTTTCTTTCTTTCTTTCTTTCTTTCTTTCTTTCTTTCTTTCTTTCTTTCTTTTTGATTTTTCGAGGTAAGTTCTCAATCTAGCTCAGGCTGACCTGGAATTGACTATGTAGTCTCAGGGTGGCTTGGAACTCACAGCAATCCTCCTATCTCTGCCTACCGAGTGCTGGGATTAAAGGCATGAGTCACCATGTCCGGCTAGTAGTATATTTCTATGGCTTCTCATGGTATTGTTTTCTAGTTTTATTTCATTATATATTAGTATATAAGAAATTATTTTACCTTTTTATAAATTTTAAGACTTATTTTATAGCCTAAATATTTATGTGATCTATTTTGAAGAATGTTTCATGGGCTGCTAATAGTAATGTATATCCTGTAACTCTTGGATGAAATATTCTGTAGATGTCTACTAAGTCCATTTGATTATAGTGCAAATTAACTCTGAAATTTCTCCCTTCATTATTTTGTATCTTGATCTAGCTATCTTTTTATGTCTAGTAGTTTTATGAGTAAAATTATATGTGTGTGTGAGTGTGTGTGTGTGTGTGTGTGTGTATGGCATTTCTTGGTCAGGGAGAAAGTGTTGACCTTCAACATTCTCACAAGTTTTGGATGTACTTATTGCAATCTGTGAGCTAGGAAGTTTCTCTCATCTCTAAAGGCACCTGAGGGGCTGCGAGTGATGGCGTATGCCTTTAACCCCAACACTTAGGAGGCAAAGGTAGGAGGGTTTCCCTGAGTTTGAGGCCACCCTGAGACTACATAGTGAATTCCATGTCAGCCTGGGCTAGAGGGAAATCCAACCTTGAAAAACGAAAAAGAAATTTAAAAAAGATATATAAATAAAGGCGCCTGATTCCATATCCCCTGGGAACTAGTAACGAGTGCATTGGGAATACAGAAAGCAAGCACAACACTGAGATCTATGCATATGCAGACCTGTCTTTGTGTGTTCAAGATTACCCCAGGAGCAATCAACCTGCCGCAGGGACGCGCTGCGGAGTCCCCGAGCTCTGCCGCAGTGAGCTGCGCAGACATGGCTGCAGAGGCTCGGGGCTCTCAAACTACAGTGTCCCTCTCAGGTGACGAGATGGGCTCCTAGCCGCCAGCGGTCAGGTTATGGACTTTCCTCCAAGCCTCCTGCGACCCGATCTTCTTGGTCTGTTAGCGTGTGTCCCTCGCATTTCACACAACTCCTTCCCAGGGCTGTGTCCCTGCGCATGCTGCTGCGTGTTAAGTCGAGACTCCTTGACGTGTGGCTGACCCCTCTTCTCAACTCCCAGTGCAGCTCGATCTGTGGTCTAGGATTGTTTCTGTGGTAGTTGAAATGGATGTCCACCATAGACTCCGGTGTTTTATGAAAGCTTGTACTTGGGACTGCAGCCGCCTAGCTCGAGGAGGTAACACTGGGGCAGATCCTGTGGTCCAGCCCTCAGGTGTGTTTGAGGACTGATTTCCAGCCCACAGGTACACGGAGCAGTCCGAGCTCTGGCAGGGTCTCTGCTGCGTGTTGAGCATTTGTGCTTTTGGTGTTTGCTGTCTGTAATGGCCTCTCTCTGCGGGATGCAGGGAAGCAGCTTCTTCCTACACCGACGTCACTTCCCCTGGGTCTGTCAGCTTGAATAACTCCTCCCTCCCATAAACTCTGTCTGGTTAGGATGTTCACCCCAGCAATGCGGGGCTCTCTACAACAGGTTCCCTCTCAATACGACGCCTAGCTTCTGGCCTCTGAGTCATACAGAGAGACAGAATGTGATTGCTCTCCAATGCTGACCCATGCACAGAAGAATTGCTGTCTTCTGCAGGTGGACTTGATGCTTGTGAAGGCTATTGGTCTATCACTGTCTCTTTCTCTCTGTACTTTTCAGATGTTATATCACTTCCTTTGTGAATTTCCGAAGCTATTCCTCTTTCTCTTTTTGTAGTGCAGTCTTTTCTTTATATACTGACTCTTTAGTTCCAGTGTTCCATTTTGCCCAGAACCACCCACACACCATCTTATGTATAAAAACCCCTTAAACGTTACAAAACCTATTATAATTTATAAACAAATTGAACCAAGCTGCGGGATACAAAATCAGTAGCATTGCTGTACACAATGGCAAATTATCTGAAACAGAAATCAAGAAAGAAATCTCAATTACAGTAGCTGTGAAAATGAATAAATGAATAAAATATCCAGGAATAAATTTAGCCAAAGATGTAAAAGATTTTCCTAGCAAAAAATAAAGTATTCATATGTGAAACCAAAGAAAATACACACAAATTGAAAACTACCCAGTTTGTAGATGGGAAAGATTAATTAGTATAGCTAAATTGTCTACAGTACCAAAAGTGATTGACAAACTCAATTTAACCCCTAGGGAACCAGGAGCTACTTCACAGAATTATAACAATCCTAAAATTTATAACTACAAGAAAACCGAAATAGTCAAAGTAATCGTGGGGAACAAATTCAAACCAGGAAGATGCTATAATATTCAACTTTAAAATACATTTCGAAGCTTATGCAATCATAACTCCATGATATTGTAATAAAAATAGACACATGGACTAGAACAGAGAGCCTGGATGTTAACCCATGCATCCGCAGCCAATGAATTTTTCATAAAGGTTCTAAGAACATGCAGTGGAAGAAGAAAAGTCTTTTCAATTAATGGTTGCTGGGGAAATTGAATAGCCACACAAAGAATAATGAAAGTAGATCCCTATCTCTCACCAATTACAAAACTTAACTCAAAACAAATTAAAGAACCGGACACTGTGAAATTACTAGAGGAAAACACTGGGGAAATGTTTTAGTAGGTTGTAATGGTCAAAGATATCTTAGGCAATACACAAATCTTGAGAAATAGAAATAAACATACACACATAGGACTATATCAAATTTAAAAGGTTATCAACAGCAAAGTAAACTGTCAATAATGTGAATAGATAGATCACAAAATACAAGAAAATATTTTTAAACTATATATTGTGTAATAGATTAAGAAAATGAAAACACAATAGCCAAAAAAGTCAAATATCCCAATTAAGAAATAGGAAATAAACCAAAACAGATATTTCTCTAAACACACACCACACACACATACCACACACACACACACACACACACACACACACACAGTGAACAGATTTATGGAAAAAACACTCAAAATTAATAAACACTGGGAATGTAATAGGCTCTAGAAAGGAAATTACTACTTTTGTTTAGATAAATGGATATGTTATAGCTAGTAAATTGCTATCTGAATATTTATGTTTATCTACATAAATTAGTAATGTTCTCAGCTTTTATCAGAAAAAAACAACCTTCTTGTAGTTGGTGTGACTCCTAAATATCACCATCTAATCCAAAGGCTCAGGTGACCTTGTGAAACAGGGGGCAGGAAAATGGAAGAGCCAAGGTGATAGGAAGGAGTTCTGTGGAATGCTGTCTTCTAAACATGACATGCTCATTGTATTTATGATATAAAATTTGTAAATAAATAAAGCTTTTCAAAAACTCACCAAACATCAGAGAAATGCAGTGATCTATCATCTCACCTTATTATGAATAACAACGTATATATGTGCATATATACATAGTATATACACATATATAATTTGTCATTCTTAATATATACATATATGTGTGTAATATGAATATTTTAATTTTTATATAGGCAAGGAAAACTCATATATATATATAATGTATATTAGTATAAATGGAAAACAGTGTGGTAGGTCTTCAAAAGATTAGAAACTATCACATGATAGATATAGCCAAAGGAAATGGAGATATTTCATTTGGCTGCTTATTGTAGCAGTATTCACAACAGCCAAGAAATACAAATAATATAAATGTCTATCAGCATCATTAGAGAATAAAGAGGATGTGATACTTCATTAGTGTGAAAAAATGCACATCCATGGAAAATAATGAAATCCCATCATTGGTAATTACCCGGATTGAGCTAATGATCATCTTAAGGAACTTAACTTTACTAGACATAAAGACAAGAACAGCAAAGTCATATCTTCCAGAGAATGCCAGTTTATTTTACAGAAGTAAACCATAGAGTGTTGGTTATCAGAAGCTGTGCAGCGGAAGGTGGAGGCAGTGGGATAGTTTGATTAGTGACAACCAAGTTATAGTTAGGAATAAGAAGTTCTGGTGTACTATGGCTCTCTAGGTTAACTACTGATCACAATAATGTGCCAAGCATTTAAAAACAGAAAGGATTTCTAATGGTTTCTTGTTTTTAAGCTTAAAGACATAGTTTTTGAGGAAATAGATGTATTTAATCAGATCTGAAGATCACAAAATGTATACATATGTTGAAATACCACAGGTACCTCATAAATATGAATACCTTTGTTCTTATGAATCAGTTTAAAATAAAGTCAAATTCAAATAAAATAGACGATTAAATAAATGTCATAATATGTATCTTTTAATTTCTGTAGGCAAGGGAAATGGTTAAACTATTATTAAAGTAGCAAAGACAACTAAACTAGCAAATAAGTACATTAACATTCAAGAATTCATTTCAAATGACCCCTTTGCATATGGAAAATAAGATGACTATTCATATTCTTTAAGTACACACTTTATGTATATAAGATGGTATTTAGAATGAATTCTCAGATGAAGAGTGCTTAGTCACTGAATATCTTTTCACAACCTATTTTCATATTAAATGTTTCCACAGTTTGTCCTTAATAAACAGCCTATGTATCAGGGAGAAATTGAAGGTCATACTGATCCTTTTAAGGAAGTGAAGTTTCTGAGGATGGCTAATGTGTAACTAAGTGTTCTGGATGAACTTCCCCACCTTGGTAAGCTTGGAATTTAGTGGTAATTTCTGGAAGTTTAGAGATTCTAGCATAGAAGTTCCCAAATCTTATCTGTCCCACTTTGACTGAAAATAAAATTGAAGATCTGAGTACAATTGAAGCTATTCAAAAATCTTAAAATTGTTGACATCTTGAGTTAAATTAAAATTACAAAATGTCAGAGAAAGCATATAGCCACTGCTACGACAAGTCGCCCCTATGAAGGGCTTAGATGCGGAGGACGATGCAGAAGCACGCTCTGAGCGCGAGCATGGAGTCGAGGAGGAAGAGGCAGCTGAGCCACGGGGAGGATGTGAGGAGGGACAAGATAGCAATGAAGAGTTCTAAGGAAGAAGATGAACCAGGCTCAGAACTGGGGGAAATGGCCCAAGAAGTGGGCCTGTCACAAGGAGAGACTGACGACGACAGTGAGGCCTATGCTGAAGAAGAAGTAAAATTAAAGGTTTTCAGGGAGAAAAGTGGAAATAAGACACTAAAGATGGAGAAAAAGGCACTAAAGCGTTCACACGACGATTCCCTAACATGGATGCGTGTGCAGAACAATCACAACATCACTTCTTCAGGAGCAACAGCTGTTCCCTCAGAAGACAACGGGGGGCCGTGTGTAGGGAAAGTGTGGTTTGGAGCCGGGGAGGTAGCTCAGTTGGTAGAGTACTAGCCTACTGCGGATGATGCCCTGGATGCAGTCCCTACGACCACCAGCTGCATCAGAAGCTCGTGGCTATCCTCAGCTAAGGTACACAGAAGACAGCCTGGGCTACAGAAGACTCTGTCTCAAAAAGGTGTGACTTTTCTGTTTTTGCTGTTTACTTTATTATTCCAAATAAGACTTACTATGGGGAACAAGAAAAGGTAATTGGGTCAGGGGAAATAGCACATTTTCTTTCATATATTGTATCTCTCTTATCTACCTATCTATATCTATCTATCTATCTATCTATCTATCTATCTATCTATCTATCTATCCTGTATCTATCTATCTATCCATCTATGTATCTATCTATCTTTCTATCCATCTATCATCTATCATCTATCATCTATCATCTATCATCTATCTATCTATGGTTAGCAGAAGGGGAGAAGAAAGAGACCAGCAAGAAGGGAGACAGGAAACAGGGGAGAGTAATGGAGGGAAGACAGGGGCAAAATACAATTGAAAAAACATTTGAAAATATCATAATGGAACCAATGATTCTACATGCTAAGAAAGAAGTTAATAATCAAAATTTCTGAAAATTAAAAAGGTGTACTAATCTATGAATGATCATATTGTATGCAAAGAGAAACTCTTATTAACCCCTATTATAAAATTCTCTACCTACTTACTTAGAATTTTAGTTTTTATTACTCAACCTCATTATAATTGTCATTTTCAGGTCATGAGTAAACAAGACACTTTTACAGAGACATAGTTTCAATACAGTTCATAAAAACTACAGTCAATGTCAATATGAAATGAAAAAGTCTCTTGAATGATAATTGGTGTTTCAAGGTGACCTGGAGGTCTTTAGCTTGAGGGCAATTACTTTTTTTTTGGCTAAGGATATTTGAGTGCTTATTTGTCACACAAGAGTCTTGGGAAGCAGAGGTAAAATATGAGAGCAATATAGATCTTGAATTTTGTGGTGAAGGATGAGGTTTTATTCTTGAAGGAAATTCAAGTGAAAAGACATGCAGGTGAACTCTTCTTACAGACAGCAAGTCATGAGATACCAAATGTTGCTGATTTTGATTTATTTCAGGTTCACATTCTTTTTCCCTTTCAGAAGCTTCCAATCACTTTCCCTTCCTGTTTCATTGCACCCCCTTTCTTGAAAAAGAAATTTGGGAAGCATTTGGCTTCCAATGAAAACCTTGCTATATACCTCTCAACAATCTTTTCAGACCAGTCTGAATATAAACAAGCAAAGTAGAAGATATGGGGTGTTTACTGAACTATGAATGTTATTGTAAGGGTTCCTTGCACTTCCTTGGTTGACATCATTTAAGACTTCATCCATGGACTGTAGAAAGAAAAGCAGCAGGGGAGACTCTCAAAAGTAGCAGCAGGGCTGGAGGGATGGCTTAGCGGTTAAGGTAAAGCCACCTGCAAAGCCAAAGGACGTAGGTTCGATTCCCCAGTTCCCACGTTAGCCAGATGCACAAGGGGGTGCACGCGTCTGGAGTTTGTTTGCAGTGGCTGGAGGCCCTGGCACGCACATTCTCTCTCCCTCTTTCTCTGTCAAATAAATAAATATAAAATATCTTTTGTTTAAAAGCAGGGGCTGGAGAGATGGCTTAATGGTTAAGGCATTTGCCTGCAAGCCAAAGGACCTTGGATCAAATCCCCAGGACCCATGTAAGCCAGATACACATGGGGGCACATGCGTCGGGAATTCATTTGCAGTGGCTGGAGGCTCTGGCATGCCCATTCTCTCTCTCCCTCTCTCTGACTCTCTCTCTCTCTCTCTCTCTCTCTCTCAGATAAATAAATAAATAATAGAGAAAATTTATATGTGTGTG
Organism: Dipus sagitta; assembly: GCA_036346955.1. Classification (NCBI taxonomy): domain Eukaryota; kingdom Metazoa; phylum Chordata; class Mammalia; order Rodentia; family Dipodidae; genus Dipus; species Dipus sagitta. Next base: position 174,720,857 of record CM070774.1, read on the forward strand.
TGTGTGTGTGTGTGTGTGTGTGTATACAAATGTACATATATAACAGCATCAGGGTTCCTCAAGAGACAGACCAACTGCTTGTTGACTACTAGTGAGCTGTTCTAGTGATGTTGGAGCCTTAAATAAAGGGACTCCACTATGAAAAGTGTTCATAATTTCTCTCAGTGGAATCTTTATTCTTTATAAAGATTCATAGCTTAACCTAGCTTTCAAAATGGTATATATAAGGCAGGTGGAAAAATATTGGTAACTAAGTACACGGTATCTCCTTTGCTTTGAATATTTGTGTTTTTTAAGTCAGTGTCCAAAAATTTGGCTGGAGAGATGGCTCAGCAGTTAAAGGTTGCTGGCTTTACCTGGGTTCAGTTCCTCAAAACCCATGTAAAGCCAGATGCACAATGTGGCACATATATCTGGAGCTTGTTTGTAGTGGCAAGAGGCCCTAGCATGCCCATTCTCTCCCGCTCCTTTCAAATAAATAAAAATATGAAGATAAAGACAAATATATTTTTAAAGTTAGTATCCACAAATTAATTGAAATTATGGCTCTATACTGAGATGCATTTAAGTTATGGAGTATAGTACTGCTACTGCTTTTAATTTAAAGTGCATGATGTGGTATATTAAAGTAAACATTATAAAGTTATCCATGGAGAAACTAAAAAAGGTGCAAAACTTACCAAAATGAAACATAGGATAAATTTAGCAGGGTGATTGGGCACTCTAAAGACTAATGTTAACAAATGGGATACCTTGCTTTAAATTTCGGAATCATCATTGCATATTATGATATACTTATTTAAATAAAAATGTGTTGATCTTATCAATTATATTATTGTGCAATAAAATTAAATGTTCTTTGGTTTATAATTGATATTGGCAGCCTGAAGATAACATTTAAAACATGCTTATCTTTTGCCTGGAATTTTCATGCAATTAACTGAAGCTTTCATTCCTATTTTAATATTCTTTGTTTTGCAATAAGTATTATAGAATGTTATATTCTCCCCATATCTCTGCTTAAAGGATACTGAGAAATGAAGCTGGAACTGAACTGGATACCTCCTCCCAGCTGGCTAGCTGTCATCATGCTGGAAAATGCTATGTAGGCTGCTGGGGCAGAAAAGCCATCAGCAGACTTAACCAGCACTGGATCCTGCAAGCTACACAGTGACCAGCCAGGGAAGGTATACCAACTGGTGCAATAGTGGCCAATCATAATTTCTCTAGGAGAATTTAATATTATCCTTTCCAGAGGTTTTGGGGGCAACCAACTGCTTTCTGATTGGATTTGAGATGTACTCCACAGGAGGGAATTTATATGTGGCACTGAAGACAGAGTCAAAAGTGTAGCTTTGAAGGTCATGGACCCTAGTGGGTAAGCTACACACTACCCATCAAATTGCCTTCTACATGTTTATGCTTATATCCTTAGATTATCAATTTTTGGATAGAGAACCTTATTTTTTGCAGATGGCGGTGAAAGCTGGGGAGACACAAGGCTCATCCAAGTGCTAAGGGGCAGTGACCGTTGAATGCACAGCTCTGGATGCGACATCCCTATCATACCCATCAGGGTTTGGGAACACAGGGAAGGAGGTGGCAGAGAGAATATGAGTGCTGCTCTCACTGCTGGCCACAGGTGCTTCTCTGTGAAGATGTAGGTAGAGCATGAGAGGACTCAAAATTCATCAAGTCCCTAAAATTTCATCAAGGTACTTGGCTGTTGAGAGCTCAGCATTAAATTAGACATCTCTGTCATGCCCTCCAAGGCTCAGGCAACACTGCAGAAGAGGGAGTGGAAAGAATGTAAAAGAGAGAGGGTGAGGAGGAGTACTCTGGAACACTGTCTTCTGGACATGAGTGATTGGAACATTCAGGACTTCTCAGTGGAGGTCACTACCACTGTAAGTCCTACACAGTATTGGGTTCATCAACATATCAGCATATTATGGAGAGGAGCACACATACCAAAAAAATAAAAACCCAAGACTAAGATATCAAAGTAGAAGAGGGGCTGCTTGATAAGAGGAGGGGTTCAGTGCAATGTAGGGGTGGAGGAGGGAAACAAAAAAGGGCAATAGGATGGATTATGATCAAATTACCTTATGCATATGCATTAAAATTTCAGTGAAAGGTGATAAAGGGCTGGAGAGATGGCTTAGCAGTTAAGGCATTGCCTGCAAAGCCTGAGGACTCAGGTTCCACTCTCCAGATCCCACGGAAACCAAGTGCACAAGTGATGCGAGCCTACAAGTTCGCACATGTGCACAAAGTGGTGGATCACACATGCACACAAGGTAGCACATGTGTCTGGAGGTCAATTACAGTGGCTGGAGGCCCTGGTGCTCTCTCTCTCTCTCTCTCTCTCTCTCTCTCTCTCTCTCTCTCATTCTCCCTCTGTCATAAAAAAAATACCAAAAGTGATAAAAACCTTGAAGTTAACACTAATGTGTAACTATGTTTTGAATAAAGCTGTGGCAGTGCTGAAAACCAAACAAAATTTTTTTCAATGTGAGGTTTCAAAATGATTATTTTTCTGTAATAATAACAAAATGAAATATTTACTAACACATTAAGTTAATAAAGTTAATGAAGATATGCCAACATGTTAATATAAACAAATCTAAGGAAAGAGATTTTTTTCCTGAAAATCTCCCAAATTTCTTTCTTTCTTTATTTTTTGGTTTAACATTGTTTTCCTTTAAAACAAAATCTCTAGCTTAATAAAAGAGAGTCAGAATCTTATTTCTGCTTTTTGAGTTCATTCTATTAATAAAATGTGGTTTTCTTTGTAATCTGTGAAGAAAACTCAGCCTCTCCTGGGATGGAGTTGAGAAAGGAAAGATATTTTCATAGTCTTTCAGATGACTCTGACCAAAACCCTATGTATGGAAGTTTCCTAAAGGTGTGTTGTAATATATAATTAAACCATGACAAAGAATATTTTTACATTAAAATTATTGGCCTATTTTAAACCGTGTGTGTGTGTGTGCATGTGTGAAGCAAACCCTAGTACGTTATATGTGAAGGGTAAGTGTTTTACCACTGAGCTACACTCTTAGCTTAAATTGTAAATGGATCATTACCTACATATAATTTTGTGAAATTTTGAAGGGGTGATTTGAAACCTATGTGTTCACTGAATTGTGCAAATTTTCTAAGTGTTAACATGTTCCATTATACATTATAAAAGAAGGAAGAACAAAACTTGCAGACACTAGATGGTGTATTCCAATTCCTTGGGCATCAAGTAGTTCTCCAGCTGACACCAGCTGGGCCTCCAACACTTTCACTCAGTGCTGACAATGTGTACCTAGATAATATCATATTTCACTAGTTGAGGGCCATGGTGCACAAAATTGTCCCCTACTTCAAATACCAATCACAAGTCCAGATTGTCATCTATGCTTTTCACTAACCGGCTGTAAATAAGGGTTCTCATACCCTCTCACTTCAGGTTTCATTAACTTGCTAGCACTGCTCATGTTTTATATGTTTATTGCTTTATTGAAAAGGATATTATATTGGCTGAGTGTGATGGTACACGCCTTTAATCCCAGCACTTGGGCGGTGGAGGTAGGAGGATCACTTTAAGTTTATAACCAGCTTGGTACTGTAGAGTGAGTTTCAGGTCAGCGTGGGCTAGAGTGAGACACTACCTCAAAAAAAAAAAAAAAAAAAAAAAAAAAAAAGAAAGGAAAGAAAGCAAAAGAAAAAAAGAAAGAAAGAAAAGGATATTATATTATCAAGAACACCTGTCAATAACCAGATGGAAGACATGCAGAGGGTAAGGAACAGAGTTTTCATGCTTTATCCAAGAGAGCCCCCTTTGGAGACATATTGAGCAATTAGGAAACACTTGAGTTCTTTTGGGCATTATGAAACTTCATTGTATATGCAAGACTGATTTAACTGGTCATTGTAGCAACTGACCTTCTAGTTCCTCACCAGGGATTTGTGGGTGGGGCTGAAGGTCCCCGCCCTCTAATCATGCCTTGGCAATTACTGCAGCTCCCTTCTCATTGCTAGAACCCAACGAAAATCAGATGAGAGGAGGAAAGGATTTATTTTGGCTTACAGTTTTGAGGGAAAGCTTCATGATAGCAGGGGAAAGCATGGCATGAGCAGAGGCTGGACATCACCTCCTTGACAACGATAACAGGTAGAAAATGGCAGCAAGAGAGAGAGCTGTTCTCTGGCAAGGGGGAGCTGGCCATGACACCCCTAAACCTGCCCCAACAACACACCTCCTCCAGCAGGGCTCCACCTCCCTCATTGCCACCAAGCATTCAGAGCATATGAGTTTATGAGGGACATATGATTCAAACTGCCATAGTCAGTCTAGTGGTCAGAACCTGCTTGAAGGATCTCTGGGCCCACTGGCCACCTCATTAGCACAGAAAAGACATTCTTATCCTTCCAGAGATTTAAAGGGACCCAGGAGCTTCTGTGTCGAGGAACAAAGGTGAAATATTCACACACACACACACACACACACACACACACACACACTTCTCCCTCTTATCCTTGACTTCACTTTCTGTGATTTCAATAATGGCTAGTAAAACCACAAAATGGAAAACTCTACAAATAATTCATTCCTTTTAAATAGTGCATCATTCTGAATACTGTGATGGAGTTTCTCACTGTCCCATTCTGTTCCACATGGGGTATGAATCATTGCTTTGTCCAGCATATCTTCTCTGCACACTCTTCTAGCATTTTAGTCATTAAGCAGGAAAAAAAATCAATTAATACATGTAGGGATTGGTACTATCCAAGGTTGTGGAGTGTGTCCCTCACAGATAGGAGGGACTATTATATGTCTTATAAATCACAATATCACATACAATATTTAAAATTACATTTGTTAAGATTACCACTGATATCATTAGAAAACTCTTTTAGGACTGAAGCTGTCAAATTCATGATGCATGTGCATGTTTTTTGATGTCTAATTTTTCTCTGAAAGCTTCTGTTTTGCCATTGGCAATAAATTCTGTCAGTTGTTTTCTTTGAGGTGCCACGCTATTGGGTTCATATTTGAGAAAATGTCTGTCAAATATGAGAAAATGTCTGTCAAATATGAGGAAATATCTGCCAAATATGTATGTATGAATAAATATCATTTGTCAATTGTTCTTTCAAGTTACAGTGATACTTCCTGAAGGAAATCGTAGCTTAGTTCAGACTTAATCACACATGGTGGTTTAGCATCACACGGTAGTTTCTAGAATACAATGTGTTTTGTCACATGGAATGTTAAATTTCAATATGCTCAGAGTTGAGATGTAATAGCACTTTCTTTCACTGCTCCATTAAGGACAGTTAAGTGGAAATTACTCCTTTTTAACATTGAGCACATATTAGTGAATACAATGATTCCTGAAACAGTGTGGTGCTACTGGCTCAACTTGCAACAAGGCTTCGATGATTTTAATTAACACTGCTTTTGTACTTCCAATACAAGTGGGAAAAGGACTTAGAAAGCAAGTAGCATCTATGTATTTTAGTAAAATAGCCTTAAGCTTATAGATTCCCTAAGGAATATTTGGAATTGATGGAGAGTCCTTAAAGTTTTGAGGGCCAATTTTAAGCATCTCTCAGTGAAGCATCATATTTAAAAAGATTATCAGAAATACAAATCTGTTAGGCTGAGACTAACAAATCACTTCTACCATAGAACCTGTGCCCCATGCCCACTGATGGCTTAATTGTTCCTATGTACCCTAGCTCTCCTCTGATAGCAGAACACGAGAAGCTCACAGGACACGACATGAGAAAGAAACTTGGGCAGTAGCATAACAAAGCAGCAAGCATTCTGGAACTTGGGCACAGTGAGGGGAATAAGGAGGGGCTTGGATGGGTATGTATTTAAATTTTAATTTTTTTCCAAAAGGCAAAAGAAATAGATTGAAGTTAAAGGAAGGAAGAAAACCGTCCTGCATCCTAAGCAGAATTGTCTGACATCCACTTTCATTACACTCACGTACCTACCAATTTCCTCATCAAAAAAATTGAGTAGAAAATTAATACCAATAGCTAGGGGGAAGCCACCAGTGCCTATTAAAACAAGTTCTCTACATAATTTCTTTCACGGTGGATACTGGCTTTGTTTCTGGACTGTGGCTTCCACGTGTTGGTTGATGCCATCTTAAACGGCACAAAAGATCAGACTGGGCGATTTCTAACAAGGCCAAGTATCAGATACCTTGTTGGCAATGTGTGAATGGTCCTATCTGGTGTCCTTGCTAGAATCAAAAAAACTTTCATCCTCTAGATTTCCTGGTTTTTAATTTTAATAAATCATTCTTATATCAACTTGACCAAGATCTTACATACAGAAGGAGAATAAGGTTAGATAGCACAAATGTTCTTCATTCTGTTTAAGATGTGTACATCTGACATCAACAGCCAATAGTGCATTGTTTGTTGGCATTGACCTAGAGATCTTGTCTCTGAAAATATGTTCCTGCAAATGATTTTAATGACAGACACACATCAAGCTACCTGCTCATTGTGGCAGACAGGTCAGGCTGCAGTGCAAGGTCTAGTAAACTATAGTCCAATTATTTGAAGGATTTGGAGCAGCCATTATAAATGACTACATATGAAAGGTGTACAGAAGCTGAGGACTGGAGAGATGGTTCAGCAGTTAAAGGCTCTTGTTTACAAAACCTGATGGCACAGATGTGATTGCCCAGTACCCAAGTGAAGCCAGACGCACGCAGCGGCACACTGGTTTTGAATTTGTCTCCAGCAGCAGGAGGCCTTGGGGTGCTCCTACTTACTCTCTTTGTGACCATTTATCTCTCTCAAATACAGAAAATAAAACCATTTATAAAAAGCATATGGTTCACTGAAAGTAACATGGAAAGGATTAAAAATGAGGAAATGTATCAATAGTGGTTGATGGTAAAGAATAAGCCACGAGTCATTTTAATACGTTAATTTGCGTGGAACGCCGCTAATCACTGGTGATAATCACTGGTGTTGTTCGAGATGGTGGACACAGATCGATGACCACACAAAGACTTCTGTCCCCATAGGGGTTATATTCTTTTATTTAGTTGCATTTATTGTTTTTGCACGTGTGCTTGTTTGTATGTAGAATATTGCATGTGGTATACGTGATGTGTGGTGTATGGGATGTGTGTGGTGTGAAGATGTGTGAGCAGATGTGCACACCTCGTGCATGTGCTTGTGGAGGCCAGAGGTGAACATCACACTCGTATTGCTCACCCACGCATTGCTTGAGACAAGGTCTCGCCCTCAGTCTGGAGCTGCTAACTAGTGGTGAGTCCCCGTGATTCCCTGAACTCCGTATCTGCCCACCCTCCACTGGGGTTACAGGTGTACACTGCAATCCCCAGCTCTTTATGTGGGTTCTTGGAGTCAAATTTGGTGGCCTGTGGACTGGGAGGCCTTCATACTTAAGCCACAAGCACTCCTAGTTGCTGAGCCATCTCCAAGTTCACTTTATTGTAGGCGGAGATAAACATATTTGTTATGCGAGGTGTATACTTTGTGTGAAGATAATGAACATGCTGAAAAACAAAAATCACATTGAGAAAAATGAGTTAGATTAGATACAAATGCTGTCTTTTAAAAAGGAGTATCTTGATTTGCCCCAAATATCTACTTGATTAGTTCTCATCTTTAAGTATGTGTAGAATTAATGAAGTGTTCCAGGCAGAGGGAATAGCTAGGTCAGGGCTCTAGGGTATGAGTCCATCTGGTGTGTTCAAAGCACATCAAATGGGGCACTGTGGGCAAGGCAGAATAGAGAAGAAGCCAGAAGAAAAGGCCAGACAGATAATGGAGGTCCAATCATGCATGCCATTATACCAATTACAGCTTTTACTGAGTACCAAAATGATGTAGGTTCACTATTAAAAGTTATTTAATGAGGTAGAAGTCATAACAAGAGTTGTGTCTGGCAGGTGGTATGGACAAGCCCTTAGCATCGTTTGATCTTGAGAACTCCTCTGCCCAGGGTACATTGCTTCTCTTCCTGGCACTCTCCCCACCCCCAAACAGCAGAGAGCTGACCTTGCCCAGAAAGAAGCACGTTTCTGAACAAGGGTGTCCCAGAGGCTCCATTCCTCCCGCCCCTTGAACCTTTTATGTTCACCCAGCCCATGGGGAGTTATCTCAGATGAGTGGCACTGAGTCTCTGGGGATGAAGGGATATTCACAAGGGAGGCAGTACATCTACTTCTCTCTCCTCCCTCCTGCTCTCTCTCTCTCTCTCTCTCTCTCTCTCTCTCTCTCTCTCTCTCTGTGTGTGTGTGTGTGTCTCTCTCACGCGCCCTGCTGTCAGGTCATTTGACAACTGGGCCACCTCATCTAATCTTATGTTTGCTTCATTCAAGCACCTCTTTTTTTTAATGTTTTTATTCATTTGCAAGCAGAGACACACAGAGAGAGAGAGAGAAAAGAGACAGACAGAGAGAGAATGGGCACACCAGAGCCTCCAGCCACTGCAAATGAACTCCAGACGCATGTGCCCCTTGTGCACCTGGCTTACGTGGGTCCTGGGGAATCGAACCTGGGTTCTTTGGCTTCACAGGCAAGTGCCTTAAGCGCTAAGCCCTCAAGCAACTTTCATATAGACTACAGAGTTTCTTAGCGCTTGCCTGTGAGTTGAGAAAGAAGGGGTATTTATGCTCCATTATCTGTACCAGGAAGAGGGAGTGCGTGGCAGGGACCTGTATGATCTCTTCTGCATAACGATTCCAGCCAGCATCAGGAAAACACATTTGTAATTTGCACAAGTTCACAAAACCCGAGGGTCTGGGCTCCTAACAGATCTAAGCTTCTCAAGCCATAGGTGTTGGTGGAAAAAGCCAACTTCCAGTGTATTGGGAGCTCCCCAGAATTCTTTACCCTTCTATTGAAGGGAACTAATGAGGTGTCAGACAGGATCATTTCCTCAGTTTGCCACATACTGAACTATTTCTCGGCAGTTTTGTGTGGCTAAAGTTTCTGCTTGATCATAGAATAGTGTGTACAACATTGGAGAGGCTCTAGAAAGAGGAGCAAAATGAGAAGAAGGACAGAAATCTAGAGGGACAAGCAAGCAGACTAGGAGCGAGTAGATGTAGTGTCTTAACACAAGCTTTACCTGACCAAGCAAATGTGCCCTTCTGATGATAAGAGCTTCAGGGTCAAGACAACCCCAGTGGGCCAACACTTCATTCACATGTCTATTTCTCTAAATTCGCTCCTCATGCTTGACATAAAGGATACACCATTGCCGTGTGTACTTGCAACCCACCAATGAGATGAACAAATTCTTGTCACACTCTAGAAACCCATGCAAGTGATTTTGAGAAATGAGGTCCTCAGGGTAGAATAAGAACTGGAAAACATAACATAAAAAACAATCATGTTTACCTGGGAATTAGCTTTAACTTAAATTGTCTGTTAATTTATTGTTATTTTTAACTTTATTTTATTTATCTTAGTTGATATTAGTTGTACACAATAAATGGCTCCATTATGACATTTCCATGCAATACATTTTGATGATGTAAACCCTGGTTATTTACTTCTTAACTCTTATTTGCATGGTCAGGACTGGTGCAGTGACCTGGGTGGACTTCCATCTCCAGACCTTGTGTAAGTCATATACAGCTGTTCTGCTAGAGCTCACCTGCAGTCACCTTTGAATGTCTTCCACCTGTTCTGTAGTTGATGATGACCTTCACAGGATAATCGTCCAGCAGTGACCATTTACTGGGCACATATTCCATATCCAGCTCCTAATGAGTTCAGTCTCAATTCATACACAGCCATATTAGTCTTTGTCTCCACAAAGAGTGTGAATAAAGAGAGGAAGAAGGGTTCAACTAGCGACAGTTTTAGAAAACAATGCAATCGAGTGGCAGTGATGGTGATTGGTACTAAACCTGACACTCTCAGCATTGAGGGTAAAGTGGCAGTGACGGGAGAGCAGGCACATGCCTCGCAATCACGCCACGTTTGGTACTCTGGGGAACTGGCAAGTCAGCGTAATCCCTGGTTGTCGCTAGTTGAAACCTGTGTTGTTCTGAGGATTACTGAATCTGAATTCCCCATGAAATGCTACTCATATGTCCTCACATCTCTGTCGCATCGCTTCACTCAGAGTAAGACCTCAACAAATGCCTAAGAGGTTCAACTTATTGCAGTGGCCAATATACTCACTGATATTTACTGAGGTCACAGTCAAATGTTCCTCGTAAACTCCAGACCCAGGAGCTTTTTAAAAATAATTTTCTTTCTTATTTATTTATTAACTTGACAGAGAAAGAGAGAGACAGAAAGAGAGAGAGAATAGGCATGCCAAGGCCTCCAGCCACTGTAAGTGAACTCCAGACGCATGTGCCCCCTTGTGCATCTGGCTAATGTAGATCCTGGGGAATTGAACCTGGGTCCTTTGGCTTTGCAGGCAAAACCTTAACCGCTAAGCCATCTCTCCAGCCCTCTTCATTTTGTTTTAAAAAATTATTTACTTATTTACTTGATAGAGCAAGAGAGAGAAGAAAGAGGCAAACACAGAGAGAGAATGGACACTCCAGGGCCTCCAGCCACTGCAAACGGACTCCACATGCGCCCCTTGTGCAGCTGGCTTAAGTAGGTCCTGGGGAATCAAACCGAGGTCCTTTGGTTTTGCAGGCAAAACCTTAACTGCTAAGCCATCTCTTCAGCCCCCCCTCCCATTTTTTTAACTTGGTCAAAATACTTGAACCAATTCAGGCACATGACCATTGGGAGGCTGACCAGAAATGTACATTGTGCGCTCCAGCTCACAGATGTTCCACAGTGCACACAGGCTTTGGTGATGCTTGCAAACCCAGACCTGGCAGAGATTCAGTGGCCAGCCTCTCATCCATCAGCTTCACAGAGGTGAGAATGTCAATGCTAAATGCCAGGTGTGCTCAATTATCCACACGCTACACTAACAATGAGAGAAAGACTACGGCACTGATAAATGTAACATTTCTAGGCTATCTGTAGTTTCTAAGTATATTCTGAATGTAGAACATGATTTTCTTCATTTCTGAAAGTGGGTATGAGGGTGACAATTGACACACTTTTCCCCTCACAATAGTCCTATGTGTTCAGATTAGTTCTGCTTTATAGATGAAAAAGCAAGCCCCAGAAATGCTAAATACCTTGCCCAAATTTGCACAGCTAGTAGCTGTTGGAACTGGGATTTGAATGGAGACTATGCAAATGTAAAAAAAAAAAATCTAGCTATTAGATTTCTACACATCTGCAGTATAAATAATGATAGCAAGGGGGATGTTGAGGGCTAATACTTCACTCAAATTGTCACCAGTCTTGGAGTCCACAGGCCATGGGATGTTTCTATTTGAGTCTCAGAGCTCCCTACCTCCATCTCCCCTCCACCTCTTACCACGTGGCCAAAAACTCAACATGCAATCTATCCAAGCTGGCTTCTTCCCTGAGTATTATTCAACAACTCTGCAAACCTCTCCCCCTCTCTGCTGGGCAACTGCAATAGCTTAGGAGGAATCTTCTCTCTTTTTTCTGGGCTACTTTCCTGAGTAAGTTGTGTATTTCTCTACCTCTGACTGTATCTCTGATCTCTATTTCTGTGTGTCTCACCTGCATCTTATTTGCTTTCTTTCTATATTCTCCTCTCTGTCTCTCTGACTTTCTTTCTCCAACACTGCTTCTCTGGGTGCACAATGGCTGCCACTGCCTGAGCAGCCACTTGCTCCACTCCAGGGACAGACATGGAGGCAGCAGCTTTGCCATCAGTGGCTCCTGTCATCCACGCTCTCTCACCCAGCTCCCAGGATCTGCTCCTTCCCTTTATGGCCATTGGACCTCTGCCCTTCCCCACCCCTGTCCTGTCATTCTTTCTTCCTAAAACCGCACAGCTATGAATCCACATCAACTCACTTCCCACGAAAAGGCGTGGTCTCAGTCCTCCAACTCAAATGTTCCCAGGGTTCCCAGTGTTTTATGATAAATGGCGCGAGAGCTAAGCCAATGGAAACAGCCAGGTTTGAGAAAGGGGCCAGGTTCATGGTCGAGAATATGCATTGTTATTCACCTGTTTGCAAACAGTCAAAGGACACGGATCTTTGCCAGTGTTCCTAGTCAATGGTGTGTAGAAGTGGCAGCAGAAGGAAAGTCCCCCATTTTCAAGCAAGGCTCAAGTGGTGTTGGCTCACTGGGCTGTGCATGCCTGTGAGTGGACAGCCCACGTGGGCAGATGCAACAAACATTTGCTCCACGGATTTCTTCACGTGGCGGGTGTCCTCACTCATAGCTAACCACTTCTTTAATGTTTTCAGTTTCTACTGTATTACCTCAAGTGGGATCTGCAAGAGGCAGTGAGAAGGCTTATCCTCAGGAGGCTGTGCAGGGATCCCATGTGCAGTGCAGCTGTACCATCACAAGGAGTTGAAATTTAGTCAGAAGGAAGCACAGCCCACTTTGACACCCCGGATGAGGAGGTTAATTTGGTGATGCACATTCATCTTACACTGGTTCTTACAGCCACGCTTAAAAGTGCCCAGAAACACACAGTCAATGGAATTCACAATCATCAAGATAATTCTGAGATTGCCTATCACCTCTAAATTGCCCTGGGCCTCTCTGCCAGCATAATATGCTTTTGAAAATACTTTAGTTTCCAAAATACCACTGGGCATTAGCTTTCCTGGCAGTATAATTTAGAAAGGGGTGACATAAGCAATATGAACAAAGGTTCAGCATAATGCATATGCCTCAGCGAGTGAAGAGAATCAATGTATCCTACCAGAAGTATCCGAGGCAGTAGCTAAGTGTGATCACACACATGGTCACGTGCATGTATGTACATACGCGCACATACACACACACATTTTCTAGGTGAGGCCCATCTCTACTTTATCATTATGTGACTTTGGACAAGTTCATTGAACCCATGAACACCACCAGGAGGCATGTGCAGAAGTTCCGGGTAGCAGCTAAGTGCATAGACTCAATGCAAGGAACAAATGAGACCTACTTTCCACCTGAAAGATGGAGTTCAAAGTCCATATAGTGCAACTCATGGACTACAAAAGTGCTAGAAGAACTCAGGAGCATGCAAAATGGTAATATGGGAGGTTGAATTGAGAATCGTAGATAAGAAAATTAGTTTGGAATAAAACATAAACTAGTGGGAAAAATGCACATCTAATGGAAAGCAAGCAGTTAGGTTAGCTGGATAGAAGGTCCATCAATTAAAGTAATGTGATCTGAAACTAGCAGGGAAGGCTGAGCCCCATCACAGGCCATAAGAGAGCTGAAGCAGGGAGTTCATTTTATAATCAGAGGTATAATTCAATAAAGCTGTGCATTAAAAAAGTGATCTGGATATTATGTAGGATAGATTGAACAAAGAAGTATGAGAAATGAGAAAGAAAGAAGATGATTTAGGAAACCATTGCAGCAGTATAGACAAAAGGAAATGAGAAGCCTGCGTGGGAATGAGAGAGAGCTGCGGAAAGGGAGTGAGTGAACCACTGAAATAACGAGCTGGCAGGCAAGGAACAAATGAGGAATTATGTGACGAGGCTGAGAGCCTGCGTGATGGGAGGAGCCAGGTTACTGGTCAGATAGCCATGCACAAATGCCATCTTTAGGAGAAGGCAGTCAATTTAATATTACCCATGCTGGCTTGGGAAAAGGAAAACAGTACCGATCTTTCAGAAAACAATTCAGGAGAAAACTTTTTTAACTAAAAGCAAAGGAAATGAAGACAGATTACAGGGATGAAAGGAGTAAGCAGGTGGTGAGTTATACACCAATTTGTGTGAGAGAATCTTTTAAGACAGCTCACCAATAAGCCATATTGCCTCATATTATAGCCTTGTGTATACCCCTGATGCTTGGGCATATAATTGACAGAAGTCACACGAGTGTTAGTCCCCAGAGTGTGTGAAGCTTTTATCTTGGACTCTCAGAATACCTGCCAATAGTGTCTTGATTTGCCATGCATGCAGTCAACACCCTGTAGCAGCCATGTTCTGAGAAACCCCCCGCTATGAATGTGGAGTGGTCATAGGAGAGATGTAGGTGTGCCAACCCAGCCCTGGCACCTGAGTGTGAGTGACGTAGCCTTCCTCTGCCCCTTGCTCAACCACCGTGTGACACACCGCAAACTGACACACTGACCCAGACCTCCCTCAGTACCGAGAGACAGAACTATAAATTTTTATGTTGATTTGTTATATAACAGGAAAAAAATGAGCGGAACTTTTTTTTGTCAGAAAGACAGATATAAGAGAGATACGGGAACATTTTGATTTCCTCTTAAGACACAGTCTTCAGTAGTGAGGAAAGCTCTTTTACATTTGGATTTGATTCTGTTCCTTGAAATAGGTGCATAATGGTTATGTGGAACAATATTTTATTCATTGTTCATTGCAACAGGGAGAAAGTAAGGAGTAATAAAAAAACAGATACAAAGATGTACAAGCTAAGGAGAGAAGTTATGCTGAGTGGTCTTGATCTTATCAAGTTATTTATTGAAAAGAAATATTGAAAATGGCAGGTTTAGAATCTGAGGAAGGATTTCATGTAAAATAAATTAGGACACCAGATAGTGGATGCAGAACTTCTGAGCAGCGAGGGACGTCTAGGGGATGTTGGGAAGTACGGAATTCATGCTTAATTAGTGAGAATTTCCAATGAACCTATCGATGGTTTCAGGATTAAGAGCCGTACTGCTACTATTTCCCCCAAAGAATTCCTAAGGATGAATAAGAGGCACAGAGAGGACAGGGAGTGGGAGGTCCTCTGGAGTCTCAGGTCACTGAGAGAGGACAGGGGAGTGGGAGGTCCTCTGGAGTCTCAGGTCACTGAGGGAGGACAGGGGGTGGGAGGTCCTCTGGAGTCTCACGTCACTGAGAGAGGACAGGGGGTGGGAGGTCCTCTGGAGTCTCAGGTCACTGAGAGAGGACAGGGGGTGGGAGATCCTCTGGAGTCTCACGTCACTGAGAGAGGACAGGGAGTGGGAGGTCCTCTGGAGTCTCACGTCACTGAGAGAGGACAGGGGGTGGGAGGTCCTCTGGAGTCTCACGTCACTGAGAGAGGACAGGGGGTGGGAGGTCCTCTGGAGTCTCACGTCACTGAGAGAGGACAGGGGGTGGGAGGTCCTCTGGAGTCTCAGGTCACTGAGAGAGGACAGGGGGTGGGAGGTCCTCTGGAGTCTCACGTCACTGAGAGAGGACAGGGGGTGGGAGGTCCTCTGGAGTCTCACGTCACTGAGAGAGGACAGGGGGTGGGAGGTCCTCTGGAGTCTCAGGTCACTGAGAGAGGACAGGGGGTGGGAGGTCCTCTGGAGTCTCAGGTCACTGAGAGAGGACAGGGGGTGGGAGGTCCTCTGGAGTCTCAGGTCACTGAGAGAGGACAGGGGGTGGGAGGTCCTCTGGAGTCTCAGGTCACTGAGAGAGGACAGGGGGTGGGAGGTCCTCTGGAGTCTCACGTCACTGAGAGAGGACAGGGGGTGGGAGGTCCTCTGGAGTCTCAGGTCACTGAGAGAGGACAGGGGGTGGGAGGTCCTCTGGAGTCTCAGGTCACTGAGAGAGGACAGGGAGTGGGGAGGGTCCTCTGGAGTCTCACGTCACTGAGAGGAGGACAGGGGGTGGGAGGTCCTCTGGAGTGTCACGTCACTGAGAGAGGACAGGGGTGGGAGGTCCTCTGAGTCTCAGGTCACTGAGAGAGGGGACAGGGAGTGGGAGGCCTCTGGAGTCTCACGTCACTGAGAGAGGACAGGGGGTGGGAGGTCCTCTGGGAGTCTCACGTCACAGAGAGAGGACAGGGAGTGGGAGGTCCTCTGGAGTCTACGTCACTGAGAGAGGACAGGGGGTGGGAGGTCCTCTGGAGTCTCACATCACTGAGAGAGGACAGGGGAGTGGGAGGTCCTCTGGAGTCTCACGTCACTGAGAGAGGACAGGGGGTGGGAGGGTCCCTCTGGAGTCTCAGGTCACTGAGAGAGGACAGGGAGTGGGAGGGTCCTCTGGAGTCTCACGTCACTGAGAGAGGACAGGGGGTGGGAGGTCCTCTGAGTCTCACGTCACTGAAGAGGAGACAGGGAGTGGGAGGTCCTCTGGAGTCTCAGGTCACTGAGAGAGGACAGGGGGTGGGAGGGTCCTCTGGAGTCTCACATCACTGAGAGAGGACAGGGGAGTGGGAGGTCCTCTGGAGTCTCAGGTCACTGAGAGAGGACAGGGGAGTGGGAGGTCCTCTGGGAGTCCTTCGAGAGGACAGGGGAGTGGGAGGTCCTCTGGAGTCTCACGTCACTGAGAGAGGACAGGGGGTGGGAGGTCCTCTGGAGTCTCAGGTCACTGAGAGAGGACAGGGGGTGGGAGGTCCTCTGGAGTCTCACGTCACTGAGAGAGGACAGGGAGTGGGAGGTCCTCTGGAGTCTCACGTCACTGAGAGAGGACAGGGAGTGGGAGTCCTCTGGAGTCAGGTCACTGAGAGAGGACAGGGGGTGGGAGGTCCTCTGGAGTCACACGTCACTGAGAGAGGACAGGGGGTGGGAGGTCCTCTGGCGTCTCAGTCACTGAGAGGAGGACAGGGTGTGGGAGGGTCCTCTGGAGTCTCACGTCACTGAGAGAGGACAGGGAGTGGGGAGGTCCTCTGGAGTCTCAGGTCACTGAGAGAGGACAGGGAGTGGGAGGGTCCTCTGGAGTCTCACCGTCACTGAGAGAGGACAGGGGGTGGGAGGTCCTCTTGGATCTCAGAGGGACAGGGTGGAGGTCTCGAGTTCTATGAGAAGACAGGGAGTGAGTCTGAGTCGGAGAAGGCGGGTGGGAGTCCTTGGAGTAACTGAGAGGGGAGGTCCTTGGGTTCACCCTGAGGGAGGGTGGGAGTCTGGTCTAGCACAGAAGGAAGGGGGAGGTCCTGATCTCAGTACTGAGAGAGGACAGGTGGAGTCCTCGAGTCCATCAGAAGGAGGGTGGGAGGTCCGTCTCAGTCCTGAGAGACAGGGGGGAGGTCTTGGAGCTCAGTCACGAGAAGGAGGGTGGGGGCCTCTGGTAGTCTGAAAGGAAGGGGGAGGTCCTTGGAGTCTAGTCATGAGAGGACAGGGGTGGGAGGTCCTCTGGAGTCTCACGTCACTGAGAGAGGACAGGGGTGAGGTCCTCTGGAGTCTCATCACTGAGAGAGGACAGGGTGGGAGGCCTTGGAGAATCACTGAAGAGGACAGGGGGGAGGGGGGGAAAAGAAGGGGCTCTGGGGTGGGAGGTCCTCTGGAGTCTCACGTCACCTGAGAGAGGACAGGGGGTGGGAGGTCCTCTGGAGTCTCACGGTCACTGAGAGAGGACAGGGGGTGGGAGGTCCTCTGGAGTCTCAGGTCACTGAGAGAGGACAGGGGGTGGGAGGGTCCTCTGCAGTCTCACGTCACTGAGAGAGGACAGGGGAGTGGGAGGTCCTCTGCGTCTCAGGTCACTGAGAGAGGACAGGGGGTGGGAGGTCCTCTGGAGTCTCACGTCACTGAGAGAGGACAGGGGTGGGAGGTCCTCTGGAGTCTCAGGTCACTGAGAGAGGACAGGGGGTGGGAGGTCCTCTGGAGTCTCAGGTCACTGAGAGAGGACAGGGGGTGGGAGGGTCCTCTGGAGTCTCACGTCACTGAGTTGAGGAGGACAGGGGGTGGGAGGTCCTCTGGAGTCTCACGGTCACTGAGAGAGGACAGGGGGTGGGAGGTCCTCTGGAGTCTCACGGTCACTGAGAGAGGACAGGGAGTGGGAGGTCCTCTGGAGTCTCAGGTCACTGAGAGAGGACAGGGGGGTGGGAGGTCCTCTGGAGTCTCACATCACTGAGAGAGGACAGGGAGTGGGAGGGTCCTCCTGGAGTCTCAGTCACTGAGAGAGGACAGGGGGTGGGAGGTCCTCTGGAGTCTCAGGTCACTGAGAGAGGACAGGGGGGTGGGAGGTCCTCTGGAGTCTCACGTCACTGAGAGAGGACAGGGGGTGGGAGGTCCTCTGGAGTCTCAGGTCACTGAGAGAGGACAGGGGGTGGGAGGTCCTCTGGAGTCTCACGTCACTGAGAGAGGACAGGGGGTGGGAGGTCCTCTGGAGTCTCAGGTCACTGAGAGAGGACAGGGGGTGGGAGGTCCTCTGGAGTCTCACGTCACTGAGAGAGGACAGGGGGTGGGAGGTCCTCTGGAGTCTCACGTCACTGAGAGAGGACAGGGGGTGGGAGGTCCTCTGGAGTCTCACGTCACTGAGAGAGGACAGGGGTGGGAGGTCCTCTGGAGTCACTCACTGAGAGAGGACAGGGGGTGGGAGGTCCTCTGGAGTCTCAGGTCACTGAGAGAGGACAGGGAGTGGGAGGTCCTCTGGAGTCTCAGGTCACTGAGAGAGGACAGGGAGTGGGAGGTCCTCTGGAGTCTCACGTCACTGAGAGAGGACAGGGAGTGGGAGGTCCTCTGGAGTCTCAGGTCACTGAGAGAGGACAGGGGGTGGGAGGTCCTCTGGAGTCTCAGGTCACTGAGAGAGGACAGGGAGTGGGAGGTCCTCTGGAGTCTCACGTCACTGAGAGAGGACAGGGAGTGGGAGGTCCTCTGGAGTCTCACGTCACTGAGAGAGGACAGGGAGTGGGAGGTCCTCTGGAGTCTCACGTCACTGAGAGAGGACAGGGGGTGGGAGGTCCTCTGGAGTCTCAGGTCACTGAGAGAGGACAGGGAGTGGGAGGTCCTCTGGAGTCTCAGGTCACTGAGAGAGGACAGGGAGTGGGAGGTCCTCTGGAGTCTCACATCACTGAGAGAGGACAGGGGGTGGGAGGTCCTCTGGAGTCTCACGTCACTGAGAGAGGACAGGGGGTGGGAGGTCCTCTGGAGTCTCAGGTCACTGAGAGAGGACAGGGGGGGTGGGAGGTCCTCTGGAGTCTCAGGTCACTGAGAGAGGACAGGGGGTGGGAGGTCCTCTGGAGTCTCACATCACTGAGAGAGGACAGGGGGTGGGAGGTCCTCTGGAGTCTCACGACACTGAGAGAGGACAGGGGGGTGGGAGGTCCTCTGGAGTCCTCAGGTCACTGAGAGAGGACAGGGGGGTGGGAGGTCCTCTGGAGTCTCAGGTCACTGAGAGAGGACAGGGGGGTGGGAGGTCCTCTGGAGTCTCAGATCACTGAGAGAGGACAGGGGGGTGGGAGGTCCTCTGGAGTCTCAGGTCACTGAGAGAGGACAGGGGGTGGGAGGTCCTCTGGAGTCTCAGGTCACTGAGAGAGGACAGGGGGTGGGAGGTCCTCTGGAGTCTCAGGTCACTGAGAGAGGACAGGGGGTGGGAGGTCCTCTGCAGTCTCACGTCACTGAGAGAGGACAGGGGGTGGGAGGTCCTCTGGAGTCTCACACCACTGAGAGAGGAACAGATTACGCCTGCAGGGCATGGAGCTGAGGAAAGAAGTATCTACAGAAAATGCAGAATGCAGAGGAGAGAGAGGGGGAAAAGAAGGCCTGAGCATTCATAGGATTTACTAAGGTAAAACATACCTTCTTTAAAATGCCTGGGACCAGGAATGTTTTTTAGTTCTTTCTTTCTTTTTCTTTTTGGATTTGGGATTTTTGTTGCATGAACCTAATGAGGTATCTTGAGGATATCACTGTAGTCTAAACCCATATTCATTTATGTTTCATACCCAGCTTAGGCACGTAACTTGAAATAATTGCATAGACTATTTTAAATACTTTTGTATACAGAACAGTTTATGGTGTGAAATCCATCATGTATAAATAATATCATGTTACCATATTGGTATCTCAGGTTGTTTTTTTTTTTTTTCCCCAAATTTTGAAAGTTTCAGATTAGGGACACTCAGCCTGTCCCCTGTGAAAAGGGAGGTGGTGGTGACAAGAAGTGATAGACTGAACCCTCACCCCAGAATTCACATGCTAAAACTTAGTCAATAATATAACAGTGTCACCAGGTGGAGCTTTGTGAGGCAATTCAATAGCGAAGCGCATCCCTGGGGGCTGTTTAGTGACCTTCTAAAGAGGTACAAGGAACACACATCCCATTCTGCTTCTGCGCAAGGTGCCACCGTTAAAGCAAAGGACGGTTCTCACAAGACACCAAACCTCCTGTGCCTTCATCCTGTATTTCAAAGTCTCCAGAACAATAAGAAATAAATTTCGGTTATTCATGAATTATCAAACCTCAGGTGTTTGGTTATGGTCATCCAATGAGATTGAGAAAAAAAAAAAAAGGTATCAGGGCTGGAGAGATGGCTTAGCAGTTAAAGCATTTGCCTGCAATGCCAAAGGATCCCGGTTCAATTCTTCAGGACCCACGTAAGTCAGAGATGCAGAAGGGGACATGTGCATCTGGAATTCGTTGGCAGTGGCTGGAGGCCCTGGTGGGCCCATTCTCTCTTCTCTGCCTCTTTGTCTCAAATAAATAAAATGTATTTAAAAAAATGGTATCAAAAAGTCAGGGTGCTACTGAAACAAACTCCAGGCATGGGTCAAGTCTTTCCCAGGTAATCTTACAGATTCTGTTCACTAGCAGGGGTGACAGTGCTAGCCTTTTGCTCTGCTTAATATAAGGCAAAATCCTCTCCATTACCTGGAATTAATTGATATCAACCGTGATTTGAGACAAACTGTTTGACAAGAGAGCTTGCTGTGTACAGGTCACAGGCTCCTCAAAGAAAGGACCTGTAAGAGAATTTTCTCTTATGCTGGCTGGTTAGAACTGTCAGGGGACAAAAGAAAGAAAATGCCCATCACTCACTTAGACGGGCTCTACAAGGATCTGGTGAACCCCCAGGGAGTACTCACCGCACAACATCATTCTTCAAGACAGACATATCTCCTGGCTTCCATTTCCATCCCACTACTTACACCATCGCCAGAAAGCTCCCTACGGTAAGGGCTGGAATTTTAATACAACAGGAAGCTTCTTCCAGGCCATAGTCAGGCGCTGCTGTGTGACCTTAACAATGCCTACGGAGGACAGGCCTGCTCTCCTCTGTCTCAAGTCACCATCCTATTTCCCCAACCCAGCCCATCCTACATACTTCCACTTTCAGTCCAAAGGGGTTCATCTGTGGTTACCTGATCAACATGGGCCAGGAAATCGTTCACTTTTAGCTGCAAGCCATTGCTATCTTATTGCAGTTCCTAGTTGACCCTCTATTGCTGCTGGGTGTGCCCCATCTGACCCTTGAGCTCAGACAGGCGACTTGACTCTCCTTCAAAGAACCGCCTATCCCCTCAAAGTGCAGCATGGCCTCCTCTCTCTCCAGAAAGCTTCTGAAACCTTGCTTCCTCTTTTGTAATCATCTCTAACTGAGCTAAGCTGGCCCATCCTCCTTCCTCCAGCTCCTCATTTAAATTCCCTAGCCCTTGGATGATGTCACACCTTTCTTTTTCACTCGGGCTTAACTGATATTTTCAACCTCAGTTACTCTTTCAAATCCTATAAGTGGATCTAGAGAAGTAAGTAATTCTTACTCGTACCGACTACTCTTAGCACGCTCTACGTTCAAGAGCGTCATTCTGTTCCTTTTTTTTTTTTTATTTCTCATAAGTAAGAAAGCTAACATGACACTTTAGGTTCCTAATTTATAACTAGAGAAACTATAACACTCAGAAGTTACATGATTTTCCCCAAATCAGCACCAAGATGAGAATTAGAATTTGGAGGTCTTCCAGATCTCTCAGCCTATAATAGTGGGCAATATCACTACAAACCTGAGAGGGGAGCTTAGTAAAGGAGAAAAGGAATAGGGAACTATTTTTAATATAAGAAAAAAGCATACACATTTTTAAACAAAAGAATAACACATTTGTATATAACCTCTTACTTATCTAGGACTTATTTACCTGACAATCTCACCTACCTATGTGGAACACAGCCCAACATTTAATTCATAGAATTGACATCAAACTCAAGCAACTTTCTCATATAAAAACATCAGTGTGGCTTTATGCACAATTTTAACCCTGTCACTTGGTTTTCTAGCCTGCCAGCTGTGTGAAGTTCTGCGAGATTTGTGGTAACAAACTAGAATTGACGGAAGAATGACAGCTGTCAAGGTGAACAATCATTTGATACCATGAGTGGTATAGCTGTTAGAAAAGAATGATTCTCTGAGAAAATGGACGAAAGCTGGGTGTGGTGGTGCATGCCTTTAACCTCAGCACTTGGGAGGCTGTTGACAATCTCCAAGAGTTTAAGGCCAGCCTGGGCTATAGAAAAAAGGAATGAATAGCTATACAACTTGTAAATACATTATCTGTATCATAGTACAGTCAAGCCATTGCTATTCATGCTATCACCTGAAATAATTAGACATAGGTCTGGATAAGGAGGAAAAAATTTGAAGGTAGTTGAAAACTAGTTTTACTTTTCATTAAATAAAAGTACCAGGGCTTAGAGAAAACTAATTTCAAGATCATACTAAATCAGGAGTCTATCAGTTCCATAGAAAAGTTGTAACTGAGAAGGTGCTAAAAAAATACTTTAACTCCAAGTAAATGTGATTTCCTTCCAACTAGTTATCATGGGATCCATGACATTTATTGCAAACAATACTATCATTGAACCAAGCATTTCTGAAATATTTCTTCAGAAATAATATCGTGGGCTTAAAAATTATAATTATTACCACATATTAACTGTGCAAATTAACAGGATATGCTATGTCATTTTGGAGCACTTTTTGAAGTTGTCAAGATAAAATCTGGAATAAACTGAAAATTGTGATGTTTTGATTTTGCACAAAGTAAAATGTTATTTAGAGGCCAATGTTGTGAATTGGAAGATAATGACTTGGAGATTAATATGTCTGAAAATAAAGCCCATTCATAAGACAGTGAGGTTGATTTTATCTGGCTCAAAATGTCTCAGAGAATAAGCATCAAAAAGAGTCTTAAAATTATTTTGAGAAATGGTAACATTTATAACAGAGTAATTGTCTATATATATATATATATAATGTATAATGTATATATATAATGTATATTCTTTTTTCAACATTATTTCATTTATGTTTAATTACTTTCTAACATGGTCACATAGTATGCAATAGTCACATTGTCTAAAGCTTATAAATAAAGCTGTCAAATAATGACTTGAGCCTAAAAGTAGCCATAGAACTTACTGATTTTCACTATAAATGCTTTCTAATCACAGAGAATAATAATCAAAAAATGAAGTGGCTAGCTCTGATTGCATACCACATGACTCATGGTCTGTGCTTACTAAAGTGCTATTACATTTAATAGTATTAGTTCAAAGGCTGTCAGGAAGATTAATGAATAAAAAAACACATGTTCAGGATTTTAGCTTAGTGCTTGCTTCGCAAAAAAACATCCAATAAATTAGCTATTCATTTTTATTATCCTAGGAGGGATATTTAAGCTTAAAAATAATTTTCCCAAGGTCGGCCCTCAGTGGAATGTAATTTGCCTTCCTAAGTGATGCTCTTTTCTCACGTCATCTACCATTGGCTGGGTATCTTGACAGTGAGTTTGTTATTGAAGTTGCAGTCATCATCCATGCATCAAGATGCAGGCGCACACAGGTATGATATAAACAATTACCTGGAGTTCTTCAGTGGCCTTTGGATGCTGAGTCACCAGGCTGCTTCACTTCTACCCTTGAGTTCTTCTGGGTCTTTACTAATTCTTTCCTGTTTATAAAAAGGAAACAATTAGGGTGGAACGATGGCTTAGTGGTTAAGGCATTTGCCTGCAAAGCGAAAGGACCCAGGTTTGATTCCCCAGGATCCATGTTAGCCAGATGCACAAGCGGGCACACATGCCTGGAGTTCATTTGCAGTGACTTGAGGCCCTGGCATGCCCATTCTCCTTTTCTCTCTCTCTCCCTCTTTCTCTGTCAAATAAATAAATTCATTAAAATAAAGTATTTTTTAAAGGTAACAATTAGGGGATGGAGAGATTGCTTAATGGTTAAGGCACTTGTCTGTGAAGCCTAAGGACCCAGGTTTGATTCCCCAGCACCTACATAAGCCAGATACACAAGGGGGCACAAGCATCTGGAGTTTGTTTGCAGTGGCTAGAGGCCCTGGTGCTCCTTCCCTCCCTCTCTTCTGTCAAATAAATAAAATTAAATATTTTTTCAGGGTAACAATTAGAATTGTGAAGAGTAAAAGTATTTTGTGTACATATTTTTGCAACCTGCAAATAGCAAATAAGTTTGTTATTATCCTACAAATCCATAATTGTATTTCCATATGAAGCATTCCTAACTATGACATAAAATCTCTTTTATTCAAAAAGGGACTCCTTTTTTCAATGTGAATCCTAAATTTTTTCCCAGGCACTAAAATTGGTTTGCATTTGTGAATGGGTATTAGCTGTTAGACATAGTTTCATTTTTATTTACTATGATATGCATTATATTGTACACATGCATATGTATACATTTATAACATAACCATTTAATATGTTGGAGATATTTCTATGTCAATCCACATGTGAACTACTTCATTTAAAATTTAACTATGAGGGCTGGAGAGATTGCGTAGTGGGTAAGGTGCTTGTTTTCAAAGCCAAAGAACCTAAGTTCAATTCCCCAGGACCCATGTAAGCCAGATGCACAAGGTGGCACATACGCCTAGAGCTCATTTGCAGTGGCTGGAGGCCCTGGCACACTCATTCTCTCTCTATCTGCCTCTCACTCTGCTTCTTTCTCTCCCTCTCAAGTTAATAAATAAAAAGTATTAAAAATTAACTATGATATTTTATTCCACCTTTAGACATCCTGTAGTTTACTTGTCAATTTCCCTACTAATAAGCACTGAAGATTGTCCTAGGATTTTACTTAATAGCTTGCACTGTTTGCATACATGCTGCCTTCTTTATTTTCTCCAGAGCACCTCTGGGCAGGAAATTGTTGGATGATGCATGGGCATGTGCTTAGAAAGATGTAATGGCTCCATCTTTGCCCCTCCAACGCAGTACGACATCATTTTTACTTACCCTGAAGATCAACATGCATATGAAATTTTCAGAGAACCGATTAGTATTTCATTGTTTTCTTCTGGATGTCTTTATTTATTAGTGATGACAGTATTTTTTTTTCTATTATTAGAGTTAAGAAATGGCCAAGACAAGCTGTCTGTTTGTCTTTTCTCTGTTTTCCTAACAGGTTGGATTTACTTATTGTAGTGCAGACTTTCAATTTCCTTGATATTAGCTATTTATATCTGCTACAAATATTTATCTTACTTTCTAACTTGTTTCAACTTTGTGTTTGAAAAGTGTAATGCAATATTTCTCAATATACTATATCAGTTACTTTGTCATTGCTGGGACAAAATACCTGATCAAAGGCAGTCTATAGAAGGAAAGAATTTAACTCAGCTGACAGTTTTGAGGGGGAGTTTCATGATGGTGGGGAAGGCAGAGCAAGAAGGTGGTATCACATTGTCACCTCAGCATGGAGGAGGGAGGGAAGGAGAAAAGGGGAGAGAGAAAGAAGACAGAGAACAAGGAAGGAATGGCTATAACATCTTGAGGCCTTCCCCCAGTGGCACACTTTCTCTAGCAAGGTTTCATCTCCTAATGATTCCACAGCCATCCAGAACAGCCCAACCACTGGAGACTAAGTATTCAATTCCATGAATCTATGCAAGGCATTTACATCCAAAATATCACAATACCTATTAGGTTTTTGTGTGCCAAGTTCTCCAGATTTACCACCCATATTTTCTGCTAGCTTTGCTTTTTTATTGTTTTAAGACCATTTGACATGAGTTCTATCTTGTGCAAGAATCAGGGCTGATCACTAAATGTGCAATACTGAGCAGCAGCTCTCTCAAACTTATTCATCTTATATAATTAAAACTTTACACCTACTGACCAGAAAGTGCCCATTTCCCTCTTCTCTAGCCCATGAGAACCACCATTCTATGAATTATTTTTGTGTTTCTCTGTTTTTGAGAAAAGTCAAACATAATGGATGCTTTATATCAGGCAGTATTTGTCCGTTTTGTGACTGGCTTACATTGTTCCATTGGATTCACTGAGTTATCTATTTTGTCTTTTCCAAACACCTATAAAATTTAATAACTCCACAGTATGACACAGTAAAGTTTGACTCAGAGCAGTTGCAATGGCAATACATGCACACAAACAAGCTGGAACCCCAAGGCCACTCACTAGACACTTTCCCCCATTTTACTGTGCACCCCAATTATTCATGTGCTGCTAGCTTGAAAATGGTTTTTTCTTATGCTTGGAGCTCATCATTTCCCTCATAATGGTTTAATGTAAAAAAGTAAATAAATAAATCCTAATTTATCTAAAAACGTCTCATTAGAGGAAGACAAAATGGACAAGAATAGAAAACTCCTTTTACTGGCTGATAAAACTGAATTGAAAGAGAACCATTGTCCTCTCAATTCTTTGGAATATAAACAATCCAAATCGACTCAAACTTTTCTTCATTTTGCTTATCATGTTATGCTTCAGATTTTAAGGTTGTCTGTTTACATAGCAAGTTATTTTCTAAAACAAACCATGTAAGTACTAAGAAGGTTATATTTGGCAAACAAAAGATTAAATGATCAGTTTATATTAATATTCACATCCAAGCCCATTTATCTTGCATTTTATTACATTGATCTCATCATGGATAGAGGAACAAAAAGATAATTCATTTTTACTCATAGCTTCAAGTTCCCACAATTCATATCTCATACACATTTCCTTCTCATCTGTTGGAAAGATACTTGTGCAGTTCTATCAACTAGATTATGTGCTTATTCTACTTTTGGAACTGTATAATAAAGTCTATAAAAGAAAAGATATCCATTTTATAAGTTTGTTGTCATTGCTTTAGGATTCGAATTAGAGCTATCTGGCTTGGAGACCTAACAGCAAATGAAACCAGAGAGCTCCCAATATTAGGAGCATCACGGAATGTCCAGACAACAGAAAGGAGCTCACTTCCTCAGCTGCTCGGCTAGCTGCCGCTGGCTCCTCTCCAGGTCCTCTGCACTTTCCTGGTTCTTCTTTAAATCGCCCTCCAGCCTTTGCTTTTCTCTCTCACACTTCAGTCTGGCTTTCCTCTCCTGTCCAAGGGAACCTTCCAGCTGACAAAAGGGAAAATTACTTAACCAAATAAGTAGAGTTTCTACTTTACTACAAATGCCCACATTAACCACTTACTTTCATGAAAAAAGAAAAATACAAAAACAGATTCCGCATGTGATGCCTAGTTCTCCTAAGTATTTTGAAGGAAAGACTGGATTCATCAACAAGCTAACAAAGGCATCTAGAAATCACCGTGATGGCTGAAAATTCCAGAGATTATAGCTCATGAGATCTTTCTTGAGGAAATAACTAATAGCAAGTGGCCAGTTTGCCTTGTTTGATCACTTTCTAGTGAGGGGAAGCTTACTTTTTCACATAACAGCTCATTTCATGGATGGATAAGTTCATTTTCTCTGGAGTGTTTCTTCATAAGGAGTAAAACTGTTCTAGTATAAATTCTACCTACAGATCCAAGCTCTGTTCCCTGGAGCAACACCAAGAAAGTCTTTCTTTTGTGATAATCCATGACTATTTGGAGTCCCTATAGTGCCATTCATCTGCCTTCCTAAATCTCATCCTCTGAGTCCATGCCCCCGTCACTGCCTTGGTAACTCCTTCTAGTCCATAATATTATGCCTTAGTCAGAACATCCTAGTATCAGAAAGTTCAATAATGCAATACTTTTTATTCACTGATATGATTACTTTTCAGCAATAGAAGATATTCCCAGTTTCCAGAAAAGACATGAAATTCTAATTGGAGGGAGAGTTTCTGAAGGGGGGATATAAAACTCTGAAGTTAGATCAACCCCAGATAATTGTGTCTCCCAAATTCATGTGTTGACATGTTAACTCTCCACATTAAGATGGAACCTTTGTTAAGGAAGAAATCAAGGGGCATGAGGGTACAGTAAAAAGGCAGCCATGTATAAATGATAAAGTAGCCTTTTACTAGGTATCAAATCTATGAAATTTTTCATTTAGGACTTCTCAGTCTCTGGAATAATGAGAAATGAGAAATAATTTCTGTTTTCATAAGATGTCAAGTCTATTCTTTTTTTTTTTTTTTTTTTTTTTTTTCGAGGTAGGGTCTCACTCTAGCCCAGGCTGATCTGGGATTCACTATGGAGTCTCAGAGTGGCCTCGAGCTCACGGCAATCCTCCTACCTCTGCCTCCGAGTGCTGGGATTAAAGGCATGCGCCACCATGCCCAGCCAAGTCTATTCTTGTTTGTTTTAGCAGCCTAATAGATAATGACAATAAAGCATGTGTTTCTGTGCATGCAAAGCACCCACAATATCTTATATTGAGCTTTGTGAGATTGGCAATCCATGGAAATAGAAAAAAGTAATACAAGACACAGTAACAGAAGAAACTGACAGGAAATAAAAAATCAGATAAGAGAAAACCCTAACTACCATTTTTAGCAATTTCATAAAGACCAAGGGGACTTTAGGGACTAATAATGAGAATGAGTGTACACACTACATCAACTGGGAAGGAGGGAAGGAAGAATTATGAACTTAAACACTAAGACTAGTCTGAGCACTTTGATTTTATAGTGTGTTTAGAGGCAGAACCCTTTTAGAGCATACCCTTCAGAATCTTATAAGTGTTTTTAAATAGTGTAAGTAGGGTACCACCTGTGACTTAAATATCTTTCAATAGTAAATGAACTTCAACATACCACTGAAGACAAAACATGACCTTTAGAAACCAGTCTTTCACCATGAATGTCAAATAGATTAGTGGCATATCTCTGGAGGAAAATATCACGTTCTATGGGAACCAGTGTCTCAGAATCATAACCCTTTACTGTTCATCTTAATACTCTCCTCCCACTACCCAGAGCTGTATAAAAGTTGCATTTAAAAATTGATATTTTAGAGGCTGAATAGTAAAGTACTTGTCACATAAGTGAGTACATGAAATTGGATCCCAGGTACCCATAGAAAAATTGGATGAAGTTACAACCCTATCCCTCTTACATGGAGATGAAAGGCAGAGACAGAAAAACTCTGGAAGCTCACAAGTCAGCTGGCCCGGTATTTGCAGCAGTGAACAATACAGAGATCCTGTTTCCAACCAGGTGGAAGGTAAGGACGGACACTTGGTTGTTTCCTGACCTCCACACGTGTGTCATGGCACATTTGCAACTGCACTTGCACATATAAACACATACGCACACAGAGAGATTGCAAAAACAGATTAAGTGATGAACCTTACTTAATTGTCGGAGGTTAATGTTTCTTTTTAAATCCTTTATTTCCAAATCACGAGGAAAACACATCTTGCTAAGTTTTCCTAAAATTGTCAAGATAAATTAACTAATAAAACCTGGGCCAGCTATAGGGGGACATACTTACAACTCCAGCAGAGGTAGGGCAGTCGCAGGTTAGACTCCAATCTGTGTTCCATAGGAATTGTTGTCATTGAAACAGGGGGAGCTGAGGATGGCTGAACCCTAGTCCCAGTAGCACAGCCTGTAACCCTAGCTGCTTGGGAGGCTAGGACAAGAAGGATTCTAAGCTTGAGGCCCATGCGGGCTACAGAGTGAGTTCAAGGCCAGTCCGAATCACTTAGTGAGGTCATGTTGAAAGCAAAAGGAAGGTGAGACACGTAGGCACAGCCTGTGCCTGACTTGCAGGTGGTAGACACTCAGCTACGTGGTGCTTGCTGAGTGTCATAATTAATCTTCATTGTCATCTTGACTAGATGTCAAATCACCCAGGATACAAACTTATAGGTAGGATTTGAGTGAGTTTCCAGAGACATGTAACTTAGTTAGAAAAGACCTACTCTGAATGTGAATGGTTGCCAACTCATGGGCTGGGATTCCTGAATGAGGGGAAAGGAAGATGACAGTTGAGCACTAGCAGACTTCCTGACTGGACAAGGTTTTATGCTCCCACCACAAGGTATTCCATACACAGTGGGCTGTCACCCACAAACCAGGAGCCAAAACAAACCTTTCCTTAAGTTGCTTGTTAAAGGTATTTTGTCACAAAAAAAATGAGAAAAAATAACTAATATACAGAAAATTGCTGTGATAAGTTTGACCATATGGTGTGTAGACCTTTGGAACTAGTTTACGAGAAAAATGTGAAAGAACTTGGAACTGTGTAACACAGAATACTATAAGTGCATAGCTACTGGGCCATTCCTGTGAGAATTTGGAAGACCAGAATACTGAGAGATACACACACATTAGGGACCCAGCTCATGGGGTTTATAAAGAGGTAAAAGGCTAGATGCCATTTGTCTTACAACCTGGCGAAGAATCTGTCTACATTTGGCCCATGTCCTGAAATTTTGAGTGACGCTGACTCAAGAGTAATGCACCAAGCTGTTTGAAAGAAGAAACTTGAAAAGAGCATGCATCCAGGCTTCGGCATGGTTACTGCTCATGGCTCTTAGATCTACACACGTTCCTTGGTGAGGAAAGAAGTATGAGCAAGTGCAATGCTGCAGACAAGACAAGGAAGAGTAATAACCTGTACTTGCTGAAGAGATCAATGCCATTGAAAAGAAACCTCAAGCTATATCATGCCACAACAGGAAAGGGGCACTGAGAGCAAAGCCTAATACTGAAGGTTCCTATTTGTGAAACTACAAATGTACTGGAAAAGGGACTGTAAACAGAAATTTCACTTAAAGTGTTTCCTACCCCAAAACAACTATCTAGGGAACTGTTTTGCTCGGTTCAGCCAGCAGGGTGCACATAGGTCACGACAGCTGTAGTCAAGGAGACTAGACTACATGTATAGCTGGAAGTAGGTGGTGCTAGATTTTCAGGTTGCAAAATTCCAGGGTTACAAGCTCATGGATGTTTTCACCCATGTTCAATAAAGCTTCTGAGGCCAGAAAGTGTGTGGCAGGGTCAGATTTCCTGCAAAGAGATTCCAAGAGGCCACTGTGTGGGGCTTTGAAGGTGAAACCTAAGTTGCAGTGGAGATCAGAGGATACAGATATCAGGACCATTGTGAGTCCACTGGTGAAAGATGCAGGCCTGGAGTGGAGCAGCCCAAGAGAGGCTGCTTGTTCTGCAAGCAGTAGAACTACAGGAGTCAGACTACCCGGGTCTCCTGAGCACACATGATGTCACCAAGAAATGCAGAACCTGGACAATAGCTGTAGTGTTCAGTATTTGCCCTGCTGGGTTTCTGTCTTGTTTGGTCACATTATTTTCTTGATATATCCCAATTCTTGCCTTGTTAAATATAAATGCTTATTCTATTCCATTGTATATTAGAAGAGGATGTAACTTGATTTTTGACATTATAAGAGTTCATGTATAAGAGACTGTGTTATGTCTCAAAAGAGACTTTGTACTTTCGGCTCTTGGACAATGTTAAAACTGCTGTGAGACTCTCACAGATAAACTAAATGCAGTTTGTCTTAGGTGAGTCCTAAGACTTTTTCATTGTGAGATAAAATGAGATGAAAAATTGAGCAGGGTGAAATATTATAACTTACAAAATACGTTTTTGGACATCAAGTTGACAAGGGAGAGACTTGTCATGGTTAATCTTCATTGTCAAGTTGATTGGATTTAGAATGTCCTTGGAAACGCACCTGGGTGTGGGTTTGAAGGAGTTTCCAGAGAGGTGTGATTGGGGAAAGTCCCATCCTGAATGTGGGTGGCATGACCTCAGAGGCCAGGGTCCCCTACTGAATACCAAGCGAAAAGGGAAGAATCAAGCTGAGTACCAGTCTTCATTTTCTGTTTCCTAGGTGTGGACACAATATAACCGGCCGCCTCACACTTCCATTGTCATTCCTTCCACACCATGATGGATTGTAACCCTCAGAATGAACCCTTTCCTAAGCTGCTTTTGTCGGGTGTTTTCTTTTGTCACCAATGGGAAAAGTAAACTAATACAAGGAGCAAGTGCAAGCCCTGGATCACAGTTCTGAGAAGAAGGAAGGGAGGAGGTTCATTCCAGTGATACAGAGCAATGACAAGGGGGTATTAAAATTACATCAGAACTTATCTAACTTTCTGCTTTCAGTGCCTGCTTTTTATAATTAAGATCTCCAACATTCAGTACATATGCATTTATGATAAAGATATCTTCTTTTTGGCTTTTGTGCATGCAATGCGGTGTGTGTGTGTGTGTGTGTGTGTGTGTCTGTTTGATGTGGTGGGGTGTGGCGTTGTGTGTGAGGTGTATGCATATGTACGTGCTCTTGACGTACCTCGTGCACTTGCCTGAGGTAGGGTTCACCTGCGGTGGCTGAAGCAGAACATCAGGTAGCAAGCTCCATCACTCTTCTGTCTACTCATGCTTGGGCTGGAATTTCTTACTAAAATAGGAGTGTGCTGCTTTTTGCAAGCCTGGGTGAGACTCTGGTCTCTTTGCTCCTTTTTGCGGGACTTGGGTCACAGACATGCAAGGCCATGCCCAGATGTTTACATGGGATAAGGTGATTTGAACTTGGGCAGTTTCAGGCCCAGTCAGGCCCTCAGACTTGCTCAGGAAGCACACTTAACTGATGAGCCATCTCTCTGGTCCAGTTATATCGTCTTGATATCTTCCTTCTATTAGCATGCACAGTCCTTAGTTATCTATTCTGACCTATTCTGGCTTGAAGTCTACTTTCTAAATATCACAATAACTACGACAAGTTATCATTTCATGAATTGACTTTCATTGTATGAACAAAACATAGTAGTAACCTATTTTTATTTACTTTAAGTAATTTAATTGGTGAATTGAGGCCATTTAAATTTAAGGTTATTATTGAAGGGGGTTACTTATTCCTGTGGTTTTGTTGTATGCATTTTTTCATTGGTTTAATTATCATTTTTTTCTTTTCTCTCTGCCTTATTAGCATTAGAGATCTGCTGGACTACTGTGTGGGACATGGAAGATTCCTTCCCAGATCCCCTTTGTTCATCTATTCCTAAGAAAGAAATCTCGTTTGTCTTGTGTTTTCAAGACTCATGCTATCTTTCTTTCTCTTCGGTGTGGACTGCTTCCTTGAGAAATTTTGTTGCTGCTGCTATTGTTCAATTGGTTTTGGTTGAGGAGCATTGCTTTAGTCTGCGCTCATCTTGAAATGCCCTTTTGTTCTCCATCAGATTTAAAAGGTTGTTTTGTTTCATGAAGCAATCTTGGGTGGAGGTTGTTTACTTTTAGGGCTTTAAAACACTGTTCCCAGCTTTGATGGCTTTTAGGGTTGCTGAAGAGAGATCTGTTGTTATACAGATGTGTTTGTTTTTGTAGTTGAGCTGATGTTTTTCCCTCACAGCTTTAAATTAGAAAAACTAACTCCAATTCTTTTAAAGCTACTAAAAAAAAAAAAAAATAACAAAAAAATAAAAAATGCTGAAAGGAATTCTGCCAAACTTTTTCTAATCAGCATTATCCTAATACCAAAAACCATACCTGGATATTATAAGAAAGAGAAAAACGCTGGTATATATCCATAATGAGCATAGATGAAGAGAATTCTCAATAAAACACTAGTATTCATGAGCACATTGAGAAGACTGTGTACCGCAGTGGAGTGGTAAGATTCATCCCAGAGATGCAGGGATGGTTCAACAAAGGCAAACCACCACCCACACAATATAATACCTCAAAAACACATCAATAGAACAAAGACTAGGAACAATATGATCATTTCAGTAGATGAAAAACAAAACAAGAATATAGAAATTTCAGTAAGATCCAACATTTATTTATGATAAAATAAGTTAGGAACATATCTCAAAATACTAAGGGAAAAAAACTAAAAACAATATGGTACTATGTGGGGTAGAACAAAATTTGTGTCTTCTGAAATCAAAAATAAGATAAAGAATGTACACTTCGACCACTTAAAGAAAAAAAAAAAACTGGGGTTGGAGGATTGGCTTAGTGGTTAAAGCACTTGCCTGCAAAACTTAAGGACCTGGGTTTCACTCCCCAGTACCCA
This sequence comes from Dipus sagitta, assembly GCA_036346955.1. Lineage (NCBI taxonomy): Eukaryota > Metazoa > Chordata > Mammalia > Rodentia > Dipodidae > Dipus > Dipus sagitta. The sequence goes on from CM070774.1 coordinate 174,754,784, forward strand.
TAAAAGCCAGATGCACATTACAGTGCAAGTATCTGGAGTTCAAAGTGGCTAGAGGCCCATTCTCTCCTCTCTTTCTCTCTCTCTCAAATAAACAAAAATAAAATATTTAAAGATAATTAAAATGCAATGCTATTTTAAAAATACTAGAAGTCTTACCAAGAACAATTAGACACAAGAAAGAAAGAAAAGGGGACTTCCGGCCAAGATGTCGACCACCTAGCTGCGCTGCAAATCCCGGGGAAAGAAAGGCAAGATATTAAGGATATATAGTGGCTTTTAGGGGAGAGAAATCTGGGAGGGCACAGAGGTGGGGGAACAGGGAATCGCTGGTCCCCTTTCGGGCGGGTAGGCACCCCTCGCCCCAAATAACCCCTGCCGCTGCTGCTGCTCTGGAGCCCGCACAGCTGCCACCGCGCGCTGATCGTTCCCTCCGCGCGGAAGCTTAGACTGCTCCGCACCCTTGTCCACTCACCCACCTACTGAGTGTGCCAAGTCCCACAAACTCAGACTGTATCTCTCGCTTGCGTCAGCTCAGGTGCCACCCCCTACCTGCCTGCCACACCCGGCGGGCCGCCATTGTCCCGTGGCGGGGGAGTGCAGACTGCTTCCGGTTCCCAGCGTTCCCAGCCAAAGTCTGGGCGGCTTCAGTGCTTGGTGCCTCAGTGCCACTCCTAGCTCGAACGCAGGCAGCTGTGGCACAATACCGCTTGAGAACTCAAGCAATTTTGGCGCCCCTGCCAGGTAGTAGATAGGCGGCTTTGGCAAGTGAGATTATTCCCTGCGTGCGGAAGCTTAGACTGCTCCGCACTCTCGTCCACTCGCCCTCTGTCTGCCGCGCGGCTGTCCACAATTGTCCTGTGGCGGGGGAGCGCAGACTGCTTCCGGTTCCCAGCGTGCCCAGCCAGAGTTCGGGCGGCATCAATGCTTGGTGCCTCAGTGCCAATCCTAGTTCGAACGCAGGCAGCCTTGGCACATTACCGCTTGAGAACTCAGGCAACTTCGGTGCCCCTGCCAGGCAGTAGATAGGCGGCTTTGGCAAGTGACAGCCAAAGCCCAGGCTTCTTGGCAACGCCCCCAGTCTGCATAAGATTCCCATTGTTCTTGAGCCCAGGCTGATACGCCCACTTATCTGCCCATACACTGTCATGGGCAGAACACAGCGCAAAAGAAATAACATGAATAATCAAATGCAAGAAAATCCAATTAGATCACCCAGTCCCACAATGAATACTTCTAACCAAAACATAGAAGAACAAATAGGACCAGAACACCACATTGAAGCTATGAGCAATGCAACTCTAACCAACCTATTGGTAGAACTTGCAGGAAAGCAACAAAGGGCCGACAATCGTGTGGATGCTGCCATCACTAAACTAGAACTAATAGATAAGAAATTGGAAGGATTAGATAAGAAAATGGAAGGATTTCAAAGAGAGTTAAGAGATTTGAGGGAGAGTGAAAAAAAAGAAGACCTTAAAAATCAGCTGGCCATGCTAAATGAAGACATAAAGAAATGCAAGGATGAACTCCAAGAATCATCAAGAAAATCAGAAAATGATGTGAAAAGGGAGCTTGACAGAGGGATGGAAATTATACATAGAAAAATAATAGAAAATGCAAACTTAATTGAACAAGCCCAAAACTCACTAGAAGCTCTCAAGAATAGAGTCAGCCAAGTGGAGGATAGAAACTCTGATCTGGAAGACAAGATGGAAGAAACAGTTAGAGAGTTCAAAAATTTCAGTAAGTTTAAAAGCTCCTGTGAACAGAACATGAGGGAATTGTGGGATACAGTTAAACGTCCCAATATCAGGATCATTGGAATACCAGAAGGAGAAGAAATCCAGACCAAAGGCATGGAGAACTTATTTAACAAAATAATTGAAGAAAACTTCCCCAATCTCTTAAAAGAAAGGCCCATCAAGATACAAGAAGCCAAGAGAACTCCAAACAGACTGGACCAAAGGAGAAACTCTCCAAGACATATTATTATTAAGACTCTAAACATTGACACCAAAGAGAAAATCCTAAAAGCAGCTAGGGAAAAACAGCACACCACCTTCAGAGGTAACCCCATCAGAATTACTTCAGACTTCTCAATGGAAACCCTGAAAGCTAGAAGAGCCTGGAATGAAACACTGCAAAGTCTAAGAACCTATGGCTTCCAACCCAAACTACTCTACCCAGCAAAAGTATCCCTCATAATAGATGGTGAACGAAAAACTTTCCATGACAAAACTCAGCTTTACAATTATATGAACACAAAACCAAACCTACAGAGAGTATTTCAGGAAATTCTACACAGAGAAGAAAAAAATAATCAAACACAATTGCCTATAAGAAGCAGATCACAACAACCAAACTCAGAGTAGGCACAAAAAACTTCAATGTCCATGAAAACTCCAACCCACATTTACCATCACAATATGGCAGGGATCAAATCAAATCTCACAGTCATTACCCTAAATATTAATGGCCTTAATTCACCCATCAAGAGACACAAGCTAACAGGATGGATCAAAAAATTAGACCCCTCAATCTGTTGCCTTCAAGAAACCCACCTCACCATTAAAGACAGACATCTCCTCAGGGTGAAAGGGTGGAAAACAGTATTCCAAGCAAACGGGAATAAGAAACAAGCAGGTGTAGCTATATTAATATCGGATAAAATAGACTTCAAACCAAATATAATCAAAAAAGACAAAGAAGGCCACTTCCTACTTATCAAGGGAACGATCCATCAAGAGGATATTATAATCATAAATCTTTATGCACCAAACACAGGGGCACCACAGTTCATAAAACAAAACCTACTTGACAATAAAACAGAAATAACCACAAACACCATCATAGCTGGGGACTTCAATACACCATTATCAGTAATAGACAGATCATCCAAACAGAAACTCAACAGGGAAGTAAGAGAGCTCAACAAAACCATAGATCACTTAGACCTAACGGACATCTATAGAACTTTCCATCCCAAATCCACAGATTACACATTCTTCTCAGCAGTCCATGGAACATTCTCTAAAATAGACCATATATTGGGTCACAAAGACTGCCTCCACATATTTAGGAAGATTGACATAATTCCCTGCATGATATCAGACCACAATGCTATATTGCTAGAAATCAACAATAAAAGACCCACCAAGAATCCCAAAGGCACCTGGAAACTGAACAGCACACTTTTAAACAATAAATGGATAGTGGATGAAATAAAAAATGAAATTGCAAAATTTCTGGAATTGAACGACAATGAGAACACATCGTATTAAAACTTATGGGACACAATGAAGGCGGTCCTCAGGGGAAAATTCATAGCACTCAATGCCTTCGTAAAAAAGACAGAAAGGTCCCAAATCAATAACCTAACCATCCACCTAAAGGCACTGGAAAAATCCAACCCAAAGAGCTCCAGAAGGAAAGAAATAATTAAAATCAGAGCAGAAATCAATGAATTGGAAACCAAGGAAACAATTAAGACAATTGACAAAACAAAGAGCTGGTTCTTTGAAAAAATAAACAAGATTGACAAACCCCTGGCCAATCTGATCAAGCAAAAAAAGGTGAAGCTTCAAATTAACAAAATTCAAAATGAAAAAGGAGAGATCACAACAGACATAAGTGAAATTGGGAGAATCATCAGGACTTATTTCAAAAACCTCTACTCCACAAAACTGGATAATGTGGAGGAGATGGATAAATTCTTGGACACATACCATCTACCAAAGCTAAACACAGAGCAGATTAATCACCTCAATCAACCCATCACACTCATGGAGATTGAAAAAGTAATAAAAAACCTCCCAAAAAAGAAGAGCCCAGGACCAGATGGCTTCTCAGCTGAATTCTATCAAACCTTCATGGAAGAACTCAAACCAATCTTCCTCAAACTGTGCCACACAATTGATGAACAGGGAAAGCTACCCAACTCCTTTTATGAAGCTAGCATCACCCTAATTCCAAAACCAGGCAGAGATGCCACAAGAAAAGAAAACTACCGGCCTATTTCCCTGATGAATTTAGATGCAAAGATCCTAAACAAAATCCTTGCAAACCGAATCCAACAACACATCAAAAGCATTATCCACCTTGACCAAGTGGGATTCATTCCAGGAACACAGGGGTGGTTCAACATACGGAAATCTGTCAATGTAATACACCACATAAACAAGGTTAAACATAAAAACCACATGATCATTTCGATAGATGTAGAAAAGGCCTTTGACAAGATTCAACACCACTTCATGTTCAAAACATTGGAGAGAGTTGGCATGGTTGGTTCATATCTTAACCTAATAAAGGCAATATACGAAGCTCCGAAGGCCCAAATAATACTTAATGGAGAGAGACTGGAGGAATTCCCATTACGATCAGGAACAAGACAGGGTTGTCCACTCTCACCTCTGCTTTTCAATATAGTTCTGGAAGTCCTAGCTCAAGCAATAAGACAGGAGAAGGAAATAAAAGGGATACAATTTGGAAAGGAGGAAGTTAAGTTAGCTTTATTCGCTGATGACATGATTATATATGTAAGAGACCCGAGAGACTCCATCCCAAAACTCCTGAAGGTGATTAACTCCTATAGCAAAGTAGCAGGATACAAAATCAATGCACAAAAATCAGTAGCCTTCCTTTATGCAAAGGACAAAGATACAGAAAAAGAAATAAGGGATATAGTCCCATTTTCAATTGCAACAAAAAAAAATAAAATACCTTGGAATAACGTTAACCAAGGAAGTGAAAGATCTATACAATGAAAACATAAAAACACTCAAAAAAGAAATTGAGGCGGACTTGAGGAAATGGAAAGACCTCCCATGTTCCTGGATAGGCAGAATTAACATTGTGAAGAGGACAATCCTACCAAAGGCAATTTACAGATTTAATGCAATACCAATTAAAATCCCCACAGTGTTCTTCACAGAGATAGAAAAAATGATCTCAAATTTCATATGGAAAGGCAGAAGGCCTCGCATTTCCAAACATATCCTCAGCAAAAGAAATACCTCGGGAGGCATCACCATACCTGATCTAAAGCTATATTACAAAGCCATAGTAATAAAAACAGCATGGTACTGGCATAAAAACAGGACTATAGATCAATGGAATAGACTTGAGGACCCGGACTTTGGGTCAAGCAACTATAGCTACTTGATATTTGATAAAGGCCCAAACAATATACGCTGGAAAAAAGACAGCATCTTCAACAAATGGTGCTGGACAAACTGGATAACCATATGCAGGAAACTAAAACTTGACCCACACATTTCACCATGCACTACACTCAAGTCCAAATGGATCAAAGATCTTAATATAAGACCAGAAACTCGAATACTACTGGAAGAAAATTTAGGAAGTACATTCCATGATATAGGAATGGAAAAAGACTTCCTGAACAAAACCCCAGTAGCTCATGAACTTAAACCATCACTCAACCAATGGGACCACATGAAGCTGAGGAGTTTCTTTACAGACAAGCATACAATTAGTAAAGCCAATAGATTACCCACAGAATGGGAGAAAATATTTGTGGGTTATCCAACTGATAGAGGACTAATCTCTAGAATCTACAAAGAACTCAAAAATCTAAACAGTAAGAAGTCAAACACCCCACTCACAAGATGGGGCAAAGAGCTGAACAGGCAGTTCACAGAGGAAGAAATAGAAATGGCAAACATACACTTAAGAAAATGTTCAGCATCCCTAATCATCAGAGAAATGCAAATTAAAACAACTATGAGATTCCACCTTACCCCAATAAGGATAGCAAGCATCAAAAAATCAAATAAAAATAAATGCTGGCGAGGATGTGGAGAAGTAGGAACACTCATCCACTGTTGGTGGGAATGTAGGATGGTACAACCACTTTGGAAAGCAATATGGAGACTTCTGAAAAAGCTGAGTATAGAGATACCAACAGACCCAGTTATTCCCTTACGGGGCATCTACCCTAAAACCTTCAAACCACAGACTAAAGAGATTTGCTCAACCATGTTTATAGCGGCTCAATTTGTAATAGCTAAGAGCTGGAATCAACCCAGATGTCCATCACTAGAAGAATGGATAACTAAGATGTGGTACATGTACACAATGGAATTGTATACAGCAGTAAGAAAAAATGACACAATGAAATTTGAGGAAAAATGGTTGAACCTGGAACAGATCATTCTCAGTGAACTTACCCAATCACAGAAAAAAAATCGCCACATAGTCTCACTCATCTACAGCACTTAACCTGAATCTACCAAAGATACCTTACATACCCAGCAAGCATCTCCTAGATTAGACACTAGGATGGAAGGGGAGGGAGGGGAGGGCATCAAAGGGGTGGGAAACACAAATCTAGACCCAAACGGCAATGGTACCATAATCTTCTACTTACTAAAAGATAGACCAAATGGCTGATCCTTCACCAGGCCCTTACAGGGAACACCTGAACCACAAGACACTGGAGAGGGTAAGATTAAGACTAACCTTAATCTCCTACATCTTCCCTCCCTCACTTCCCCTCTCCCTGTCTCTCTCTCTCTTATCTCTAACTCTTGTATATTAGTTATCTTTTTCCTCATTTTCTTAGTGGGCACTGACCTGTAACTCCCAGAACCAGCATGGGGCTATCATCCACAATGAGCTTTTGATCAGAGAGACCTACAAGGTTTCCTAAAAGACAGACAGATTTCTGTCAGAGTACTTGATGACCCACCAAAGGTTAGTAGTAAGACCCTACTGCTGAAGATACCTTATGTGATTGACATGCAAATTAGAATGGCATGGCTGGAAGTTGGATGAGAGTCAGTCCCCAGACAGTCAGCGCGTCTAGTGCCAGAAGGTGCTACATGGGCGCCTGCGGGAAATTGACCAATATCTATCGAAGCAACGCATGGTCTGACCTACTTAGCAGCAAATAACTTATTGTGATGCCCACACAAGTGCAGTGGTGGCACACAGCCATGGTGGGGAGCCAACTGCTCTCAATTTGGCTAACTGATCCCCTCACTGGTATGGGACCCATAGCTGGAGCTGGGAAACAAGTCAGAACCATATCCAAACATAAGCCCACTCTCCAGTATCAAGCTACTATCAATTGTGGGCTACAAGAGGGCCTACACCTATTAAATTCTCTATAAAAAAAAAAAGTAAGGGTTATCTCATTTGTCCTGGTGCTAACTTACTCTCCGTTGGAGAATCTGCTTCTCTTTTTCAGATAGATGTAGACCCTAAGGAGAGAGCCACCCCATCATACCTCAAAAGGGCCCCGGCTGAAACTAAGAAAACTTGGAGAAACAAGCAAGGGGGCTGTTTTCCTGATGAACCGGACACCAGCACAAGGGGGAAGGAGATCAGCATAGAGAAAAATCAACTCCTACCAAATCAGAGAGCCAGAGCCTCAGAGGCCCTCAACACCTCATCACTGAAGCAGACCAAAAATGAACCCAACATGGCTCAGGGAAATTTTGCGGAAGAGGGGGCGGAAAGAATGTCAGAGTCACATGTTGGGTCGTGATATGCAGAGACATTTAGCTTACCCATAACTGTGGGCTAACTCCACAATGCATGACCCGTATACCTCAACAAGGAGGGGCCAAGGGGAGGGGGTAGGTCACGGATGAGCCTAATAATGGTACCAAACTGACTGTATTTGCTGAATACAGAACTGACTAATAAAAAAAAAAAGGGGGGCATCACTAAAAAAAAATATAAATAAATAAATAAATAAAAATAAAAAATAAAAAAAAGAAAGAAAAGGTATCTAAGAGGAAGGATTTAATATAATAATTCATTCTTGAAAATGATGATTTTTATATGCAGTAAAACCCAATAGTTTATCAAAAATTCAGAAATTAAAATTAATTCAATAAAATTGTAGAATATAAAGTTCAACATACTTACAAGTAGCAGTTTTGTGCCCCACAATAATGAACTGCCTAAGAAAAATAAATTTAAAATGTGACACTACTCACAGGAAATAAAAATAAATAAAATATCTAGAAATAAATTTGACCAAAGAAGTGAAAGAACTCCACAAAGAAATTTATCAAACACTGGTGGCAGACACAAAGAGTTGGAAAAATATTTCATGCTCATGGATCATAAGAATATTGCTAAAATAACCCTACTATCCACAGCAATCAACAGAGTCGATGCGATTTCCATCAAAAGATCAATGGCTTCCTTAACAGAAACACAACCCTAGCATTCGTGTGGAGCCACAGAAGATGCAGAATAGCCACTGTGATTCTGAGGAATGATGTGGAGCCATCACACACATACTTCAAAATGCAATACAAAGCTATGATAACCAAAAGAGAATGGTGCTGGCATGACAACAAACCAAAGCTACATTCATACAGCTGGTTTGGTTTGTTTGTTTTACGAAGACATCAAGAACATTCAGTAGAGAAAGGATCTCTCACAAATAGTGCTGGCAAACCTGGATAGGTATGTGCATGATAATAAAACAAGGTCCTTCCCACTCAACATATACAAAAACCAATGCAAAACTGGTTAAAGCCTAAATTCAAAATCAGAAACCATGGGCCGGGCGTGGTGGCGCACGCCTTTAATCCCAGCACTCGGGAGGCAGAGGTAGGAGAATTGCTGGGAGTTCAAGGCCACCCTGAGACTACATAGTGAATTCCAGGTAAGCCTGAACTAGAGTGAGACCCTACCTTGAAAAAAAAAAAGTAAGAAACTGAGCAATTATTACAATAAAATACTGCAAGATGTTGTGGGGGAGGACCTTTGAGATTGGACCCCAATACTTAGGGAATAAAACTAAGCATAGACACATGGGATTAAATGAAACTGAGAAGTTTCTGCTCCCAGAGGAAATAAGCAAACAGAATTAAAAGAAAATCTGCAATTTAGAAGAAAATATTTGCAGTTGATCCCACAAGAAATTGGTAGACAGAATATAAAAGAAACTAAAAATTCTGACCACACATACCAAAGTATAATTGGAAATGGGCTAAAGAACTTTCTCCAAGAATACACATGAATGGATAGCAAAAACATTAAAAATGCTCAATATTACAACACCAGCGATATGCAAATCAGAACAGGATGGACATTCTTTAAAAAAAAAACATTAAAAGTTGAACTATCTTATAATCTAATTATTTCACTACTGGATATACAAAGGATAAGAAACCCTTATACCACAAGAACATGTGTACTTCCATGTTTATTGTAGCATCATTCCCAATGGCCAAAACATTGGATCAACACAGATGCCCAGAACTGAAGAATGCATAAAGAAAATATAGTGTACCTCGAGGATGGGATGCTGTTCTGCCTTAAAGGGATTCAATCCTGTTGCAGCCAAATGTTAGGTGGAGTAAGTTATACTCAAAAAAAAAAAAAAAAAAAACAAATATCATAAGTTCTTGCACATGTATGGAAACTAATAAGCCAGTGTCAAGGGGGAGTGGGCCAAAACAGTAATCAGCACAGACGGATATGTGAGTGTTGTGGAGAGGTGTGAGGATGGAATGAAATACACCAGAGGCAGCCAAACACTTATGGTACTTTTATAGCCTAGGAGGGTGTGGTGGTTTGACTAGATGGCCTCCAATCTTTTCAGTGTTTTATTAGTTTGTAGCTTGCATCTGCAGCCACCTGGCTGGAGGGGGTGTCACTGGGCAGATCTTAAGGTGTGGTGGTGGGTTTGAGATTTCAATCTAAAGATATGCAAAGTATGCCTGGCTGGAGTTCCTGAAATGTGCTGTGCTGTGTGGCTTTTGACTTTTGGATTGTGCCTCTCTCTCTGCTTGGACCTGTGAAGGTAGGCCAGTTTCTTCTGCCATTCTAGAACTTCCCCTGGATCTGTAAAGCTCAATAAATCCCTTCCTCTAGAACTACGCCTGGTCTGGAAGTTCATCTCAGAGAAACTGAAGATGTCTGCTACAGAGGGCAACTTTTGTTTAAAACAATCTGTATTTGAAAACAGCTGACTCGAAAATAAAAGCGCAAAATTTCCACAACACAGCAGTGACGGCTGTTTGAAGAATTAGAGGTTATTACTATCTTCATTTGATTGCCACACATGGCATACAGTAATTAAATTACAACAATGTACCCCTGTGAAGTTGTAGAAATATATCACAGTGAAGAAAATTTTAAAATGTGTTACGACAAAAGACTGCCAACTAGCTAGAGCCCTCGCATGCACTTGCTGCCGTAGCTTCAGGTTTCCTGCGCGTAGGTTGCTCTTCTGATTCTCCTAGGTCTGCTGATGGGCCCCCAGCAGAGCCTGCATTGATCTCTGAAGTTTTCAGATACCCTTGCTTAGAGAGTCCACCTCCTCAATCAAGGACTTGACCCATGGGTGGAAGACAAGAGCTACTTCATTAGAGCCTCCACCTGCAGCTGGACATAACACTCAGAGACACGTTCTCTTTTTTTTAAAAAAAAAAAAAGACCAAACTTCTCATGCCATCAAGAGTGTAGCTGGGCTGGAGAGACGGCTTAGCAGTTAAACACTTGCCTGTGAAGCCTGAGGACCCCAGTTCAAAAGGCTCAATTCCCCAGGACCCACGTTAGCCAGATGCACAAGGGGGCCCATGTGTCTGGAGTTCATTTGCAATGACTGGAGGGCCTGGTGCGTCCATTCTCTCTCTCTCTCTCTCTCTCTCTCTCTCTCTCTCTCTCCTGCCTTCTCTCTGTCTGTGCTCTCAAATAAATAAATAAATAAATAAGCCACGTAGCCAAATCCTGACATGCTACATTGAAATTGTAAGTTCACTTTCCTTCCACAAAGATGATCCATTTTCTGCCATGGGTCAGGAAATGGAATATTTTAGTCAATGAAGCTCATGGCTCTACAATAACTAAAGGTAGTTTAACTTCCTTTTGAAGGCAGAAAGCATGTGCTGACCATGTTGTGCCTCCGCAATCCTAGAGAATGGCAGTGTAGGAAGGGTTCAGGTAGGCAGCATATGCAGGAGGGGAAGCCGACTATCAATGCCATGATCATCTCATGGAAGGGAAGCAAGAACACATAACCTGGTACTTTAAAAAAACAATTAGGGGCCTGGAAGGATGGCTGAGAAGTTAAGGCATATCTCTATGCCTGCAAAGCCAAAGGACCCAGGTTTGATTCCCCAGGAACCATGTTAGCCACATGCACAAGGTATATCTGGAGTTTGTTTACAGTGGCTGGAGGCCCTGTTGTTTAAGGGTCCGAGAATTGCTGAAGAAAGACCCCGGACTCAAATAGCATATAAAAGCAAAGAGCGTTTATTCTGCAGAATCAGCCAGCATGCGGGGGTCACCAATTCATACAAAATGGCGACCCTGAGAGGAGCACGCAGACCCCTTTTAAGCACAGCTAGGAGGATCTTAGGAGGGTTAAGTCATCTTCTAATGTGATTGGCTAAGCAAGAAACAGTTACATTTGTATACCTTTCATTGGCTGTGGCCCAGATTTTACCATCCTTGGACATGTTTAGACATACGTTAGAGACTTTGCAGGAACTGACTCAGCCCTGGAACCCACTATCTTGGGCAAGTCCTTTTTTTGGTCATAGTCCAGAGGTATTGTAGGAACTGACTCAGGCCCCTGGGCGGCTATCTTCCCCGGCCACATGTCAGGGTCACTGTTGATTAATAGCCCTTTGTTCGTGGTCTTCCCCAGAAGTTTTGCCTGCCTCTCTGGGAAACTGAAACTTAGGCCTAGCTGTAAACTGGAGCAAATTTGGTCCTCTCATGCCTATTCTCTCTCTCTCTCTCTCTCTCTCCATCTCTCTCTCTCTCCCTCTTCTTCTCTCTGTCTGTCAAATAAATAAAATATTTTTAAATTTATTTGAGAGAGAAAGAGTAAGTATGAGCCCACCAGGACCTTCAGCCACTGCAAATGAACTCCAGATACATATGCCACTTTTGCATCTTGCCTTACATGGGTGGTGGGGAATCAAGTCCAGGCCATCAGGTTTTGCAAGCTAGTGTCTTTAACTGCTGAACCATATCTCCATTTAACCTCCCCCTCTCCCAGCCCGCTAGCTGCTATTTAATCTTCCAAACTACAGTTTTATTTTGGAGATTACCTATTTATCAAAGATCCTATTCTGACTCTTCACTAGTCAATCCGTATGCACATGTGTAAATTAAAACTTACAGCTAACACACAATTCCAGTTTACTTTTTCGGTTATTTTTGAGATAGGACCTCATGTGTCCCCAGCTGGCTTCCAATATTTTATGAAACCAAGGATGTCTTAGGTCTTTCTGCCTCCACCTCCCAAATGCTGAGATTATAGGCATGAGCCATCGTGGCTGATTTTATGTGGCACTGGGGACAGAACTCAGGGCTTCATGCATGATAGGTAAACAATTTACTGACTAGCTACATCCTAGCCTTCCAAAGTCCTTAAGTGGAATTAAAGAGATGACTTCAAGGACAAATTCCAAATCACTGGCAGAGCGGGGATTCAGACACATTTCAAATCACCTTTTGACAAAGGGCACTGTGTTTATTCTCCTCCATAATGATATTTAGAGACCTGACGAAACCATTTTGCTCTATTAGATTTCAGGGGCTGTAAAAGAAAGCAAATGAAAATGGTTCATTTGGCCAATTAAATGAGGTTCTAGAAACTCAAACTGGAAATGTGAGGTGGGAAAAAAAAAGTTCCTCAGACAGTTGACTTTCTGCCCAGTCTGGTTCTCCCATCACTGAGAAGCTGCTGGCCACAGTGTTAAATTAATTAACTAACAGAGCACCGCCCCTGGTTCGGGAGCCTGATTTGAGAAAGGAAGCCTCACAGAGAAGTATCCTGGGTTCTCTTTCACACTTCTCTGACTTCCCCAATATTGTTTCCAGGTCATTGATTTCTTTCTTCAACTCCAAACATTCATCTTCCACTTTCCGCCCCGTGGCGGTCAGCTCAGAATTTATCTCCTCTTCTTCCCCCGCCCGCCCAGCAGCTCCTTCACTCTGGCCTCCAGCTGGGTATTGGATTTCATCAGTGACTCACACTGAGCTTCGGCATTGGCCAGGGTCTCTCACTTGTGCTATGATGAGGAGAAAATTGTTGCCAACAGCTGCAAGTGATTTATCAGCTGAGAGAAGACGCTGCTTAACACATAGCGAGGAGATAATTACCTGCCCTGTGTCCAGGACTTTCACCCTACCTTTCCCAGGCAGCTGAAATAATATTCCCAGGCCCCCTTTCCAGTTGTTGAGAAGAGGAGGAGAAGCGTGTGTTTGGAAGTGCTTTTGACCTTTCAAGCCCACTCTAGAGAAGAAAGGACCTCTCCTAAAGCACTTAATAGCATCCTGGTGGCCTAAAGGAGCTAACACTGGGTCAGCCATCAGTGACTGCTGCTTAGGGGACGTGGCAATGAGGCACGTATTTTGCAGTTGGTACCTGTTCAGGATCTAGTCGTTCGAGAAAGTATTGTTTCCTTACATAATAGAATATTTATAACATTATTATAAATGTCACAATGCACTTGTCTAATATACATTAACAAATTGAGCTGAGCTGTATACTTTTATGCACAGGTTGAATTTAGAATTCATGAGGTTACTTGCAAGTCACTACCTAGATTTCATGACCATTTCCAGCTAAAATTTTTCTCTTAAAGTTTCTGCCAGCAGCAAAGTTGTACACACACACACACACACACACACACACACACACATATGGCATCAAATATACTTTCTATTATCCCCCCACACACATATATGGCATCAAATATACTTTCTATTATCCCTTCACATACACTGCTTCCAAATCTCATGGGGTGACCCATTATTCCTGTGTTATGGGTCAAATATAAAATGAAGAGGGTTTTGCTGGTAAGGACCTTTCATAACTTTGAACCTCTCAATTTGTCTTCTTCAGAGGCTAAATCACGCCTCTTTGTCAGCAAGGTTTCGTCGCAGTCTTCTTCACATCCTGCCTCATCTTCCATCTCTACACCTCGTCCATCCTCTGCAATTGCCAGTTTGGGCTTTTTTTTTTTTTTTTTTTAAGCTATCCATGTGCCTCACTTAAATTATGTTAACTAATTAGACCAAGACCAGAATAAAATTAAACATCTAGTCTATTAGCAACTTCTTCAGCAAAAATAGCTAGGGAGGACAGAATACTACAGTTCCAACATTGCTCAGATCCAGACGAGAAGGGACTAATTTAAAAAAAAAAAAACATGTTAAGACATTTTGATGGGGTCCATGCAAACCTCAGAACTCTAATGTCTCAGAAACAGAGATACTTGATTTCGGTTCATACCCTATTTCATTCAGTCTGTGTACAGACCCAGTCACCAACACCAGAAGCATCCAAAGCCATCACCAATCCCTGAATCAGACATGACAGTGGGGGGTCAGGGAGACGGCTCTCAGTGGTAAAACGTGCTTGTTTGCAAAGCCTGCCAGCTGGGGTCCAATTCCCCAGCTACCCACATTAAGTGGGACAGGCGTTTATCTGTAGCAACAAAAGACCCAAGTGTACCCAAGTACAAATTAAGTAAAAATAAAGGAGATGGTTCAATCAGTAAAATATTTGCCACACAAGTATGGAGACCTGAGCTCAGATCCCGGGAATTCATGTAAATACCACCACGTGTGCGGGGCAGCCTGCCTGTAATCCCAGTACGCAGGAGGAAGGTGGGGTCAGGGGATCCCAGGAACAAATTGGCTAGCTGGACTGGATGAATCAGGGAGCGCTGGGTTCAAGTGAAAAACCCTGTCCCAACAAAATGGAGAGTGACCAAGGAGGACACCTGACATCAACCTGTGGCCTCTACACATACATGTGCATATGCACCAGGCACATATGAACATGAATATATACAAAACACACATATACATGCACATATGCCAAAACAAAAGAAAGACACAGTAGGAAGATCTTGTACCTAATAGAGTTATTATATTATATTAGGGATTTGCAATGTTAATTGGAATGGGTTCATTTAATTCTGTTGATATTTTGATTGAGTGAAGGACTTCCAAAGAATTTTTGATCCCTTTGGAGTTTAACTGTCCTTTCAAAAATAACATTCTATGATTCTGTCCACTTACTACTTGTAGTTATAATTTTGACATACCTCAGCCTTCATGGGCTTGCTCTGGAACTTACTCGAATGTTTTCTGTGTTCCCCACAATGATCTGCAACATGTATTCTGAGAGTTTACCTACCATGCCTGTGCCCCTGTGTCTATCTCTCACAGGCCTCTCGCCCTTGACAGGAGGAAGGAATTATAGGAACTAGAGACCAGGTCTCACCAAGGCTGCCTTCCCTTTAAGGAAGGCCGAAATACGTTATAATCTCTGGGTTTTGTGGTCTGGGTCTTCAGCTAGATTTGAACTATCTCCAGGGAATTTGCATTTTCCACAAGTATTCCACACGGGGCTGGTATACACCAAGACTCTAGAATTGCTCAGAACTGTGGCCTGTTGGAAGATTGGCAAATAGCATAGTGTCCAATTACAAAAACAATTTTGGCTAGCCTAAAATGACTACATTTTCTCTGTTTTAGAAGGCTTTTACTTTGATTTCTGTAAGCATAAAAACAGATGTGTATGCCAATTAAATAGCATAGTAGGGGCTGAAGAGATGGCTTAGAAGTCAAGAGCTTGCGTGTGAAACCTAAGGACCTGGTTCGAGGCTCGATTCCCCAGGACCCACGTTGCACAAGGGGGCGCACGCGTCTGGAGTTGATTTGCAGTGGCTGGAGGCCCTGGCGCACCCATTCTCTTTCTCTCTCTCTCTCTCTCTGCCTCCTTCTCTCTCTGTCTGTCTCTCTCAAACAAATAAATAAATAAATAAATAATTAAATAGCATAGTAATAAATGTACACATTTATCACCATCTGATCTTAGACAGAGGCCATTGGACACACAGGACTCCTTTGGTCACTTTAGATTTAAAGATAATTTCAAAATCAGGTAATATGATTCCCCCAGCTTTGTTTGGTTTGTTGAAGAATGCTTTGGCTTTGGGGGCCTTTTGTGGTCCAATATGGATTTTAGGATTTATTTTTCTGTTTCAGCAAGGTTAGTCTCTTCAGCAAGTAGTGTTGAAAATTGGATATCCACGTGTAGGAGAATCAGCAGACTCTGATTTCCCATAAGGTGGTGCAGGTATCTGCTGCAGGCCTTCAACTAATATGATTTGAAGACTTAAGTGTAAGCCCTGAAACTGTAACACAACTATAAAGCCAGGGGAAACTTCTAGACCTTGACCTGGAAAATGATGTGTAATATGACTTCTAATGCAAAAGATGAGTAATATAAGTCAATGGAATTATATCAAATCAGAAAGCTTATGACAGCAAAGGAAGCAATCACCTAAACGAATGGCTAAAAAAAAAAAAACCCAAGTAAAATATCTGATGAAAGGTTAATTTTCAGAATATATAAAGAATGTGGACAACACAATAGCATAAAAATAAATAACTCATTAATGACTTGACTGCCATCCTATATATCTGCATACTGTATTTTGATCATAGTCACCTCCCATCACGCTCTGTTGATTCCACCCTCCCATACCCCTCCATGGAACCCCTCTTCCCATGACTAGTCCTTCTACTATTTTTAAAAATATTTTATTTATGTATTTAAGAGTCAGAGAGAGAGAGAGAGGGAGGGATAAGCAGACAGAGAAAGAGATAGCAAGAGAAAGAATGAGCGTGCCAGGGCCTCGTGCCACTGCTAACTCTGAATGCATGTGTCACTTTGTGCATGTGTCTTTAGGTGCCAGACTCAAACCCTGGGCCATCAGACCTTGCAAGGGAGCATCTTTAACCACTGAGCTGCATCTCCATCCCCCTTCTCCTATTTTGATGTCTTTATTTTTGCCTGTCATTACCATCCATGGCAACATGCTAGTGGTCCCAATATTGTGCCGGTAACAACAGCCAGTGTGAAGTGAATACAGTGGCCATAAAACAACCCTCCCCATCCTCTGTTCTTTCCACCATCTCTTCTGCAATATTCCCTAAACCTTGGCATTTAAATGTCACTTCTCTTTAGCTCAGTGATGAGTTTGAGCCTCCCCAGTAGCCACCACCATCTGCAAAAAGAAACTTCACTAATAAAAGTTGAGAGCAGCACTACTGTATGAGCACATACGAGACAGTTAAGCAGACCATTTTGTGGGCACAACACATCCATTTGGATAAATAATAGTAGTAGCTTCCCTCTAAGCACCTATGACCTTCCAAGCCGAAGGCTTTTGTCCAGAGTTTTAGGATCAAGCCTGAATTCGTTCCTGGGGAGTAGACTTCAAATTTATAGACCATCTTGTTACCCCTATGACAGTCATGCCACTATTGCACTGTGGGGACATCTTGCCTGGCTGGCCAGTTGTGTAGTTCACAGGTTCATTGCTGGTTAAGACTGTTGATTTTTCTCTGCCAGCAGCCTGCATTCACTTTCTAGTACTAGGGCAGCTAGCCAGCAAGGATGAGGATTTCAGCTCAGTAACAGTTTGAATTTGTAGTGTCTAAGCAAGTGACGCATGTTGTGTCTTCATCAATAGGGTCTTGCCTTCTAGTTCTGGTGGGGAACCAAGAGCATTGGCAATAGCGTATATTGTTTTGGGGTCCTCCCTAACCAACAGCTTACCACAATGTCTCCTACCCCAGCACTGGGTTTTCCCTATAACAACCTAAAGCTTAAATTTTGTTTTAATTATTTAACAAAGAAGCAGATTTCCATATATCTTAATCTTATTGTTTTTAGTTTAGGTTAGTCTACCCTCTCCCACTCCCATCCCCCTCCTTAGATCTCTCTACCCCAAGTATTCTGCTCTCTCCTTATATAGCTGTGATCCTGTCCCTTTAACTTTCTCCATCCTCTCCTCATGTCCTCTTTCTAGCACCTTGGACTCTAGCACTGACCATTACTCCCCATTACTCCATATTACATGCAAATCTAAAAGTTCAGTGTTAGGATCCACATATGTGAGAGAACATGTGGTGTTTATCTTTACATGGGTTACCTCACTTAGTATAATATTTTCCAAGTCCATTCATTTTTCTGCAAATTAGAGAATTTCACATTTTCATTATAGCTGAAAAAAATTCCATTGTATACATACCACACCTTTATTTCCCATTCATCAGTTGATGGACATCTTTGTTGATTCCATTTTCTAGCTATTATGATTAGGTCAGGAATATGCACAATCACATATCTCTATAGTAAAGCTTAGAGTCCTTAGGTGTATATTCCAGGAATAGTATAGCTAGGTCATATTATAGATATATTTTTAACTCTTTGAGGAAACTCAGCACTGTTTTCTATAGTGGCTCCACCAACTTACACTCCCACCAACTGTGAGTGAGTGTTTCTGCTTCTCTATACCCACTCTATCATTTGTTGTCATTTGATTTTTGGATGATAGTCATTATGACCAGAGTGAGATGGAATCTTAACGTAGTTTTAATTGCTATTTCCATGAAAGCTAAAGATGCTGAACATTTTTTAAGATATTTGTTGGCCATTTGTATTTTTTCTTTCTTTTTTTTTTATTTTTGAGGACTCTCTGTTCAATACCATAACCCTTTTTTATTGAATAGCTTTTTTTTTTAGTTTTTAAAATATTTTACCTTGTATCCTCTACTTTGTATTTATCTGACAGTAATTCAATAAAGCTTAAAATTAACAACAAGAAAAAAATGATAGAAAATACACAAACTGCTGGAGATTGACCAAAACATTATTGAACGATAAATGGGTCAACAAAGAAATCAAGATAGAAATAAAAAGAATCTGTGAACTAACCGTAAATCGAAGCACAACATATCAATGCCTGTGGAACTCAATGAAGCCGTCCTAAGGGAAATTTTATAGCTCTACAGGCCTCCATAACAAGGCAGAGAGATCTCAAATAAATACCTCAGTGAGTTACCTGAAGGCCTTAGAAAAATAAGAACAAACCAAATCCAAAGAACCAGATGAAAAGAAATAAGCAAAATCAGGGCAAAAATCAATGAAATAGAAACAAACAAACAAACAGGCAATTAGAGAGCTGGTGGAAAAAAAAAGTTGGTTTCTTGAAAAAAATAAAAAAGATTGGCAAACCCTTATTCAAATTAACCAAAAGAAAGAGAAGAGCCTAACCAATAAAGCTAGAGATGAAAAAGGAGACATTGCAGCAAATACCAATGAAGTTGAGGGAATCATGAAAACATACTTCAAAAACCTATATTCCACCAAACTGAAAAATCTAAAAGAAGTGGATGAGTTTCTTGATGCATATGACCTACCAGAGTTAAAATGAGATGTAGTAAATAAACAGATCTATAGCAAGCCATGAAACTTAAGCAAGCAATTAAAACTCTCGCAATCAAAAAAGTCCAGGTCCAGAGAGGTTCACTAGAGTATTGGTTCAGGCCTCTATCGAGGAACCAAAACTACTGCCTTTTAAATTGTTCCAGACAATAGAAATATTGGGGGGGGCTCTCTAACCCTTTGCATGAAGCCAGCATTGCACTAATGGCAAAACCAGGTAGATTAAAAAAAGAAAGAAAAAGGAAAATACAGACCAGTATCACTGATGAACATAGATGCAAAAATTCTCAAGACAGCCGGTCATGGTGGTGCATGCCTTTAATCCCAGCATTCAGGAGGCAGAGGTAGGAGGATCGCTGTGAGTTCAAGGCCATCCTGAGACTATATAGTGAATTCCAGGTCAGCCTGGGCTAGAGTGAGACCTTACCTTGAAAAACCAAAAAAAAAAAAAAAAAAAAATCTGAAGAAAATACTTGGGTAACATGAGTTGGAAGATGGTGTGTCCGACAGATAGGAAAGATTTGGAAACATCATTGCTAAGTTTTGAAAAAACTTGGCCATGTCTAGCCAGACCTATGTCCAGAACAATCCTATCATTAGCTCTCTACCCAAGTGGATTGCTGAATTAGAATGTGAACTGGGAGCCCTCGCCACAGCTAACTGCATGGAGGAGGTACAAGGGCTACAGGACTTGGCCTATCAACTGGGGCTGGGTGGCATGGGGAAAATCCCTCACCATTCTAAAGAATCCCAACAAGGATCAGCTGCTTGTGGACAGATGCCCAAGGACTGCAACCAAGTTTTCTTGCCACTGCAGCTCTGGTGAAGGTTCCTTGAGAGAGACCTGGAAGCTGGACCTCCACGGTTGCCCTTGTCTCCTGGTCCTGGCACTCTGCCCCTCTGAGGACACTTGGTGGCAAGAGAAGAGTCTGCTCTACTCAAGGATCCTTGCCTTTACTTAGTCAACTTCAAAGCCATGGGTGTTGGTAACACACCACATGTTCCTGTTATTCTGAAAGGTCAGAGTTGTGCTGTGTTGTTTGCAGAAATGATTCAAGAGCCTCGGGGTCCCCTAGTTGATTTCAGTCTATGATGGCAGTTGTGGTGGTTTGAATAGAATATATGGCCCCCAATATATTCAGTTGTTTATTTGTTTGTAGTTTGCATCTGCAGCCACCTGGCTGGAGGCAGTGTCACTGGGTAGATCTTTAGGTGTGGTGGTGGGTTTCAGATTTCAATCTAAAGATATACAAAGTGTGCCTAGCAGGAGTTCCTGAAGTGTGCTGTGCTGTGTGGCTTTAGGCTTGTACTTCTCTCTCTCCGCTTGGTCCTGTGAAGGCAGGCCAGCTTCTTCTGCCATTATGGAACTTCCCCTGGATCTGTAGGCTTCAATAAATCCCTTCCTCCATAACTGTGTCTGGTCTGGAAGTTCATCTCAGCGAACCTGAAGCTGTCTGCTACAGCAGTCGTTGGTGACACACTGGATGGGTTCTGTTGAGGAGCTCTACTTGATCTCTTAGCAAGTATTCATGATATGAGGAGATAAGAGACTAACTTGATTCTGGGCCAGGCTACACATCCTGCCTGACCTGTGGACTCGATAGGATATATAATTGTTTCCAAGACTCGACAGCTGGAGAAACCAAAGCAGAAACTTCCCAGTGTCCACCTGCTTTGTAAATTCTGTATTTCTCATGTTACTCCTGCCCTAACACCACCCTCTCCCCGCCTCCAAGGTCTGACCACAGGTGCCTTGCTCACTAAGTTACTCTGTGTAGAGTGAAAGGGCCATGCTATGTCTCCTTAGGATCTAGAACTTACAACCAATATGAAAGTGACCAAAAGGCCTTCAGAGTTCTACTTAGTCTGTTACAGATATAAATGAGTCAGTATGGCCTAAAGACAGAAGGGCAAGGTTTTATGAGAGATCCCATCTGGTTGAAAAGCTAAAATCTGTAGTTGATGTAGGATGTGCTATCAGGTAGTAGCAGCATTTTGCCCCCTTCTTCTCCTCACAGAGGACATCTCAGATATTTCACCTATATAACAAAAGCAAGCACATCAGAATTTTCTGGCTTAAATTCAACTTGCATGGAGTTATTTTCCAGTTAGTTCTATGTGTCTGTTAAAATCTGAAAATCCCACCACCTATGAATAAACCAGTTATATGTATTTTCTTACATTTTGAGCAGTACATAGTGTTTCCTAAACTTTGGTAGAAAGTCTGTCTCTGCAGCAATGTAGTTCAAGGGAGCTTGGATACAGGAAAAGCTGTGATCAGGGTTGTGGTCTTGAATGGCATTCTCAGTTTCAGAGCTGACCCTGTGATCATTTTCTGTCATTTGCCCTCATGGTAAAATCCCTCATGGTAAAAATAGTATTGGGCTTTTCCTTAATTAATACCATTTAATTTTCAGAATAATTTCACTTTTGATAGGAAAATAACGATTCATACATGACACAAAAGATGAATATGAGAAAACATATATTCCATTAGGATATTCCCAGAAGGGCCAGTTATACAGGCTTTGCTTTTAACTTAGCCTACAATTGACATTTCTTGATCTCACTAAATGTGGTTGAAATATGTATGTACAGCTGGTCAGAAAATAGTGCCATAATGTCAAATGTTTTTCTTTACTCTATTTTGATAGCTCGTGATATCAGACACTTTAAAGTGTTTTGGGAATTTGAAAAGTGTGTCGAGAATACTGGGCTACCTTGCCCAAACCAACTCCAGTCTATAATGGGAAGCCAGTTAATGGGTCTTATGATCAGTTATGGACTTCTGCTTTTATTGATATATATCTATATCTATATATCTATCTCTCTCTATCTCTATCCCTATCTCTATCTCTATCTCTCTCTCTGTCTCTGTCTCTGTCTCTATCTCTATCTCTATCTCTATCTCTATCTATATCTATATCTATATCTATATCTATATATATGTTGGAATTTTGTCATTTGTAGCAACACAGATGGACCTAGAAGACATTATGATATGTTAGGGACAGAAGATACTGCATAACTCAGTTAGGTGAAGGATATTAAAAAATATCAAACTCAGAGAAGCAAGTGCTTGCTAATGTCCAGGATGTGGGGAAAATAGGGAGATTTTGGTATAGTAAAAGTGTTTCAATTAGGTTTTATTATAAGTTCTGGAGGTCCAATGCACAGTGGAGTGACAATAGTTATTAATACTATACTATATATTGGAAAATTTCTAAGAGTAAATCTTAAAGGCCCCTTCCAAACACAAACAGATCATAACTATGTAAGGTGATGAGCATATTAATTAGCTTCAATTGTAGTAATTATTTTAAATGTATACATGTACCAAAACATCAGATTATAACCATATTTTTGTCAATTATATTTGGATGAATATGGAACAATAAAACAAAATGCAAGTTAGACAATGGAAGAAAAGAAGGAATAAATTTGAGATTAGATTTTAATGAACTAAAAACAGAGAAACAATAAAGAAAAATGGTTTATTAGACCCAGTGAATAAAGTTGGACATGAATAGCCATGAGCAGCAGAAATGGCATACACTGCAGAAATGTACTAATTTAGGATTATGTTCCAGTAACATAACTATAAGGTAGAAATTCAAAAATTATAACCTATCAAATTAGAAATTGTGAGGAAAAATTCCTCCTTTTAAAAAGGAAAACTTAACTGAACCAATTAAAGAATACAAAAATAAATGTCAATAGGCATACCACCATCAAATAAGTTGAACCAAAATTGTAAAAGTTGTAACAAAAGCAACACCAGATCTAGTTAGTTTTTTTTTTTTTTTAAGGCAAATTCTATCAATTCCAGGACCAGATAATTGCAATAAGCAGTTTCAAGTGTTGGAAAGGGGAATATTCTCCAAGCCTTTCATGAGGTTACGATAACCTCAATTCAAAATTATATAATATAGTAGAGGAAAAGAAAATTGAAGACCAATTTTATTCATGAGTGTTGGTGCAAAAATCTCATGATAACATAACCAAGCCCATCACTGTGAAGCAAAGTAATTCCAACATTTTAAAACATCTATGAAATGAATTCAGCACACATTTGCAGATTAATTTTATAAACTATGTGATTGTTTCAGTAGAATTAGAAAAAGGATTGTCTTGGTAAAAATATTTAACAAAAGAAGGTGGAAGATTCAAATATCCTCCTCCACACAAAAATATACTTATGAAAATATATGTAAAATGTCATTCTTTAAAAGGAAATGACAGCTTTCTGCAACATCATAAATACGATGTTTGAGAAAAAATAAATATAGGGCAGGAGGAATGGCTTAGCGGTTAAGACATTTGCTTGCAAAACTAAAGGATCCAGGTTTGATTCCCCAGGACCCATGTTAGCCAGAGGCGGGTGTGGCGGGGGGGAAGGCACATGCATCTGGAGTTCATTTGCAGTGGCTGGAGGCCCTGGTGCACCCATTTTCTCTCTCTCTCAATCTCTCTCTCCCTCTTTCTTTGTCAAATAAATAAACACACACATATAATGCCACAAGTTGGCAAGAATATGAGTTAATGGGTCTCTCATATGCTACTGCTAGAGAGGAGACTAGAACACATTTGACAATATGTAAAACTGAAATCATATACAACCTAAAACATGACAATTTATGCCCTGTAGAATTGCTATTCCTAGTGTGTATGTTGGAAGAGCTGCTGTTCATATACTATTATCAGATAATGGACCCTTCTGTGTAATGCAGTCCTTAAGAAACCTGCATATAGGCGTAGCAAGATAATTATAAAATGTCACAGGAGAACTATCTGGAACAGCAAGAGCCTGACAGAAAATTGAATTTACTTGAGCTGTAAAATGAATGAATATTAGAATATTCACAAATGCAATTCTACACAGTAGTTAAAGTCAATAATCTAGTCCTAGATTTACCAACACTCATATATTTTAAAATAATACTTTGGGTACAAAGGGTGAGCTTCAGGATAATGAATGCATAAAGGTATTTTTTTTTTAACATGAGACTAAAGCTGTGCAAAATTGTGCTTCCTTTAAAGGAGATCTGCATTACTGGTAAAGGTGTAGAGCACACATTCATATGATGATGCATTAAATGTAGAACAATGAAAACAAAACAAAGTGGTCAGAATACCCTAGAGACGGGGAGATCAGGCATGGGATCAAAGAGAAATATACAGGGGTTTAATTGTGTCCATTTCACTAAAAGTTGTCAGCAATTAAAGAAAAAATGTTAAGTATTGACATATCATGATGATGGCCCCAAGAGTACACATGATAGTGTGCTTATGCATTTTATGAACTTTGATTTATATCATAATTTTAGAACTCATAACTTAGAACAGAAGGATCATAATGGCCTCATTTTAGAGTTGAAGGCAGTGAGCTATAGAGAAATTAAGTTCTGTTAAGTTAAAATAACCCACCTTAGAAGACATGTTTCCAACCCCAAACTCCCATGTCATACTGAACACCCTCTGAGAGTCTCAGAAGACATTTACAGTGGCTTGACTGGTAGTTTTGGCGTCATCATGCAATGATCTTTACAGTTTGTGGTGGTTTGAGTCAAACGTCCCCCATAAGTTAACGTGCTTTGAACAGATGACCTCTAGCTGGTGACAAATTGGGAACATTATATGGTCTTTAGGAGGTGAAGCCTTGCTCTAGGAGTTGTATTGTTGGGAGCAAACCTTGGAGTTTATTAATCTAGCCTTACTGGGTTTTTGTTCAATGTCTCATTTTTGCTATTCTCACCCTGCTACTGCTACATGAAGATGGGGTTTTAGCTGCCTGCTCTGCTCTGCTTCCCCTGCCATGATAGACTTCCCCTCAAGACCACATACTGAAATAAACCCTCTCCTCCAATGTGCTACTTGGAGTGTTTTGTCCCAGCAATGTGAAGGTAATTGAACACCTTCTTTGAGTAAAGAGAATTAGCAAATTGTCACTTCAACAAGTTATACCAAGGCTTGTGGGCATATCTTCATAAGTTTAAACTGTGCTAAGAAAAACAAAAAACACTGGCAGGGATGTGTGGCTCAGTAGTAGGGTGATTGTCTGAAATGGGTAAGGTGTTAGGTTCAATTCCGACACTGCAGAGAGAGAGAGAGAGAGAGAGAGAGAGAGAGAGAGAGAGAGAGAATGCAACCCTTAAGTACAAAAATGCAGTCCCTTTGTTTGGAGATTTCACTGCCATGTTTTTATGATTCTAGTAGGGCTAGAAAAAGCCTTCCCTGGAATGTCCACATGTATGATAAATGTCTCTGGTGAACCTTCCGGAAACAAAGAACAAAAGCTATGATTGCATGTCACCAAGAGTCACACTTTCTAACCCAGGGGAGGTAATAAAGTGGTCAGCACACCGACCTACTTTGAAGCAAGCTTCCCCACAGAGTCGCCGGCAGGATGTGTATGTAAACCTGTTCAAGTCTGCTTCTGCTATAAATTGTGAGTTCCACCACTTGCAGAGAGCCACACTTCCAGACTATAAACAATCGCTCCCAAAGGGAAGCCAGAAGCAGTGGGAGAGCTGTCTGAATTATGCTTATACTTAGTTGGATAAGGCAATAAAGTGCTTGGCACTCTGTCTTTTTGTCTACCATGCTTTAAAAATTTTTAGGACTCAGGCTAAGCAGTGGAGAGAGCTCAGTAGCACAACCAGTTATAAGGCTGAGATATGATCACATTGGTTGAGGCACCAATTTCTCTAGCAGTAAGAGTGCAGGGTAGAGATGTAATATTTTCTTCCAGAATCTTCTGGAATTTGATTCACATCCTTTGCCTTGTACAATGGTTTGGATTAATGTGAAAACATTTGACAGACTCTTTTCTTCTAATTGGCCCAAAAAGTTAGCTTTAAAAAATACCTAAAGGAAATAATTCAGATATTAGTTTCATTCTTTGGAGATATTTAGCAAATGTGTTTGATGACCCCATGAACAACTTAAGTGTGGTTTGGAACAGTATCACCAATCTTATTCCTTCAATTTATTTAGTGTATAGAGTGAGATGGGTTTTAGTGGGAGGGGGAGGAGGAAACCTAATTGGGGAGGGGGAGGGGGAGTGGGATCAAAATGCAATGCATATATGCATAAAAGTACCAAAAAATAAAAATAAATGAAAAATAATTCACATCCTAGCAAGTTTTGTTTTCTAAATCTAAAATGTAGAAATGATATTTTATTAAATCTTGGAGCAATAAGTGGTTGCTTAATAGCTACAATTCTTTCTGTTATTCATAATGTCTTCAACATGGTATAAGTTTTATGAGGGAATCAGGCATATAGTATTCCAAAGTACTTGGCAAGGGGTTCATAGATTTTTTTTTTTTTTGTAAACAACCAGAGAATAAATATAGGTAGGCCATGTGGGCTGCATACAATCTCTGTGGAAGATTCTTATTTGTTGGTATGTAAACAACACTTTAAATCTAGACATCCATTTTGAGCTAGGAGGCCATACTTTGAAACAAGAACATGATATATTCCCCTTGGACCACAGGTTACTGACTCCTACTCTAGCAGGATATATCTTTGACTTAGGTATTCAAGAGTCAATATAAATATTTTTTGAAGAATAATTACTAACAAGAACAATTAAGTGAATAAGTACTTGAAGCATTTTTTTTGTAATCACTTAGTTAGAGGTGCTCTCTGAAGCACCTCACATGAGCCAGAAAGTGAGAACCTCCTTAAACCTGCAGGGTCCTGAGAGTGAATCCCGTCACCTTCGCTTGTTCAGCCGGGACAGGGAATGCCTCTCCTAAGACATGCCTTAGGAGCCTCACTCACAAGGCACTGTTGAAAAAAAAAAAATAGTGGAACAGCACAAATAACAAAAACACAGTCCTTGGAAACTAAAATTATGAAGGTCAATCAAGTATTAGGGTGAAGTCATGTTCCATAAAAGAATCTTGTAGAGTTGCAGAATTCTTTCCTTCACCTTGGATCCTCCCACTTGCCTTCAAAGAATTCTCATAAAGATGCCATTAGGAGTAATGTGATATTGACTTAACAGTTGAAACTAAATCTGTTTGCCAGAATTTTCCCAAAATATGTGGGTCTCTCAGATGAAATAGGATTTGGTGAATCACATTTAACTGAATTGGTTTTAGTTAACATTGTGGTGTACAGTGGTACTGACTAACATTGTTAAATTATTCAGAGAACCTAACTTTGTTCTCAGAAAGAGTAGATGAGGCGCTTCACGCAGACAAGCAATTAGCTCCTGGAAGATGAGTCATCTTTCTCTTGCCTTGAGTTGTACACAGATTTTCCTTCAACGAGAGGCTGATTCAGTATTTATACCTTGAATTGTACACAGATTTTCCTTCAATGAGAGGATGATCCAGTATTTATACGTTGGCAAGAATTTGCTTAGATCATTAATTGTAAAAATGTGATTGTGGTCAAGACCAAGGTTTAAGAAGCATTGACTTTTCCTTCTGGAAGCAGTACTGAGATTTCCAATTTGAGTTGAGCTCTACGGGTGTTATTTCTGGTCAGGAAAGCTAAGAAAGCTTCATATTATAATTGAGTATCTATCGGTATTTTAAGATCCACACTATTTCTTCCTACTTTTTACCAGATGCATTTTTTTTGCAACTTCCTGGTTACCTTGGTAATGTGTTTTGGTGGTGGTGAGATATATGATGACAGAAGTCCATTATTATTTCTCCTTAAATCCAACAGGGCCTAGTCTGTTCTTTCTATAGTGCTTTCTAGACAACCTCATTTGAACGACTGCCCTGTTACAGAGGGAGGAGTAGGAAGGAACGAAAGAGACAGGAAGGCAAACCTCAGCATCCTTACTGTGTGGATAAGAAAAACTGCAAAGCAGAGACATTAAATATATTTTCTTGGGCTGGAGAGATGGCTTAGCAGTTAAGCCCCACTTGCTTGTGAAGCCTAAGGACCCAGATTCGATTCTCCAGGTCCCACGTAAGCCACATGCACAAGGTGGCACATGCGTCTGGAGTTCGTTTGCAGTAGCTAGAGGCCCTGGTATGCCCTCTCTGTCTGTCTCTCCTCTCTCTCTCTCTCTCTCTCTCTCTCTCTCCCACTCCCTCTCCCTCTCCCTGTCTCAAATAAAAATAAATAAATTTTAAAAAGTGTTTTCTTTCACCCTAAAGATAAGAATGAGAAATATACTTTCTAATCCTCAGACAGGAACTCTCTGTGCTCTACCTGAACATTACTCAAATTGGCTTGATGAGCTATAATTTACACTTTGACAATTTGGAATCTAGAAAGGAAAGATTTTTCTCCTGTCATGCAGTGTGTTACCTTCCTTCTTTCCTCAGACTTGCTAAGAAATCATCAGTCTGCTTGGGTGGCAGCTCCCATTAAGTAGACTCATTTCTGAGACTGAAATTCAGACTCCATATCTTTCTTCTGTATGTATTTCTTCTCTGCGTGGCCCTATTATCCGTTAATAGAGATTTAAGGGCATTATAGCTACATAAATGTTGGATTTAAGGAGAAATAATAATGGACTTCTGTCATCATATATCTCACCACCACCAAAACACATCGATCTGTAGTCTGAGCACATTAACCAAACAAACAATGCGTGCCTAAACACCCAGAAAGAGGAGAAAACAGAAGAAATTGCCTCAGGCTTGTTGGAACTTAGAATGTATGCTTACCTTTGCTTAAAATCATCACACAGCATCCAATTTGGAAAACCTTCACAGCTTACTCTAATCCTTCCAAGTCGTCATTATAGTGCAGGTGCTGGAGGACCAAGAAAAGGTCCATTACACCTGAAATTAAGGGTCGTGGTGGGTCAGCGTAAAATGAATGTCACGATGGATAGTATCCTGAGGGCCGCATCTTTGGTTAAAAAGAATTTGAAACTGGTATGCTTTATATGATGGGCCGTGGGATTTCTCTTCCTCCCAGGCTGGTGATGCTCATATCATGCAACATATTTGGTGGAAACTATGATTATTCTGGAATTAGTTAGACACGGGAAAAGTATAAGCAAATATTCTTCAAAAAAAGAAATCACCTTTTTGCTAGAATGTAAATAGCTTCAATCACATCAATCTGCCAATGAAAGTCCAAGAAGGAAGAGAAACCAGAACATGAAAGGGAACTGCCACCTTACAGGAGGAGGGGCCAGGACTGCAGGAATGGAGGATGAGAAGAAAGAGGAAAAGATGGACGCAGGCACGTAATCCTATTTTTAGTTGTGCCTGGAAAGGACTTGGCCACATTCTGGACTCCTTTCTTCCCATGGTGGTATCCCTGCGTAGAGTCCAAGCATCCACCTCTCTGTCACGCCTTTCGTTCACCAAAAGCAGCCCTCCTACAGCCGTCAGCCATAATCTGGGACAGAAGCCTTTGAAAATCCGCACATTTGACCTTCACCAAGACCTTGGGAAGAAGTCAAGGAACATCCTAACACCGGGGCCTGCTGAGACCCTGCCCTCATCTCAGACACCAAGTTAAGCCTGTTCTCCAGCCGTTTCTATGGACAGGGACAGGTCACTTATCACCCGGAGGAGGGAAGCAGAGTGCTCTGACGACTTGAGATTACACACATTTCTTCCCTTAAAGTCCTTAAAGTCGGGCTGGAGAGATGGTTTAGCGATTAAGCGCTTGCCTGTGAAGCCTAAGGACCCCCGTTCGAGGCTCGATTTCCCAGGACCCATGTTAGCCAGATGCACAAGGGGGCGCACACATCTGGAGTTCGTTTGCAGTGGCTGGAAGCCCTGGGGTGCCCATTCTCTCTTTCTCTCTCTCCCTCCTCTCTGTCACTTTCAAAGAAATAAATAAAAATAAAAAATTAAAATAAAATTTTAAAGATTAAAAAAATAAAAAGTCCTTAAAGTCCTTAACGAAGAACTGTTATAAGAGATCACAAAGGGGCTGGAGAGATGGCTTAGCAGTTAAGCACTTGCCTGTGAAGCCTAAGGACCCCGGTTTGAGGCTCGATTCCCCAGGACCCACGTTAGCCAGATGCACAAGGGGGCGCATGCGTCTGGAGTTCGTTTGCAGTGGCTGGAGGCCCTGGCGCGCCCATTCTCTCTCTATCTGCCTCTTTCTCTCCCTCTCTCTCTGTCACTCTCAAATAAATAAAAATGAACAAAATATATTTTTTAAAAAAAAGAGATCACAAAGCCTTTTCTGATAAATTCGTCTTATGACTTAAAAAAAAAAATTCCTGCTGACATCTGAGCCAACTGGATGGGAAACAACTCTAATAGGTAACAGAAGTGCTCCAAAATAGAAGCAGCTAATTAGATTCCTTGTTAAATGGAGGCAGTATCCCTGGACGCACCCAGAAGCCCAGCTGATGAAAAAACAATGAGCCAAAAGAATAGACAGCCATGAGTGAACATGAAATGTTTGCCACGCAAAAAACAAAACAAACAAACAAAAAAAAACCCTCCAGTTGCACCATCATTGTTTACCACCACACATTCCCAAAATAGACCATGGACTGTCAGGATGAGAACCTTAATTACACTAGGTTAATAAAAACTGCAAGAAACTACAGAACCTCTGAAACCACAAGTAGCAACATCTGGCTGCACCGCCCATGGTGGTTAGTGAGCTGAAGAGCGGGTCACAGACGTTCCTTTTAGCGTGACGGCCTCCAGCCAAGGCTCTATAGAGCTCCGTAAATTCAAAGAGAAGGCCAGGGACCTTCAAACCCATGAAAACAATGCATGTACTTGTTATTAGTCAAAAGAACAACAACAAAAAAGTTTTATGAATTTAAAACAATTTACTGCCACCCTAATCCCATCATCTTCCTACCACCATTCGCTAGTCAGAAGCATAGAACTAAAGAAATATGTACAGCTACAAAGGAAGTTAGAGGGTATTCTTTTTTAAATATATTTTTTGTTTTTATTTATCTATTTGAGAGACAGAGAGAGAAGGAGAATGGGCATGCCAGGGCCTCCAGCCACTGGAAACAAACTCTAGACTGATGTGCCTCCTTGTGCATCTGGCTTACGTGGGTCCTGGGGAATTGAACCAAAGTCCTTTGGCTTTGCAAGCAAGCACCTTAACCATTAAACCATCTTCCAGCCCCTTTTTAAAAATTTATTTATTTATGTATTTGACAGAGAGGGAGGCAAATTGTGAGAGAGAGGCAGTGGGGGGGGGATGTAGAGGGTGTTCTTAACAATTAAAAATGGATTTAGGACATGTCTTCATGATCAGCTTAGATAATTCACACCAGATAGAATGCCCATATTCAGCTCAGTCCCTCAACTGATGGTTGAGGCACTGTTTAATTTTTCTCTCCCCTCCCCTAACATGGCATAGGTGCTGAAGAGCCAAAGGCTTGACACTCCTTGTGTTTATTGCTTTAGTTCATTTGTTTTGTTCTCTTTTAGAGACAAGGTCTCACTTGTGATGGAGCTATTTTGGGTCCTGCAAAGGGTATGCAGGAGATCCAGACCTGTAAACCCCATCTTTTTGGTTCTTATCTGATTTAGAAAAGAACTGAAGGAAGAAAAAAAGAAACCAGGGATTCTCCAAGAAGGGTAAATTATGAGGTCTATATTAGGGAGAATTAGGACTCAGGGGAAGGCTGGAAGGTTCAAAGACTCAAGCCAGTAGAGAATGCTCTTCCTAGCCAGGCTGCAAAGGGAGGGGAGGAAAAGAGATACAGAAATCTCCAGGAGGAATACTCTGAAGAGGATATACACTCACGTGCATGCATGTGTACGTGCACACACAGAGAAAAAACACACAAAAGCACACAAACACACACACAGTGCAAAATGTCAGTGCCCAGGCTAGAAGACTCAGAGAAAACACACACGTGGAAGGGAAGGTATGAGAGTACAACAAGCCCTTCCCCTTCACACAGAAGAGAGTGTGAGAGTACAAGTCCTTCCCCTTCACATAGTAGAAAAATAGGACTTTGGACAATAAAGGCATAGTGCTTAGAAAACAATCGTGCATGTAGTGAATCAGAAAAACATTAAAAAATAAGAAAAAAAATACCCTGATAAGAAGAAACCCACCCCCTCTCCCTGCTGCCCAGCCTGCTACTGGGATGGGGGATGAGCTTACCAAAATAGGGAATTAGCTATTTTAGCACCAGGAAAATAAATACGAGAGAGAGAGAGAGAGAGAGAGATTTACACATTTGCTTGGCCCGTTTATATGGGTCAGACATTCAATTCGGAGGAGCCTTGCCATCAGACTCAGGTGTGAAAGGGAGAGACCCGATTGGTGTTGGACTCCAGAGGCTGCCTCGGGAGGGCCGGCCCGTGCAGGCGTGCTGGGCGAGGAAGGAGCGGGAAGAGCTGTTGTGGAGGAACTGCTTGTCACCATCTTGGATGAGAGTGGATCAGACATGGGTTCTAGTCCAGCCCGGAAAGACAAGGTGACTTCCCTGTTTCCCTTGGATCTTTACCTGGCTGACTGTCTAGAAAAAGCGATATTTCTCTTGGTTCTTCCTCACTGATGTAATCCTGGCTTGCCTAGAACTTGCGATGTTGTCTAGGCTGCCCTCAAACCTATGGCAATCCTCCTGCCTTTGCCTCCAAAGTTCTGAAAATATTCATGTGTTTTAACACCTGGCCAATATACACACACACACACACACACATATATATATATATATATATATATAAATATGTATATATATATACACATACACAAAAAACTACTTTCATTTTTGTCTTTTTTTTTAATCCTAGCACCAAATTCAAAAAAGCAAAAGAAGATCAAACAAAATGAGATACAAAAATTGTCCCAAGTCTTGCTGTCAGATCC
Source organism: Dipus sagitta (assembly GCA_036346955.1). NCBI lineage: Eukaryota > Metazoa > Chordata > Mammalia > Rodentia > Dipodidae > Dipus > Dipus sagitta. The sequence goes on from CM070774.1 coordinate 174,787,794, forward strand.
CTCACTGTCACTAACTATGGAAGACTTTGAAAGATTTTTGCTTAAGTTGGGTTAGCTTTGTCATTTACCATATTTGGAAATTAACACAAAGGAAAATTAAAACTTATTAGTTATTTTGTGCACTTAAAAGGACAATAAGTTACTTATCTAATATTAATGTAATATCATGACAATTCATTTGCCTTCACTTTTTTCCTCTAAAAATCTCTCTGTGTAGAAGAGGAAGCAGTAAATGTTTCTTGAAACAGGCAGTCAACATCAATGAAATAAAATTTATTCCTTAATACAGATCACAAAGAAATCTCGCTCTTATCAGTATTGTTCACATGGTTAGTTATACTTCCCACAAAATGAGAATCTATTGACTTCAGATTAGTATCGATATGTTTAGGTTTTCCTAAAATAAAGACCATAACAAACACGATATCGCTTTCCAAATCTATACAAACACTGATCCATTCCACAAATGTTTCCAAATCTGTCAGCTTAATCTGATACCCAGCCTGCACCGCAAGAGTGAGACAATGAATTCGACATCATTGTTTTTTTTTTCCCAAACACACATTACTCCTTTCCTGTGGCAAGTCAATGTTTATCTGACAGACATAGTTCCATTATGAGTCATTTTTTTTTTTACCTGTTATAAATCTTTCTTCAACAATTTATGACTATGCAACAACATGGTGTGGGAGACAAAAAAAAAAAAATCATTTCTCATGCTTTCTGTAGAAAACGTTTATCGTAGGCCACATTCTTCAGAGGCAGAACATGAGATGCAGGTGCTGGGTTGAGAGTTATTCCGAAGATCAGGGAAGCAGTGCGGAAGGGGAAGTCATGGTGCAGACTCAGGTTCAGTGGGATCTGGAGGGGCTGTGAACCCCACCCACCCCTCACTCCCACCTTCCTCCACCTCCCCCCAGAAACACAGGCCCCTGCAGGCGGGGCGGGGCCAGTGTGCAGGGGAGGGCGAGGAGGAGGCAGCTCAGCTTCCCACCTGGCCGAGGACCAGTTCTGGCGCCAATAGTCACTTCCGCTGGAAGATGGGTGCGTGGCTGGAAACAGTGTCTCTAAAGCCCTTTGCAAATGACCCTCAGCTTTCCCACCTCCGCTAACTAGCTACTTCATCTTCATTGCAAGATGTGAAATGTCAAACAAGTTCTAACAAAAATCATGAAACAGTTAATTTATGAGCAGAGGAAGTGGGAGGGGCACAGGAGAGGGAAATGGGGGTAATGGGATAAAAAAAATGCACGGAGTAAGAAATGTCACGTAAGAAAATGTCACGATGGAACTCACGTGGGGTTTGATCCTGCTCGCGGCGCTGACTGGGGGGTTCGAGCCCACTCACGACTCCAGCTGTGAGGGTCCCAGAGTTCGAGCCCCACAGTCAGAGCAGCAGCTTAGCAAGGTGCAGGGAAGCTGGAGACTATCTCCGGGAGGGCCTGGGAACTCCAACAGACTTTTTGTGTTTTGCTTTTTTTCTCCAGACGCGATCACTCACATCATGCTTAATTCTGGAAAGCCCTCGCCCTGCATGCTTTACTCGGTGAAAGGGCACTTTGCCCTCCGCTCTCATACCGGAGCTCAATGGACAGTGCTGACCACTCCTGACGAGAGTGACCAGATGCCAAAAACCTTAGGTTGTTTGCTACATTCTAGGGACACTGCTGATTTATTCCTAGGGGGACATCTGGCAGAAGCCATCTTGGCCGGTTGCCCTTGTTTACATTTATAGCACGTTGTCAAACAAACTTCAGACCTCTCTGTTTCCCTCATAATTGAGTGTTATGTATAGCTGGCATATGCTAATAAAGAATATCGATTGATCAAAGTATATGAGTAGATGTAATTGAAAATTACTTTAAATACGCAGCAGTGCAGAATGAAACTTCCTTCTGTCACCGTGTGTGTGTGTGTGTGTGTGTGTGTGTGTGTGTGTGCACATGCGTGCTATGGTGCATGTGTGTGGTGTACACGTGTGTGCACAGATGCATGTGTAGGCTTGTGGAGGCCATAGGACAAGATAGGATAGCCTCCTTTTGTCTCTAAACCTGGAGTTGTCTGACCTGGGAGCTCCAGACATTCTGTGACCTCTGGTCCCCACAAGACTGGGGTTACAGGCGTGCATGGCCACATTCAGCTGTGTGGGTGGGTGCTGGGGATAAACTCAGGACCATCACGCCCTCTTAGGCCCTCATGCTTGGAGCAAGTTCTCTTAGCCATGTAGCCATCTGTCCAGTCCCCTTTCTAGCATCTTTAGTCCAAAACTGTATTAAAGGAAGAAGAGGGACAGGAAATGAAGAGGATGAGGAGGGCATTGCTAGGAAGATGAGGAAGAAGAGGAGGATGAAGACTGAGAGGAAGAGGGAAAGGAGGACATACAAAATACTCTTCTGTCACATAATCATGCCCTGCTGATGGAAGCATAAATTCACCGAAGCTCTACAAACAATAGAGCAGTATCCACCCAAAGCTTCAGATATTTATATTTATGCTTCTTGACACAAAGCATCTATTTCTGGTTCTTTTCCTTAAGGAAATTTTCACACAATTATGTAAAGATATTCACTGAAGCATTATATAGTCTTTGCAACAAAAAAATAAAAGCAATTAACAAGTGTTCATCAACAGAAGATTGGTTACATTCTGAAGTAATATGCACAAAAGGAAACATCATGGACCCTTAAAGTTGTGACATGGATTCATGTAGGAAATATGGAATGGCTGCTAAGATTTATATGAAAACTAAAAGTAGTTTACAAAGCCTATGTTCTACATGTTATCCTGGGTGTGCACATGTGTTCTTAAGTATAGTTGTGTTCGGTTGTACCGGAAGTATAAAAAAATGCTCCAAGGCCAATATGGGTTAACAATTGCTACCTTTCACGGCAGTATTGTAGAGAATTTTAAAGATCCCTTTTACAGGTTTTCCATGTTGTTTGTGTATTTTACAACATTCATGTATTACTTTTACAATGTATAAAAATAAGTTCATTTTCTTGAACCAATGCCAAGCCATGATAGTGACTTACATTGAAGTAGTGCTGACTCTGTAAGATGTATGAAGACCGTAACCACAAAAATCCATAGGCGCCCTGAAAAAAACAAAAAATAAGCCAGCTTTCAACACAAAACTAACATATGTATATATTCTTGGGGTCTGAGTACAACTGGGTGGAAGCAGATATCATGAGTTTCCATCACAAATGTCCTTGTTAGAGGTCCAGGCCCTTTGAAGTCATTTGGCCCCTTTGTTACCTCAATTTACTCTATTCATGACACAGGAATACTCTTCCGTATTTAAAAAAAAAAAAACAACCTATAACTAACTTAAAGAATTCAGATTCACTAGGAGAACCTACAGTTTTTTTATGGGTAATTTAATATTTGAATGAGTTAAGTTTGGAGACAAGTATTTTCAAGGAATTCTTAAAGAAAAACTAATAAAAGGGCATTCTGGAAAATCCCCTTCTGGTTTCAAAGAACACAGCATACACCCTAAAGAGCTGATTTTCCCTGCCAAACTGCTCACTGATCTCTTATGATCAGAAAAGTACTCAACTGGGAGCTATCAGCTCGTGTGGTCACTACCTAATAGATTTCTCAGAGGCACTTTAGGAGCTGTTAGAAACAGGCAAATGCCCTGTTGGAAGATTAGCAGAGTCCAAATGCAATTGCCTCCATTTCTCTACCTCCTCTCAAGGCAAGGCCCAGAAAATTTCACGCAGGCTCCTGAGTATATCCTTGTGTGCCGAAGAATCCTGGAAGTGCTAAGCCTCCCTGCACTCCCCAACACGTCAATCAGGAGCTCTAAGTCACCCTCAGAGAGGCCAGGGGTCAATGTGAAGCTGGTGTAAGAACACAGGCGGGCGAGGGCGCTGGAAAGGGCGAGCAGCTGGCACCTGGCACCTGGCACCTGGCATCTTGGTTGCCATGAGAAAAACTGACCCCATGCTGGCCAGTTTTTCTACTTTCTAAGGGTTTCCCTTTTTGTGTGTGAAAAAAAGGGAAATCCACTAGTTATAGGAAATCTTTTGATATTTTTAACCTTGTGAATCAAACAAAACAAGTTTGGAGGTCAAGTTCTACCCCGAATCTGCTAATCTGTGAGTGGCAGGGTCCAGTGGCGATGCCGATTTTGGAAACTTGGGAATGACATTTTAAAAAAAGAAAAAATATTTATTTTTATTTATTTATTAGAGACAGACAGAGGGAGAAAGAGAGAGAGTGAGAATGGGCACGCCAGGGTCTCTAGCCACTGCAAACTCCAGACACATGCACCACCATGTGCATCTGGCTTATGTGGAACCTGGAAAATCAAACCTGGGTCCTTAGGATTTGCAGGCATGTACCTTAATTGCTAAGCAATCACTCCAGCCCAGGAATGGTACTCTTATATCCATTATAGCATGTGCAAAAGTCTTTGTTGTTGGGGCTAGAGAGATTTCCCAGTACTTACAGCTGCTTGCCTGATTGTCCTGGTTTTATTTGCCAATAACCCACATAAAGCCAGATGCACAGTGGCAAATACATAAATACATCTGAATTTTTTTACAATTCTGAGAGGCCCTGGCAAGCAAGCCCCCCCTCCCCTCTCTTTCTTCCTCTCTCCCTCCTCTGTCTCCTTGCAAATGCATCAGTATATACTGATTTCCTCCTCGTTAAGAGGAAGACCCACCTTAGGTATGGGTGGTACCATTCTCTAGGCGGGCTCCTGGACTGGATCAACAGAAGAAAGCTAGCTGGTGAAGGCTAGTGAGCACTCATTGTTTTCTAGTTCCTGACTGCATGCTTGAAAATATAGATAGTGTCTTTGTTGTATTCTAAGTGCACATAACCTGTCCACCTCTCTGATTTGCTTGTTTCTGGGAGGCAGAGGGTACAATGACCACTAGATGAAACAGTTTTTACTAATTGGAGTTGCTACTGTTAGTTATTAAAAGATATGAAGAGAGGGCCAGGCATGGTGGCATACACCTTTAAACCCAACACTCAGGAGACCAAGTTAGGAGGATCACTGTGAGTTTGAGGCCCGCCTGAGACTACATAGTACATTCCAGGCCTGGTTTAAAGTGAGAACCTACCTCAAAAAAAAAAAAAAAAAGATATGAAGAGAGGCCCCACCATGGATATATGAAAGGGTCATGACAAAACTAAGATAATGTGTCTAGAAGTATAATGTAACTTCCAAAACAATACAGAAGATTAGTTTCCAATAAACATTTGTGAGATGCCTCTGAAATAGGAACGTGTCATGCTGAAGGCTCCAGGTGGCCAGGCCTGCACGAAGCTTCCAGTCACCTCAAGTGCCTAAGAGCATTGTGGAAGAGAAGTAACTCCAAGGCACTTCAGGAATCTGTTTCAAACCCACACTGCTCTGACTCATAGCGACACTCTGTCAGAGAGAGGCTGCGTGCACAACCGGGTTGCTGTAGAAGAGCTGTGTCCGGTGTCCTCAGGGCCCCTGGAATGTTCTAAGGCAACACATCGCACGTGCGTTGGTGGTGATGTCAGTGTGGACAGCCTTGCCGTGTTGCCAGTTGCCTGAAAGTACAGTAAAGCTCATACAAACATGCGCAGCACATAATTCCTTGATGATGTGAATAAAAGTCTATGATTTCTATACTACAGAGTTATTTTTTTTAACTTTGTTTCTGGCTTGACTCAAGAGACCACAATGACTGATTCACCTATTCCATATAGGTGTATATAAGAGCACACTGTAATATTTGAACAAGGATGAAAGCAACTAATGTATATTTCTCAAAACATATTCCAGTCATTCAGTGATGCATGGCTGTATGTATTCGGGATGGTTATGGTCAAAATTGTTTTTTTATTTTTTCTTTGCAATTAAGACAAATTTTAAAAAATACAAACAGGACAGAAACAGACTTCTTGAAATATACTTCTCTTAGCACATGAGAACCATTCCCTGAAGAATACCAGCCTGAGAACAGAACAGCAAACAAGAGGGATAACTCAGACCACAGGGAGCAGAAGCTGATATCCCAGGAAAGAGGCAAAAATTTTTGTAAGAACTGAAACACCCATAGGTTTCATTGTGAGGCTGAAATCTCAAGAAAGTTTAACACTCCCTTATCAGTATTGACAGAATTTTCAAAAGGCCTTCCCAGGACTCTGTGGAAAGAGTCCTGAAATGCAGCCACCACTGTTTGCAGAAGGCCTTTGTTCTTCACTACTGATAGCACCTGTAATATTGAGGTAATGACCAGGAAAAATTCACAAATCAGCGTAACAAATTATTCATTACTTGAAAAACATGGCAAGTTGTGTGAATCTTTTCATTTTAAATCTGATGTAAGAGTACTGAATAATACCGCTGTCCATTATGCAGCCCAAAGAAACTTCTAATTGTACCATTTACATTGTCAAAGCCAGGAGGAGAGGCAGGAGAAGGAGAGGAGGCAGAGAGACAAGAAGTAATGGGAGAACAACGAGGGGAAAAGCAGAAAAAGGGATGCGCATGAAGGCTGGGAGTGGCGCACGCCTTTAATCCCAGCACTTGGGAGGCAGAGGTAGGTGGATCACCATGAGTTTGAGGTCTCCCTGAAACTACATAGTGAATTCCAGGTGTTTGGTCTAGAGTGAGACCCTACCTCAAAAAAAAGTAAGAAAGAAAGAAGGAAGGAAGGAAGGAAAAGAAAGAAAGAAAGAGAGAGAGAGAAAGAAGGGGGCATGAGCAACTCATACCAGAATACTTCATCGAGGACATCAGAAAAAGTCATCTGCTGGTCCCTGCTCCAGTGAGCACTTGAAAAATTAGCAAATGTAAGGACATGTGAATGCCAAGATCATTATAATTAATGTTAAAGAACAGAATTATGTACGTATCTGGTGTGATGTTTACATTTGTTGTCAAGTTGAAGAACCTGGAATGGCTTCAATAATGAGGCCTGTGGGTGGACTATGGTTCCCTTGAATGTGTCAGTTGAGTGGGAAGGCTCATCTTCACTTTGGGTGGCACCTTCCCTAAGCTGGGTTGCTGGACTGGATCAACGGGAGCAAGCTGGCTGAGGAGCGTTAGTAAGCACTCATCATCCTCTAGCTCCTGACTACGTTCAGAACGTGACCAGATGCCAGCATGCGCCCCCTGCTGCCACGGGACCATGATCCTGAGTTGCAAGCGGAAATAAACTGTTTCTCCTTTAAGCTGATTTTTGTCAGGTACTTTGTTCCAGCAATGAAAAAGGCAGCCAAATACATCTGGGGACAGCTGGCAGTTTATTTTAAGATGGATGTACTGCTTTATCCTTTCTTCTTTCTCTTTCTGATCCACCCACAACCAATGGGCAGAATCAGAAAGAAAAATGGGTCATACATTCCAATGGGAGAATAGAGAGGGTCATTAGAAACCTTTGTTGGCCATAGTTTGGAGAACATTCCTTCCAGCTGACTATTTCTTTATGGGAGAATTTTTTTAAAAAACCACTTCAATAAAATGATCTATTGAAATCATTCCTCCACACAATGTTGTTAAAGGGACAAATAATGGGGAATCCATGACTTTAATCGTTTCCAGCCTTTCTGTATTCTGCTTCAGTCTTGCTTTGAGTTGGGGTGACAGAGTTGGTTTTGAAACTTGTGACCTGCGCACTTGGATGCTGTTGCAACTAAGGCATTTCCTTTCATCCTGAGCGCTAAGAGACTGACTACCTTTTGTCTGGCACTGAGATGTGTTTGTTCATCTCTTCATTTGATCTAAATGTTACCCAAATATGATCTGCGGATTTGGGATGAGCTCCTCTGAGACAGAGACTGGCACAGGCCTGGATGAAGGTCTAGAGCTAACTTATTACTCCTGCATAATGGACAATTTCAAAATAAAATTTGCATGTTTCCTTCTTCTTGGGCTTCAGACATAAACCAACTTTCCAGAATAGTTATCAAGGACTTTGGCCTGGAAGAAACATTCATAATCTTAGTAAACATATATTCTCTTTCAAATATGGGAAGGAGGCTCACAAACTGCGGGAGGGGTGTAAGAGCAAGAAATTTGTAATAGAAACACAATCCAGGAACTAATACTTCCAGAAGGGGGTCAGTGAAAATCTTTCCCCAGGAACTTTACTAGTCAATGAAGAAAAGAAGATTCATTTCTTAGAACTGCATACAACCATCCTGTGCTCAACAAATACTGATTAAATAATACAATTTAGTGCTGCACCAGCAAAAGCTGATGATACAGCAAGGAAACCTTAAATTGTTTTTATCTTCCAGTGGGTCAGACAGGTAGCAGGCAAATAAACAAATAAATAACTAGAAAAATAAGTAGTTCCCCAGGAGAGCTGTGAGGAAATTATGCAAAGTAGAGATAGAAGAAAGCGGCTAGGGTTAGGGCAGTTTGTAGCAGTAATTACCTGGGATGGTCAGGTAAGACTACCTGATGCAAATGAGAAGAACCTGAAGGAATTTGGCTACCAGGATTCCAGGAGGAAGAAAAAAGAGAGAAGAGGCCCTATAGTAGAAGACCCTTGGAAAGTTCCAGATCCTCTTAGAGCTAAGTATGGACAGATAGCACACATGGTATGAGGAAAATGTCATGAGGTTTAGTGCAGTTGGATCCCAAGGTGTGATAGACTGTGGTAAGATGTGGATTCCAAGGGCATTGAGAACCTTTTCAGCATGTTTAAGATGAAGTGCTGTGATCTGATTCACGCTGGCAAAGGTTTAGAACAGTGGTGGTGAGGTTGCTTGGTAAACTTTGGAGTTCAGAATGGTCTTTACACTTTTAAAGGGTATAAAAACAGAATTTAAAAACTGTTTTGTTTTAATTTCTAGGATCTATTCCTACTTGACAAGGAGTCGAAGAAGCAGAGTTGTCAATTTACTTAAAATGACTGCCCTGTCTTTGCCTTGAAAGACAACCCACATCCCCTTAGGAGCTAGCCAACTATTAGACCCTCTAGCAGGCTCAATTTGAGACCAATGGCCCCAGAGTCTTCTGGTCTCTACCATGGAAGACGCCCTGGGAGGGCAAGGTAACCACTAGAGCCCCAGCCAGCTCTGGGCCTCCAATCCTGAGCCCTACTGTAGTTGCTGGGTTCAAGACCAGAACTGGGGCTCCAAGCTCTGATCTCCCCCAGTGTGGTCCTAGGGAGGGTGAGATAACATTAGAGCCCCGGATCCTGAGCCGAAATCTTTCCCAAGGCTCTGACCTCTCCTCAACATATTTCCTGTCCCTCCAAGAATGCTCAGGTCCAGATTTCTTGTGCATGGAGCAGGGGTGGACAGGGACCAAGGTAGGGGACCCACTCACAATCCTGGAAACAGAGAATGGAACCTACACTCCTGGGAAATGAAAGAGACATTAAAAGTAATCACAGGGTTGGAGAGATGGCTTAGTGGTTAAGTGCTAAGTGCTTGCCTGCAAAGCCAAAGGACCCAGGTTCGATTCCCCAGTATCCATGTAAGCCAGATGCACAACGGGGGTGCAAGTGTCTGGAGTTCATTTGCAGTGGCTACAGGTCCTGGAGTGCCCATTCTCTCTCTGTTTGTCTCCTCTCTCTCTATCTCTCTCTGCTTGCAAATAAATAAATAAATAAATAAATAAATAAATAAATAAAATAACACAATCACACTCTCCTTCTGCAGTCTGTGGCAACCCAGTAAGGCCCCCTACCTATATCAGAGGAACTTTTCTGATTCTGTCAAAAAGTTTCATTTCTGCCTTTCTAACAAACAACCAAACAAACAAAAGTGTGACAGAAAACCTCATGACTTTCTTTCTTAACAACTTTTTCCTCTAAAGGGACATTGAGTGTCTGTCAAAAACTTGTCTTCTCAGTCATTGTAGTGCTGAAGGAAGTAATTAACAAGTAAACAAAATGAGTAACCATGTTTAAATAAAACTTTATTTGCAAAAATCAACTACAGGCTGGATTTGATGTACAACAACAGAGTTTGCAGATTGTGAGTAACAGTATTGGAGCTTGTGAAAAGTCATTAGAAAACGTGATGCATGTTGAAAGAGGAGATAGATCACAACTTCCTGATGGGTAGAATGCCAAGTGTAAGATAAAGATTCTTAGCCTAGAGAAACTGGATTAATGGATACTGCTGTAAGCCAATATACATGAAACGCCACCCCCCCACACACACATGGAAAGCACATTTGAAGGAGAAGGTAAAATAAAGGATACATATTTGTGTACTGATTTATTCATTTATGTACTACACAAATATTTTTAAAGTGCCTTCCATGATCAGCTCACTATGTCAGGCACACTTGGTTATAACGGAATGAAACAGGCATGAGTCTTGGCACTATAGCATCCAGCAGGGAAAATAAGACATGTGCATTAACATACAGATGGCAAAACAAACAGCACAGAGGTACAGAAGAAACGCTGTGAGAATTCCAGCATCTGAAAACCAAGATATAACACGTCAAATCGGAGTTGAAGCTCTCGATACATGTGCATTAGAACTCAATTTGTAGTTTGGAATTCTTTATTCTGAACCATTCCACTTAGAGCCACGTGAATCGATCTAATTCTCCTTCCATGTGGTGGCTCACTAGATATTTGAAGGATATATTTTCTATCCCCCTGTCATTAAAGCAATGCTTATGGACTATAATTTTTAACCTCTTTTGGATTTCTTCATGAAGAACCTGCCCTTTGTAGAAAGCAAATTAAATAACATTCCAGCAGTAACTGCTGCAGAATAGCCACTTTCTTCATTCAAAGAATCGAAGTGAAGGAGGATGAAAAGAGTGAAATGATGGACTTCTCAAGGTGCAAACAAAGAATTCCAAGAGAAACTGACTCTGTCTTGCTCCCAAAGGCAATGCTCTATGAATTTCTGACTGTGTTAGTTGCTTGTCTTATTGCTATGTCCAAATATATCATAAGAAGCAACGTAAGGAGGAAGGATTTACTTGGATTTACAGACTGAGTTTGAGGGGATATGTCCATTATACCAGGGAAGTCATGGTGGTAGGAGAAGCTCATGGCTATAAAATAGCTTACATCCTGGCAGACCAGGATAGAGAAAGAGTGAAGAGAGAAGAGAGAGAGAGAGATTGGGCCAAGATTCACTGCCAAGTGACCTACTTCCCCCAGCTAGAGCCCTCCGTCTACAGTTTGTACCTCCCAAAGCAGTGCCACCAGTTGTAGACCAGAAGCTCACTCACATGAACCCAGGGTGGGAGTGGGGCACATGCCACGTTCAAACTGTGACACCAACAAGGTATAAAATGAGGCAGAAGTGGAGGAACAGGAGGGAAGGATGGAGAATGGAACCTGGTGAATTAAGCAGTTGATTTCCTGGTGTGAACTCTTGGAAGCATGAACTCAATTTCATACCATGTGGTTTCCTACCTATAAACAGCCAACACTCAGTAAAAACTGAACTGCATCGTTTAAAATTATAAGGATCACCTAGAGCGGAGCCTCTTAAGAAGAGGCTCGGGAGAAAGGCTCACAGGCAGAGCCAGTGCACATCACAAGCACAGACACTTCCCATGCCTGAGGACCCCTTGCCCTGGTCAATTTTGAGATGAGGTTTTATATAAAACAAGTAGATTCCATATCTTAAGACATAACAACTATACCATAAAACGAGAAAAATCAGAAAGGCCCTCATTATTTCTCACAAGCTCTGCAAATGCAAAACTTCCCATTAATATGGGGAATGGGAGCTCCAGAAAATTAAACTCCACTTAGGCTGGGAGGAAGTATCTTCTGCTCCCTCATCTTCTGTCTTATATTGCAAATGAATGGTCTGAGTACGTTACCCTCAGACACAGCCAATTACTGTGAATTTGACCTATTCAAATATCAATTCTGCTTTCCTACTCCTTCATACTCCCTTTCTAACTACTTGTATTTCTACTGCCCTGGTTCAGGACCTCTTGATTTCTTTTTAAAATATTTTATTTTTATTTACTTATTAGAGAGAGAGAGAGAGAGTGGGAAAGAGGCAGGTAGAGAGAAAGAGAGAGAATGGGCATGCAAGAGCATCCAGCCACTACAAATGAACTCCAGACACGTGGGCTACCTTGTGCTTCTGGCTCACATGGGTCCTGGGGAATTGAACCCAAGGACCTCTTGATTTCCTACGTAGACTACTACATCACCATCTGTCTGCCTGAACATCAGTCTTTTCTCTGCTCACAAACACCGTGCATAAACCCATCAGATTAAGCAAAAATTGCTGTGACTTTTCCATTGCCTACCTTAGAACCATTTTTTCTCTCCTATTGTCTTAAGATAATGACTATATTTACATAAATCTCACAGTCTCTTTCTCTGGGTTCCTGATCGGCGTCTTACACTCCAACCTGTCCCTCACATCAGGTTTCCTTTGGTTTCCTGTCTCTGTGTGTTTGTACTGGCCTTCCTCTCACGTTCTCCTTGTCTTCCTGTCTTAATCTGCTGGAACTGCATCCAGCCACTGAGATCTAGCCCGAGTTTTACACCTTTCCACAGGAGGAAAATTCCAGATTCCTTTACGCAGCAATAAGCCCAGCTCTTCTGACAACTTTGGGCTTTTCTCTGTCTAGTTCATTGCATCTATATAGCAGAGAACTGTGTGAAATACGTTTGTTAGATTGGCAAATCCCTTACTTTTATACCCTATGGGAAAGAGATATTTCATTAAAAAAATGCTTGTGATTTCTACAGTATTTAATTTAATGTTGAATATATAGGAATATGGGATACTCAAGGCCCAACACTACAAATGCCTTGACTTCTGGGGAAAAACCAGATGGGGAGAGTGTTAGCCTAATTATAAGTTTCCCTTCCTTTGTACCCCTTGTGTTAGGTTCCCTAGTAAGTCACCCTCCTTATGACATGATCAGGCAAAATGCCTGCTTGTCCTTGAGCAATGGGTTTAAATTCTCTGTCAGTCTGTAGAATTCTTCAAAGAAGGCTATGGTACCCTCTTCTGGAAATTCCTAGTTAACATACCCTATGGTCTTTATTCTGAGAGCAGCCCCTCCCATCACTACATAGCCTCACTGTGGGCAGAGTGTCTAATTTCCTGGATTGTGGGCATTTGCTGAGTAAGATATTGATCTCACCCGTCCAGTGTTGGAAATCGCATGTTCAGTGTCTCCTATAACCCCAGCTCAGGAATCACGCCTCAACAATGGGGTCAAGAAGTCATCAACACAAGTAGTTTCTAAACACATTTACTTATTCAATAACTAAAAAAAAAATGTGTCTTGGTTTTAAGATATTTTTCCAATTATAACCGACATAACTTGAATGCCCTGATGATGTTTTCTGAGGTTTTCATTCCTCAGAACTCTGAGTATAGTAGGCCCTGAGGTGACTAAAATATAATTCCTCATAAAATTCCTGGTAAGTAATTAATTCCCAGGTAAGAACTGAGACATTTAAGCCTGACTTCTGGGGTCTGAGTTGCTACTCTGTGGTCATTATTCGAACAGTAACAGTTGCCCACAAAAAGAAAACTAAACGCCAGTTCCCAACTACGCATAAAATACAGCAGGTGCTCAATAAATATTCATTAATGGAGAAACTACACACATAATTTTAATGAAAATATTTTTGCAAGATAGTGACTAAAATAATACCCTAAAACTATCACTTTATATAATCATAGTTAGAGTTTGCTGCTTATTTTTATAAAAACAAGAAGGAGAGAAAACTTAGATTTTAATATCACTGTGATTTTGAGAGAATTTTCTTTGTTTTATTAAGAACATTCTTTGTACAGATATATCATGTGTTGGTACCATAAAAAAGAAGTATGGAGTGATGCACTTGAAGAAAATATTCATGTGCATCTAAGACATGACTAAGTAGTAATGTGAATCATTTTATATTATAAACATTCAAATTAGCACAACCAAAGATCTCCTCTTGAAGGTAATGCCATTTATTTAATGTTGAGATGCTACTAGGATTCAAATTATTTTAGAACTTAATTTGGAATATTTGATGCCTGACTACTGACACATGGAAAGTTCCTGATATCTGATGTTATATCATTGCATAGACACATTCATAATTATGCAAGCCAGGGGCACACAAAGAAGATAAATAATGTGTCAAGGAAATACTATAGTTTAGACTCAGAAAACAGTTTGTTGATAAGCATTAGAACCATTATTCTCCTTGGGGTGGTAACCTTTTAAAATAGTAACAGGCTAAAATATTAAATGTTAATTCCAATCCTGTAAGGAACTTTTCAAATTGACTACCTCACTGTAAAAAGGATGTAGGCTTATAAGGCAACTACACTGAAAGAATAACAAAATTTTAAATGCATAATCTGGGGTATAATTGTCAAGAAATAATTGCAAAATCTCTTTACCAGGGCATATTATGCATAATCATAAATATGTAATCAGGAATTGACAATTTAAAATGCAATTTATTGAAGACCAAGTTCTAAATCAACTAGAATGTTTCAAGCAGTGAAATAAATTCCAACTAATCTTGAAATAGATTAAATCACAAGTGACACGTGAACCAGATTAACAATGAAAGTTGATGTCATTGGGAATGGTGGTACACACCTTTGATCCCAGCACTTGGGACGCTGGGGTAGGAAGACCACTTTGAGTTTGAGGCCACCCTGAGACTGCATAGTGAATCTGAGGTCAGCCTGAGATAGAGCGAGATCCTACCTTAAACCCCCCCCCAAAAAAAAAACAAACAAAAAGAAGAAAAGAAAGAAAGTTGATGTTAAAATATATTTCTAGACATTTTATAACCTTAAAAATATGAAGTTTTTATGCATCAGGATCCCTTTCCCTTATTCCCACAGATGAAAGTATAAAGAGAACAAAATGTTATATTTCTCTACATTTCTTTATACCTAGCCTAGAGAAATATAGAAGTGAGGAGGCTCTGCTGATGGCAGACAAACAGGAGGCTCTGCTAATAGCAGGTAAACAAGAGGCCCTGCTGGGATGAACAGCATTTTCTGGGACCTGCATTGTTGAGCAAACTCCTTATGATAAGCAGGACTCCTGGTCACAGGCATACCTCGCCCCCCCCCCCAGGTGTCACTTCCTGTAACTGACCAACAGATCTGTTTACAAGTTCCTATTTTTTAGCTTTTTAAAAAATTTTTTGTTCATTTATTTATTAATTTATTTGAGAGCAACAGAGAGAGAAAGAGCCAGAAAGAGAGAGAGAGAGAGAATGGGCACGCCAGGGCCTCCAGCCACTGCAAACGAACTCCAGACGCGTGCGCTTCCTTGTGCATCTGGCTAATGTGGGTCCTGGGGAACCGAGCCTCGAACCGGGGTCCTTAGACTTCACAGGCAAGCACTTAACCACTAAGCCATCTCTCCAGCCCTTTTTTTTTTTTTTTTTTTTTTTTTAGCTTTAATGGCTGTAACTGTCACATGTGAATTGTGATTTAGGGTTTAACTCCCATCCTGTTTTGTTTGGTTTTCCCCTAGCATCATGTGGTTATTTCCAATAAAAGCTGACACTCTGAACAGTTCACGGCTGCCCTCCTGAGATTCCCGCTGGGGGCAGACCTGGCATACCAGATCTTCTTTTTGTTTCCGTTTTTACCCAGTAACACTTTGCCTCACGTTCCGTGAGTCGATAGTCTTGCTTGTGTGACACCAGACCCCATAACAAAAGCTATGACATTTTGCACATACTGATGTTTCCCATGTTTCCCGTGCTGGGGAGATGACTCCACGGGGAAAATGCTTGCTGTGCTTAACAACCTGAGTTCAGATCTGCAGTGCCCGTGGACATGTCGGGTGCACTGGCATGTGCCTGCAATCCTAATACTGGGGAGACAGGAGGATGGTTGGGGTTGGCTGGCTAGCTAGTCTCACGGGATCGGTGCGCTCCAAGTTCAGTGAGAGCCCCTGTCTGAAGACATAGGTGGAAAGCTGTTGAAGAAAGCTGATGTCAACCTCTGCCCTCATATACACCTTCACACCCACTTGCGCCCTCATACGTGAACAAGCACACACGTGCAAACATACCACACACCCATGCATGATAGAAAATCCTGTGATTCATCATATTTTAAGGTATAATTTTGATCAAATGTTCACCAGCTAGTCAGCGTCAACATAATGGTGTTTTGAAAATATAGAACCTTTTCAAGAAAGATGTTGGTGCTCCTCATTCATTTGACCTGACTTTTTCTTTAAAACTGCTCACAGGAAGCCAAAGAGTTATCTTTCCCTTCTATCATGTGGCCAGTAATTTTTTCCCCTCATTTTATCTTATCAGTAGAAAATTTAACAGGAAATTACATCCATGTTGCTGGAGTAACCAAGACTGGCAAAAAAAAAAAAAAAAAAAGGAAGGCAATAGGCTTGAAATCAGCCAGAAACCAGGAAGATTCAGACATTCCAGCCTCTAAACAGTGTCTATGTCCCACTTTTCTGCCTGAAAATAGTATCTTGTCATCACTAAAGTGGCAGATATTTTAGGTGACAATTGTGAGAACCCGATTCTGTCCTTGTAAGCACCTTCAGCTCTGGAGCTGCGTTTCTGGTTGGAAAACCACAGCTTTCTGACACCACAGTCCACGCCACAGGACGTCGGCAGGGCGCCATCATTATCCTGATCGTTTTCTATGAACTCATTGTTGACTCATTATCTTTTTTCTTTTCAAATCTCAGCCTGCCCTTTCCCTCGGGAAGATCGCTGGCTATTCAGTTGAATTAGCCAGTGAACTGCTCACACCTGTTAGGAATAATCGCAGTTTTCCTGGAGGACTGACTTCATCTAAGCCTTGTAAGTAAAAATGACGGGACGCTGGTTAATAAACTCTGAGGTCTGCAAAGGACAGTGAGAGGCCAGTCACCCAGCTCCTCCTTGACAGTGTTGCTGAGATTCAAGGGGGACAGCACATCTAGAGAACTTTCTGAAGGTTACAAGGTTTGGCCTGCCTCGACTTACCTCTGCAGTTCGCTGCATTCCTCATTTGAGGACATGTCGCTTCTACTACCCTTCCGGGCTTGCTCTGGTAGACGGAGCGGCGGGAAAGAACACACAGACTCCTCCAGCAAACTCACGAGGGAAGAGTCAGAGGACTGGGACATCGCTGAATTCAGGAACCGCACACTGCAGCTAATTTACTAATAAGCCGTGAGACATTGTCATAAATTACTTAAGCTAACTGGTACTTGTCCAATTAAACGAACAAACTATATCCTGCAAGGTACCAGCCTCAAGGATTTATAGCGGTTGTTTACTCGCATGCTAATTTGCCAAATACCACTTAGCTTCTCTGGATCGACTCATTCACCTTCTGTTAATCAACCAGGCCCTACAGAGCTCCTATTTTCAGCCCTGTGCTCTTCCCGTCAAGAGCATGGCCGTTTGACTCTCAGTCAGTCTCGTTGCACTTTCACAGGGGAGGCCGTACACGAGCTGCAAATGTGCGGTGACAGTGTGCGTTGCACATGATGGATTGTGGCAGCTGATAGGAGAGTTTGGCTAGGTTGCTACGGGTGCTGCACACAAAAACTATCTGGAGAGAACGAGCAAGGCCTTCCAGCTCCATTTCCCATCTGCTGACAGAGGCCAATTCCTGACATGGATCAACATGGCAAGCAGAGATGGGTCTTAAATAAAAATGGACAAGGGAGATATATATATATATATATATATATATATATATATATATATATAGCCTTTTCAGTGAAATCTATGCAGGCTTGCAAATCCAGACCAAAGTCAATGGATACCCAATAAATGCCTTCTCTCCTGTACTCCTCTCGCTCCATAGAATAAACATGTGGTGATTGAAGAACTGTTGTAATTCTTCATTGGCAAAAATTAATGCAAAGTTTTCCAAGGCTATTACACTTCAAAGATGTGAATAGTTTGATAGGTTAACAACACCGGTTAAAGAAACAAACATAACTACTATTACACAGTGTCAAGACCACTCAGTGTGTCGTCGTTTCCTGGGGAGCTGCACAGGAACACTTACTCACTGCAGACAGGACAACGGCAGACCAAGGACATGATCCCATCCAGACCAAGCTCAGTGAATTGGAGTTACTTGCAGGAATATGGGTAAGGGGTTGCTTACAGTAGCAGGAGCCATTCGGCTACCTGAGTCACCAAAAAAAGCCTGCATGGGTGGGAAATCATGAAAGCTCCATCACTGAACTTGTTTGCTTGCTTTGTAGGCAGCTACTCCATGGAGACCTTTCCTGTTTCTTCGGAATAGTTTATGTTCATAGAACCTCAGAGAAGGGCTTCATGAGAGTCTTGGACACTGCATGGGAATTTGAGTCTTCTGGGAAGTTCATAAGTCTGCTGGGATTCTTCTGCAGATCCCCAGGGAGTGATTCAACCTAGAGAACTAGACACATAATTCTCAATTAGTAACAAATACTTGATTAAATTCTTGTCTCTTTTAGAAACATCCAGAAACTAAAATTTATTTCAACAAATAGCTGATGAAATTACAGTTAAAATTGTAAAATATCTACCCACATGTATTTACCTTTATCTAAGCCTGACAAGAAAGAATAAATCCTTAGTATCACTATAATAGTTATTATTAATAACAGTTCTTTTCCAACAAAAATATCATTTAAGGCTTAAAATGAATGATTTGCATCAGGCTTTGGCCACACTTTTCCATGTTTCAGTCACATTTTCTAATCTCCTTGTAAATGTGGATCAGCACACATTTATATCAAGGATGTTGAATCCAGTGATGTCAAGAAGGCAATGAAAAAACACCATGACAGTTTGACATCCAGGACCTGTTCATATGTGCTACCAGACACTTAAACATCATTTTATATATTGATTTGGACAAGAAATAGATTGCTTAGAAATTACATTGAAAATATTCCTTTGTCTGACAGCAGTATTCATTTCCTATCCTAGGCATTCTCACTCAGCAAATATTTTCTAGTCAAAGCAGAATGTATTTATTAGCCTGTGGCTCTAGTATTCTGCTGAACACAATGAAAGAAAGGGAAGAAAAGATGAAGCAAGAGAGGAAAGGAAAGAGGAGGAAAGGAGACGAGATAAATATATAAAGTAGAGAGCTAGCTTGCTACCTCCCTACCGGAAGTATAAGTGAGAGACATCAGATTCCTTTTAATAACAGACAAAATATTCCGTAGTAAGATCTGACATTGGACACAAAGCCTTCCTCTGCAGATTGTGGTCCTAAGACCAGTAGCATAAGTAGCATCTGGGCGTTTGTGAAAGATGCAACTGTCGGGCCCAGTTCAAGGTGCACTGGATCAGACTGCAATCCAAGACTGTCACTCATTTTCCCTTAAGGAGGCTTCAGTCAGGCTTTTCTGACCTTACCTGTCCTGTCTTCAGCATACCTAGCATGAAGCTAAGTCACATTAAGGAGAATCTCCCCAGCCCTGTTATCTGATTATGTCCCTCATCTAATACATTTCATGGGTAAAGTTATAGGCTCCCTTTAGTAAGAAATCTGCTATCCCAGTTCATCAAGACTCCCCTTACTCTTTTTTTTAAGACATTCGCTCATTTGTTTTTGTGGTGCAGGGATTGAACCTAGAGTCTTTGGCATTCTGAAGAGACACTCTACAACGGAACTCTTATGCCTAGCCCGTCAAAGCCCCCTTATTCTTGATATCTCCACTTAGAAATTTCCAACTCTGTATTCTTTGCCTATAAATACTCATTTGTCCCAACTGTATTTAGAGTTGAGCCCAATGTCTCTCCCCTATTTCAATACTCCTGAATAATGTCTTTATTACTGTTTTAACTAGAGTCAGAATAACTTTTTCTTTAACCTCATGCACAATCCTGTACTGTACAGTAGGTTAGAAATCTGTGACTCCAGACCTTGCTGTGAAGCTGTACTTGCTACTGCGGGTAAATTGTGTAACCGTTGTCAAGTGACCCACCCTCACTAGGATGCAGCATTTTCATCCTAATAATGTTCTTGAAGATTCTTTCTAGTCCTGGCTGCCAAGTCTTTATTGTTTTAACTCCCGTGGCCCTCACCTCTCTGACTGGAGAATGGACTGTGGGAGCATTATTCTGACTCACGGTTTCCTGCTGTCAGAGTGAGGCTGCATGTCCCTGCCCTGAAAAGCTGTGGCAAAGGCTCCTTGTGACTGGGTAGAGCGCCCGACTCTGCCTGAGTGAGGTTAGATAAATGAGATTCTGCTCCCACCAAGCCAAAGTGCAGCTGTAGTAGCAGGTTTCCTGCAGACCCCAAGTACGAGCAAATTTCATCTGGATGTTATCCAAGCCCAGGAACAGAAGGTGTTCTAACACATAACATATAAAGTGGAACTATCACATCCATCTTTTTGTCCAGGAGAAGGCATGCATCATGGTCAGTTGATGTCTCATGGTGATATAGGCACAAGTCACACACTCTCTAAGAGACTATCTTGATTCATTTCCATAATGATCTATAAGCTTGATGACATCAGGTTTTTATTTTATTGTTTTATCAGTGCCAAACACACACAGTGCAAATAAAGAATCAGCAAGAGTCATCCTCTGTAATGCCAAGAGAAATCACTTTGTGAACAGCTAGAAGTTGAAAACTTTAAAGAGCACACAACTAAATTAATCGCCCCTGTTACATCTCTACATACTTGAGAAATGAGATGGAGGGAAGCATTTGATCACGTGTGGGGAGTGATGGAGAAACACAGTAAGAAAGCCTGGAAACCCAGTATACTGCTTGTGAAATAATCGTTACAATCCTTTCACCATTTTCTATACAAGAAAGGGGGAAGAAAAGGCTAAACCCATATATACTTTCACTTTTCAGGTGGTAAAAGGATCCATTTCTTATCCATTTCAAAAGTCACTTTGCAAAAGACTTAATTACTGCCGGTCAACAGTGCATGGTAGAAAACAATAGAACAACATTAAAAAACAAAGTCAAAATTTAGTCACTTTGATACATGTCTGTGTCATCTATAAAAAGCAGTAATGAATGGGACTAGAGAAATGTCTTAGCAATTAAGATCACTTGCCATGTAAGCACAAGAGCCTCTCTCTCGGGCCAGACACTGCCAGGCTCAACTCTCCAGAATCCATGTATATAACTACACAGGGGCACCCACATATGTAACCTCAGTTTGTTGGCAACAGAGACTGGAGGATTTCTGGGGCTCACTGATACAGAGAAGCTCAGGGTTGAGGGGGAGACTATAAATACACATCAGATGTGAATTAATATTTTGAAATATATTGGTATACTTAAACAGTCACTCTCTAGTAATCCCAAGAGTGTCTACTCTATTCATGCAAAGCCACAAGACTATCTGTCATCAGAATTTTCATTAATTTCTCATTATAACAATCTTCTGGGCCAGGCATGGTAAGAAATCCATATGATCCCAAAACGTTGGCACCCAAAGCAAGAGGATTGAGAGCTCAAGGCCAGTTTTGGTACATAATGAGTTTGAAAAGCCTGGAGACATAGCAAGCTTGAGGCCAGCCTGGGCTACATAGTTACCATGCCCAAAATAAACAAAATAGCAACAAAACCTTCTGGATGCAAAACTTGTATATTCTTCTGTCTTCCACTTCTGTTATCAATCCCTTGCCCTTCAATATCAAATTTATCATGTATTCTGAAGCTCCTTCTCAACTACCATGCCACCATGCATCTGCTATGCCAAATAAATCTATATTCCCACAAAGGGGAGGGACATCTGCTTTCCACTTTCATTCATATTGGAGACCAACAGCTTTAAAGTGTCTTGGCTATACAACCAACATGTCAATCACTTGCGAAGGGATTTCCCAGTTTTGCAAAGAGCCTTGCTGTTTAAGGAAAAATTGCCCAAATGCATGTCTCAGATAGACTCTTATTTTGGAATACTCATTTGTCTTATGTGTAGCTGAATAGATTTTTGTTGTTGTTTTTATGATGTAAGTTCATATTGCAAACATGCTCAGTAGCTGAAAATAAACAACTTCAATATGCATTATTGTTACATGTCTGAATATCGATATTCTTAAATTATGAGCTTATGTGACCAGCAGTTTTACTTCATTCAGAAGCAACTTTGATTCTAGAATGGTTTACCCCTTTGCTGATGAAGAGGCCCATGAGGAAAATAGGTTTTTCAGAACCTGATCATAAGAAAGGAAGAAAAAGGAGGGGGGCATAAAGAGTGAGAGAGGAAAACACTATAAACACTCATTCCGATGTAGACAAGCGCTCCATGTAGGCTTTGTTTACTGGAGTTTTAAATCAAAACCGCATTGAGATGTCACTTCACACCCTCTGAAGCAGCTATAAAAAGGCATGGACAATAACAAGTGCTCAGGAGGATTAAAAAAATGGAATCTTAATGTATTGTTGGTAGGAATAAAGAATGGTATGGCCATTCCAGAAAATAGTTTTTCAGTTACTCACAAATTAAAGATAGAATTATTATAGGATGCAACAAGCCTTATTTTAGGGTTACACCAGGAAAAACGAAAACATGTTTATTCAGAAAATGTGCACCATATTCCTAGCATTATTCTTCATAATATCCCTGAAGTGGAAGTATGTCTATTATCTGATGGATAGATAATTGAAGTGTGGTAGAATCATTCTATGCAATATTATTTAGCCACAGCTTGAATGAAGTATTGATGGATGCTACGCATGACTGAGACTTGGAAACATCATACTCAATGAAATAAAACACAAAGGGCACATATTTTAGAGTTCCATTTATATAAACTGTCCAGAATGGGTCAACCTACACTGAAAATAGTTTTCTAGTTGTGAGGGAATGGAAAAAGGAGAGAGTGAAAAGTAATTCATTTAGAGGAGAACTCATTTTTTAAAAGTAGAAGTGAGGGGGGGAAATGTTGGCTACTGGGTCTGTGGTGGTTTGAATAGAATAGATGGCCCCCAATATATTCAGTTGTTTATTTGTTTGTAGTTTGCATCTGCACCACCTGGCTGGAGGCAGTGTCACTGGGTGGATCTTAAGGTGTGGTGGTGGGTTTCAGGTTTCAATCTAGGATATGCAAGTGTGCCTAGTAGGAGTACCTGAAGTGTGCTGTGACTTTTTGGCTTTTGGCTTGTACTTCTCTCTCTGCTTGGTCCTGTGAAGGCAGGCCAGCTTCTTCTGCATTTATGGAACTCCCCCTGGATCTGCAAGCTTCAGTAAATATCCCTTCCTCCATAACTGTGCCTGGTCTGGAAGTTCATCTCAGTGAACCTGAATCTGTCTGCTTCAGGGTCCTAAGTTACATTTGAATAGTTTACACAATGTAAGTGATCAGAAATAATTAATTAATGTATACTTAAAAAGTCTAGACAGAAGGATTTGAATGCTTTTACTGTCAAGAAATGATGGGTGTTTAAGAAAACAGATATAACCTGATTCAAATATTAATGTGATAGTTAATTCTGGCTGTCAAATTGATGGGATTGAGAAATGCAGAGGAACTTATTGAAATGTACCTCTAGGTGAGTCTTTGGGGGTATTTCTTGACACTGTTAGCTAAGGTGACAAAGATGCCCATGGCATGTCACAGGCATGATACCCTAGGCTGGTTGGTATGAAGGGAATCGGAGAGAGAAGGAAGAAAGCCAGCTGCTGAAAACACATAGATTCTCCACTTTCTGATGGCCATGATGTAAGCGGATCTATTTCACTGTAGCCATGCTGCCATAGGTCATGGTGAACCAAACCCTCTGAAACCATGAACGCAAGTAAATCATGCCTATGTTAAGCTGTTTCTTTCAGTTTCTCTTTCTCTCTCTCTCTCTCTCTCTCTCTTGGTTTTTTGAGGTAGGGTCTCACTCTAGCTCAGGCTGACCTAGAATTCACTATGTAGACTCAGGGTGGCCTCAAATGCACAGTGATCCTCCTACCTTTGCCTCCTGAGTGCTTGGGTTAAATGAGTAATAACAACAAAAAAAGAAACTGGTACTAGACACATGAGGTCATCGCTATGACAACTTCTGACAATGTAGTTCAGAAGCATTTTGAACTGTCTTATGGAACAAGTATGGAAAACACGATGAGCTTCAGAAGAGGAGCCATAGACAGCTGTAAGTGCAGCTTCCTGGGCGATCATGGTATTGTGTATATGTAAATAGAAGAATAGATTAATTAGGGTGAAAAGGCCTAAGTGAGGTCAGGGGAAAAAATTGAGTAAAGGAAAGATGGAGAGAGGCTAATCGAAATCTAAGAAGATATAAATAAGTCATATGGAAACCTATTTTTTTGGACAATGGAACACACAGGAGCCATAGATTGTTACTAGAAAATTTTCAGTGCCAGGGATGGGATACCTTCCAGTGAGTTGTTGGCCAGGGAGGTCCCTGATGCCCCCAAGACATTACAGGCCATTGCTGAGGCCCAGTGTTTTCTGACTAAGTGGATGTATTACGACTACCAAACTTCCCATTAAACACTTATCTATGCCCATATGCTAATGCTACTCCCACTTTTGGTTAGAGAAGCTTTCCTTTTCATATGGTGGTGACCACTGGGGTAACTCAAAAATGGACAAAGTGCTAAGAAAATGTGGCAGTGGAGTGTTCGACACTAAATGAGACATCTTTATCACACCTTTCAAGGCTCAGGGACCATTGAAGAAGAGGTGGTGAAAAGAATGTAAGAGCCACAGGAAGGGGAAGAGTTCTCTGTCATTTAGACACAACGTGGCCTTGATATACAGAACCTCACAGTGGCTGACACTATACACAGAAGACCTAAATAATAGGAGGGGAAAATGATGGTATCAACATAGAAGAGCCTAGTTGGAAGGAGGAAGGGATATAGTGTAGGATGGACTGGGGAGGTGGGGAGGGTTGCTGTGACAGGAGGTTATGATCATGGAATATAGTCTATACTTATGGAAATTGTCAACAAAAAGTTAAAATTTTTAAAAATAAATGAGTACATTTAAAAAATGTGATATTTAGTCTTTATTATCTACTTGATTTAGAATCACCATGGAAACACACATCATGATATATCTATGAGGTCTTTCCAGAAAGGCTCAGCCGAGGAGAGAAGACCCTCCTGAAAATGGTTGGTATCAGTCCCATGTCCTGCGACTCCAGATTGAATAACAAGTAGAAAGCAAGCTAAGCACCAGCATTCACCTGTCTCTGATTCCTGACAAAATGCAATGTGACCAGATGCCTCGTTCTCCTGCCACTATAACTTCCCCACCACGAAAGGCCTCAAGCCAAAATATACTCTCACCTCCTGAAATTGCCTTAGGTGGGTATTTTTCACATTAACGAGAAAAGTATCTAATACAAAAAAGTTGGTGCTGGGGGCATAAACCACTGCTGTGTAAAACTGGTTCTTAGGCCTTCAGAACTATTTTTACAAAAGGAATTTGGAAGTTTTGAACTATGGGCTAGGGAGGTCCTGCACTCGTATAAACATACCTGGTGGGAGTTTGCAGACCAGAAAGTTGAGAGAAATGTAGACAGTAGACACTGGCTCATGCAGTTTCTGAGGGGAACAAGAGCTCTATGACGAACTGGGCTAGAGGTCATTGATGTCACATTCTTGCAGAGAACATAACTACATTTTGCTCCATGGCCTTTAAGAGAACTTTAAGGCTGATTCAAAAGTAAAGGAATAATTTATTTGATGGAGAAAATCTCAAGACAGGACAGCATTAAGTATGTGGCATGGCTACTGCTCACTGCTGACATTGGAATCTAGAGTGAAAGACTGCAGAAAGATGTGAAATTTAGTAAGGAAAGGACTGTTAGAAAGTTTAAATTACAGACAAGTAGGGTGCAGAACAAAAGCATCTGTAGTTGTTAAAGTGATTAGTGTCAGTAAAGAGAAACCGCAAGCTCTTTAATGTGAAAGCAGGCAGGCCTGGACTGAGGACCCTGCTAGAGTGCCTCCCTACAGCAATGACGTGGCACCGAGAAGTATTTCCCCAAGGCCACCACAGGGAGGCTGCTGCCATCATGGCTTAAGGGGCCCAGGCATATGAACTGGCAGCAGAATTTATAGCATCATCCAATAAAGCTGGTCAAGGAGAAAGGATTGCTCTCCTGTAGTTAGCAGACCTAGAGGCCTGGGGCTTCTCCAAGGCTATTGGAGTACAGATAAGAACCCCAGGTGCTGTGGGGTTTGGGGTTTTCCCTGCTAGATATGGGCCTTTCCTTGTTATGTTCTCATTTATCACTTTTGGGATGGGAATGTTTATTCTGCAACTGTATATAAAACATATATAATTCTGTATTTGAATTTTTAAATATTTTATTTAGGGCTGGAGAGATTACTTAATGGTTAGAGCACCTGCCTCTGAAGCCTAGGGACCCAGGTTAGATTCCCCAGAACCCATGTAAGCCAGTTGCACATGGCAGTGTATACATCTGGAATTCCTTTGCAGTGGCCAGAGGCCCTGGTGCATTCACTCTCTCCCTCTCTCTCTCTCTCTCTCTGTCCCCCTCTGTCTCATAAATAAATAAATATTTTTTTAAATACTTTATTTATTAGAGAAAGAGGGTGCCTGATAGAGAATGGGTGTTCTAGGGCCTCTAGCCACTGAAAACTAACTCCAGACTCAGGAGCCACCCAGTGTATGTGGCTTATGTGGCTGCTATGTAATTAAATCTGGGTCCTTAGACTTCACAGGCAAGTGCCTTCACTGCCAAGCCATCTCTCCAGCCCTGTTTTTTTTTTTAATTTTATTTTATGAGAACTCACAGTTAAGAAATTACCTTGAATCTCAGAAGATATTTTAGTCAGTTGAATAGTGCTGGGACTGTCTGTTACAGACTATGGGTCTTTTATAGATGGACTAAATTCATTTTTTATTTTGAGAAGAAAATGAGACTTGTCCTGTAAGAGGCAAGTGTAGAATGCTGAGTCGAAGTGACATGTTTGGACATCAAGATGACAAGGGGTGGAGATAATCTTTACTGTCTATGAGAATGTCTCCAGAAAAATTTAACTGCAGAGCTGATACATGCCCTGGGTGTGGGTGGCATGTGGATTGAGCTTATAGTCTGAATAAAACGGAGAAAGCGAGCTGGGCAGTGTCATTGATCTTTCTCTGCTTCCCGGCTGTGGATGCAATGGGACCAGCTGCCTTGTGCTTCTGTCACCACGCCTTTCCCACCATGACGGAGTGTAGTCCTTCTTAAACTGCAAGCCAAAATATGTCATCCCCTCCCTAAGCTGATTTCATTATGTGTTTTGTTGCATCAGCAACAGCAACAACAACAAAATAGGCAGCACAGACCCCTACATAAGAGGAATGGCAAAGGTCAAATTCTGGAAGTTTGCTATTTCCATTTCACCCGTTAGATCTTACTTTTAAAATATTACTATACATTTTATCCTCTTTTAAATTTTTACTTGTCTTTCAGATATCTAAATCAATACATGCTTATTTCAAACAGTAAAATTATACAGAATTGTTTGACCTAAAGAGCTTGAGTCCCTTATAAATGCCACTTTCACAGATATGCTGCCATCTGCCTGGCACATATACGCTTAGATAATTTTTCTTACATAAGTACCCAAGAAGACATATCTTTCTGAAATATTTGTGTGCATCAGTATATACAATCAACTTCATTCTACTATAACCTCACCCTTTTGATGGTTAGCACCCCATGGCTCAGACCGAGTGGCAGAACAGCATGACGATTCAACATGGAAGAACTGTAGCAGAAGAAACACAACTATGTAACTTACCGTGTAATTGTGAGTCACTTGCCTTTCCTGAGCCTCATTTTCCTCTGCCCTGAAAAAAATCAATGCCATCTATAATCTCCCTCAAATGATTCCTGCAATGATATAAAATTTTAGTATCTGTAGAGTATTTTGAATGATAGCAGGTATGATAGATCCTATAGGTCTGAGCTCATATTCCTAAGGCAAATTTACTCACATTCTTATTGATAACATTTATACCATTTCTAACTTTTTACATTATATCACTACTAAAGAAATGTTCAAGGCAAGTTTTAGGTTGATTTTAGCCTATAAGAGATTTGGGTTCCTAATTTGCTTATGCAAACTTGATAGCATATTAATGCTTTAACTCACACGAGAGGCAGCACAGGAAGCAAAGGAGGCCAGTAGCGTAGCTTCCAGACCAAATGCAAAGGAGGCTATGCCAGGAAGGCAACCATCATCACAGACTGGCAAAGGAGGCAGGAAGGTTACAATCGGAGAAGCCAAATGGTGACTTAAACTGGAGGGCTGGACTATAAAGAAGCTAGAGGATGGATATAGCTCAGAAACACAGAGGCAGG
This sequence comes from Dipus sagitta, assembly GCA_036346955.1. Taxonomy (NCBI): domain Eukaryota; kingdom Metazoa; phylum Chordata; class Mammalia; order Rodentia; family Dipodidae; genus Dipus; species Dipus sagitta. The sequence continues at coordinate 174,815,967 of CM070774.1, forward strand.
TGGGTGACGGAGGACTTAGAGGAGGCTTGGGCACTATCATTCATCTTTCTCTGCTTCCCGGCTGGGGATGCAATGAGACCAGATGCCTTATGCTTCTGTCAACACGCCTTTCCCACCACGGTGGAGCGCGGTCCTTCTTAAACTGTCAGCCAGAATCAGCCAGTGCCCCTTAGGTTGATTTCAGTCTGTATTTTGTTACAGCAACAAGGAAAGTAACTAACACAGACCTCTACGTGAAAGAAATGGCACAGACACAATTCTGTTTTTTTCATTTACCCCTTTGAAGATATGCTTAATTAAAACTACAGTTATCATCAGCCTTTGAGGTTAAATTAATGGTAATGCCAAAATCTGTGCACCCACAAATGCAGCCTTCATTTACCAAAGTCTTCTTGGTTCACTTCCAAGAGTCAGAAGCTAAAGATCATTACATGTGCCAAGACCAAAAATGTGTCACAGTCCCTGAGCAGTAATTCTGCACAGGATAGACAGTATAAAAAGAAGCCCAGTTAGAATTGTTATTTATATTAGCAATACCATTTTTCCTATTGTGAGCCTTTGAAATTTTCACAGAGGCTTAAAAAGCTTTAAATGTTTGATTTGCTTAATAATTAAAAATCAATATTTAATATACATGCATTTCCAAGAACTACATACCTAATGTTGTGAGTTAATTTTCAAGTATAGTTACCTTGATAAGCAACTGGCATGAAACTTTTCATAATGTAAAACCCGTTTGGCAAAATAAATGGAAAATACAAAATAAAGCCAACATGTCCACCCAAATGCTGATCTCTGGTGGCTATGATGGAAAGTTTGGAGATAATAGCATGACTTTGCAAATTGAAAATCCTGTGGCTCAGAATCATAGACTTTTTGAACTGGAAGCACTTTCATGAAGCATCTAATCCAATAGAAAAGTATTTTAAAAAGAAGGAAAACTACAATGTGGTCAGTCTAAGTGGAGATGAATAGTCACAGACAATGTGAAAAATGATCAACTCCAGCAAGCCATCCAGGTAAAAGAGAGCAAGTCATTTCCCCCAAGCTTTAGAAGCATTTGGGCGGGTAATACAGGCAATAACAATGTCTAAGAATAGTTGCTCACACCAAGAGACTTAATCTATGCTTTTCCTTCCAGTGTTAAGGACATAATATGGACCCTATTTTTATCTACAAAGGAAATTCAAGTTCTCCATATAGTATTTCACCTTAATCTTTGACAAAAATTGCACACAACATTAAGGGATTATTTCTTACCCACTCCATAGAAAGTTGAGGAGCTACAGATAGGATTGATGAGTGGTGGATTTATCCCAGTGATTTACATTATACATTACAATATATGTTATCTTTTTGTTGGGCAAGAAATAATAGCAATTATACTATGCCCCCCCCCAAAAAAAGGGATTTCATTAGAAGTTTTTATAGTTTCACAGCCAGGAAAACAGTAAAAAAATTTATGAATAATTAAATTTATCTTTCATTAAGTCCTATTATTTAGAGAAAATAGCAGGTATTGTTGTGACATTTTGTTCTTCAGTTGTTTCTTTTGGATTAAAATATTTCCTCTTGAAGTGAAGAAGGACGTACAAAAAAACCCGTGAAGCTCAAAACTTAGCATACTCAGAAACACATGAGACTTACCAGCCTCGCCAGGCCCTCACTTGGGGTTACAAGCACTTACGGGGAGACAGGGAACTCTGTATTTTACTATTTTATTTATTTATTAGATAGATAGAGAAAGAGAGATAGAGGGAGAGCACCAGGGCCTCCAGCCACTGCAAATGAACTCCAGATGCATGTGCCATTTTGTGCATCTGGTTTATGTGGGTTCTGGGGAATCAAACCTGGGGCCTTTGGCTTCACAGGTAAGTGCCTTAACCACAAGACCATCTCTCCGACCCAATAGAGGAAATTCTTATGTGGAGCCACTGCCTATAGCAGCCTATGTATGCTGAGGTGGGTTCTGTGCTCCTGTATCCAATTTCCCACACACGTGCCTGAAAATAACCTTGATAACCTCCTTGATTCATCACCAAGCTAGGCTTGGATGGAATCATTTCTTTACTTTGTCATCCATACTCTGTTTGGGGTGAACAGATATTTACTCTTGTTTCCCAAGGGGGGAAAAAATCACACAACACAATTGGTACCTGAACAGGGACCAAGAGGACCAAAGTGATGAGTTGGAGAGGAGCACTTGCAAGACCCTACACTAGGTGAGACTGATTCTCCTAAGGGAGGAGCCAGGCAATACATATCTAGCCACTTTTCTCCATGTGGCATGGGGTGGCGTGCCTTCTGGCTTTAGTGTCAGTGGTCTGTGCACTGAGATGAGGGATAAGGCTGGGCCTTTTGAGGATAGAGTGCCTTTGGAGCAAATTCCAAGATGACATTCTTCTGTGTTTTATAGGGTGGCTTGCCTCTTTGATGAATGGTTTCTGCCATATGAGTAAAGGGATGCCCCCAGTAGCTAGTGGACTAGAGAGTATTTCTACCAACTAGAGGTAGTGAATAAAGGATGCAAAATAAGAACTTGTGATTGTTCAAACTCCTTAGATTAAGTACCTGATGCAGTGACATAGCCCAGTACTGAGTTTAAATGCAGAAAAGAATTAAACATCATTCCCTCTAAGGCTCAAAAAGTGTCATGGGAGAGCAGATGGAAATACTACAAGAGTGAGAGGAAGAAATGCAATGTTGTGTAGCTGTGTCCACTGGACTGAAACATTTCTTCAAGAGGAAGGAATGGAATGTTGTGTAGCCGTGTCCACTGGACTGAAACATTTCTTCCTGAAGGGAGGTGTACAAGAGTCATGAAGGTCACAAGAAGTACCATCCTCGGAAGTTCACGAACATTATAAAACACCTCCCTGTGATCCCCGCACTGAGAGCATTGTGGCGGTTTATATTGTCAATCTGACAGGGCTGAGATTGCCTGTGAAGAATTATGCAGATTAGGTTAGCCTGTGTACATGTCTTTGAGAGATTATCTTGATTTAGATAAACTCAGATGAAAAGACCCACCTTCCCTATGAGTGGCACCATTCCATGGGCTGGGGTCCTGGACTATATAAAAAGAAGACAGATGCTGAGCAACAACATTCATCAAAATTTTGCTTCCTCCCTGAGGATGTGAGCATGTGATGCTGGCTTCCTACCCATGGCATGCCTTTCTGCCAACAACGGGTTATAAGCCTTTGAAACTATAAATCCTAGAAAGCTACTAGTATACAATGAAGTGAACAAATATATGTCCAGTTAGGGTTTTCTTTTTAAAAAATATTTTATTATTTATTTATTTATTTGACAGAGAAAGAGACAGAGAAAGAGAGAATGGGCATGCCAGGGCCTCCAGTCACTGTAAATGAACTCCAGATGCTTGCACCCCCTTGTGCATCTGGCTAACATGGGTCCTGGGGAATTGAACCTGGGTCCTCTGGCTTTGCAGACAAGTGCCTTAACTGCTAAGCCATCCCTGCAGCCCCCAATTAGAGTTTTTAAAGGAAAACAGGAAGAGACATATAATTTCAAAATATTTTATTTTTATTCATTTATTTGAGAGAGAGAGAGAGAGAGAGAGAGAAGCAGATGAAGAGAAGCAGATAGAGAGAGAATGGGTGCACCAGGGCCTCCAGCCACTGCAAATGAATTCCATATGCATGTACCACCTTGTGCATCTGGCTTACATGGGTCCTGGGGAATCAAACCAAAGTCCTTCAGCTTTGCAGGCAAGCCATCTCTCCAGCCTGAGAAATATCATTTTAATTTAATTTATCATTTAGTGAAATAATCTCTAAACTTGTCCCAAGTATTCGAAGAGTCATAGACAGTAAAATGATGAAATTCAAAGGACTTCCAACAGACTTAATGAAGACAACAAACACTCTACCAGGCACATTTACAGCCAAACCATCAAACGTCAAAGAAAAGGAGAATTTTGAAAACTGGAAGGAAGTTAATCAGTTGTAAAGAAAACACCACTAAACTAACATTAGGCTTTTAGCAGAGCCTTTACAAGCTTGAAAGGAATGAGATATATATTCTAAGTCCTGAAGAAAAATGCTACAAACAAAACTGCCATTCACAAAGAAGCCATTTTCTTAAATGAAGGAAAAAAAATAAAATCTTTTCTAGATAAGCAAAAATCATTACTTAGTTCAATACTTAAAGGAGTTCTATATTTGGAAGCAAAGGGATGATAACTACCATCATAAAGTCATTCAAAGTAATAAAACCTGCCAATAAAACAGATACAGAATGAAGAGATAAGAATCCAAGGTTATTGTCATAGAACACCATCAAACCACAAAGATAAGTAGAAATGTAGGAGAAAAGGAACAAAGATGTGATATTCAAAAAAACATTACCACATGTAGAAGTAAATGCTTAATATCCATAATAATAAGTTTGGATGGAAATCAATTAAATTTTTCAGTCAAAGGAAATCGATTAGCCCAGTGGGTTAAAAAGTTAAAGATTTTCCCACTGTATGATGCCTATAAGAAACTCACTTTACTGCTCAAAACATATATGTGCTGAAAGATAATTTGTCCAAATATAAACCAAAAGTTAGCAGAAGTAGCTATATTGATGTCAGAAAAAAAATCTTGAGCAAAAATTTGTAAAAAAGTAAAGAAAATATTATATTATGATAAAAAAGATTAAAATAAGTATATTATAAATCATAAGATAATTTAAAATTATGTATAATATATATGCACATAATACCCAAACATTCAAAAATATACTGTTGTTGTTGAGTATACAGGGAGAAGTAGATGCCAATACAACAACAGTTGGAGAATTCAACACCTCGCTTTTAACAATAAAGAGATCACTTAAGAAGAAAATGAACAGAAAAAGTAAAATTAATCTACACTAAAGATCAAAAAGACCTAATCAACATTTATACATCTTTTCCAACAGTTGCAGAATGCACATTCTTTCCATTAACACACATAATAGTCTTTAAGATAGATCATAGGCTAAAACTTTTTCAGCAAATGTGTTAAATACTAAATTTATAACATGTGTCTTCTCTGACCATAATAAAATGCAACTATAAGTCAACAATAACAATAATGAAACATATAAAACTCCACGGAAATGGAAGAACATGTTTCTGGAGAAGCAATAAGACATTTAAAAATTAAAATGAAATTTTAAAAACTTCTTGAAAATTGAAACAAAATATGTCATGGCCTATGAGATATATAGCAAATGCACTACTAAGAGGGAATTTTATAGCAAATTGCCTACATTAAAATGTTAGAAAGATTTCAAATCAGAAACACAATTGACAACTCACAGAGCATGAAAAGCAAAAAGTAATCTAAAATTTCTAGAAGGAAGACATAAAAATACCAGAGCAGCAATAATATTGAGACAAAACACACATAGAAGATAAAGAAAATTAAAACTTAGGTTCTGAAAGTGAACAAAATGGATAACTCTTTGGTTAGTCTAAAAAAGCAGACCCCAGTTCGAGGCTTGATTCTCCAGGACCCACCTTAGCCAGATGTACAAGGGGGCGCATGCGTCTGGAGTTCGTTTGCAGTGGCTGGAAGCCCCGGCGCGCCCATTCTCTCTCTTTCTCTCTATCTGCCTCTTCCTCTCTCTGTCACTCTCAAATAAAAAAACAAAAAAAAATTTTAAAAAAAGCAAAAAGAGAAAATACTCTAGAAATGCAAAATGAGGTATTACAAATGATACTATATAATATAAATGGTTATGCACATTGTAACTACCAATAGGAAATTCTGTCTTTCAGCTATCCAGTCAGTGAGCCACTGTCTCAAGGAAACAAGCAGATGATTGATGGGGGAGGAGAGATGACAAGAGATGAGCTTAGGACATTTGGTCATACCAAACAACAAAGACACTGTCTAAGGCTATAGGATCGTGACAAAAGGCCTCAGCAGTCAAGGGAAAGAGGCCAGCCAAAGACAAGAGAATCTGAGCATCAACGGGGCTAATACTGGAAAGATACTGGCATACATCACATCTGCTCACTCTGGGGGTCTGTAAAGACAGTCACTGGTGTTGTGGGAAGATACACACAGAATGAAGCATTTTCATGGCTTTGCTAAACAAAAGGCTTGTAATTAATTATTATTCCAGTTTGTGGGCCGAAAAGTGAACGGTAAAATTAGAATGTCACTTCGTGAAACATTCTAAATCCATTAACCACCAACGGCTGATAGAGACGTAAGAGACAACCGAATATTTGGGAGGACACTTAACTGTGAAATACTCTTGCTGAAAACTCAGACTTGAATCTGACAAAGTTTCAAGATCTATCTACTAATTCACCGCAACAATTGGAAAAGAAAAAAAAAAAATACTGCATGCTATGCGGTGCAATAAGAAAAGTGCAGATGCTGCTGTCTTTAACAATTAAATTGCAAAGGGAATAAACAAAGACAGAATGAGGAAAACTATGAATTTAAAATGAATTGAGACACTTTAACAGCCACAATATAGGGACCTTAATTGGATGCTGATTTAAACAAATAAACTGATATTTAAATATTATGATCTTTATGAGACAATCAAAATTTTGAATAGTGGCTTATAAGTTGATATTAAGAATTTTTATTAATTTTAATATGTAATAATGGTAGTGTGGTAATTCAAAAATAATGAGTATTTTTATCTTTCAGAAACATATGCTTAGATATTTATGGGCCAATTACATAAAATTCAAGATTTGCTTCTTAAGAACACTGGACAAAGGAATGAAAAATAAACAAGTTTGTCTGATGTTTGTAGTAAAAACAGTGCTTCAAGAAACTATTTTGAAGTATGAAAGAAACAACAAGGAAGGGAGAAAGAACAGGAGGGAGGGAGAAAGGGAAGAGAAAGGAGAGAAGGAAGGAAGGAAGGAAGGAAGGAAGGAAGAGGGAGGATGAGAAGGAAATAAAGTTGTAAAGAATCAAAGACAACCAAACAAGTTTCCATAGAAGCGTGCACTAAGACATTTCTGTGTAAGATGATTTCACAGCCTCCCCATCATCGTCCCCACTTCATTCATGCTGTGCTCAAATGTCCTTTTTCTCCGAAATGGCATCCTGACTAGAAAAGCCCCTTCTCCCAAGTCTTTTTTTTTTCTTTTTCTGCTGCTTCCATGTCTGTTTTATGTGATCTCAAGCATGTTTGTCTGTTGACGGTGACCACACTAGACAAACCAGAGACAATAGCCTCAGATGATCCTATCCACACAATATTCCCAGCACAGGTTTGATCCCTGGCACAATGTGACCTCGAAACTGACTTGCTCAGTGCTGGGGACCCGGCTCAGTGGGTGAAGTGCTGGCAGTCCACGCATGGGGACCTGCGTTCAGATACGCAGAGTCCACATAAGTCTAGATGTGGTCGCACACGTCTATAAGCCCGGTGTTCCGACAGCAAGATGGGAAGTGGGGGTGGGAGAATCCTTGGAAACTCATGGGGCAGCTGGTGCAGGGTACACAGTGTCTAAACAGGAGACCCTGTAAAAACCACGTGGAAGATGAGGACCGATGGCCAAGGTTGACCTCTGACTACCCCTCACACATTGTGCCTCCACTCAGACACAGATATACATATGCCACACATACACACAGATTTCAAGTTTAAAATATTATATGCTGAATAACAAAGGAGCAGACAGCCAAACGAAAGATGAGCAACACACTTGAAAAGACGCATCTCAGAAGAAGATATTCAGATTGTCGGTAAGTAGCCAAAAACAATGGCTGCTATCATCCGCCATTAGGGAATAGCAAGTCAAAAGTACATTGAGATAGTATCACTCACCTTGTGGGGTCTTATTCTATCAAACGCCTCACACAGATCATGGTTTGAAGAACAAGACCCTTTGTTCTTACGTTGGAGCACAGGGGAGCCAGTGTGGAGGAACAGAACTCAAACTGCCTCAAATGAGAGAACGAGGAGAAAGGTTTGACGGTGCTTCCTGGGCCAACAGAGACTCTCGTTTGCACCGTAATCACATTCAGAGATGGAGTTCAGTAGTGCCTGAGCTCTCCCCTGCCCCTTTATCCTGAGTCTTCATGCCTCATAGAAAAGTAAGTCTCCATTTGGGGCATGATTTCTTATTTCTTCATTCTGCTTGCCCGTGTACGTGCCCTGGTACCACTGGCACTGAGTGACCCCAACACTGGTTTGGAACAAGCTAGATTAATTATCTCAGTATATTTGCACTGGGAAACTAATTCAAAGACATTGTTAGATTAATAATTTAATAACAACTTAAGGCTTTTGCCCTTTCCTTTCTTAGGCTCCTATTTTCTGATGGCTTATGGACCACATTCTTTAAAAAATTGTGTGTGTGAGGGGCTGGAGAGATAGCTTAGTGGTTAAGTGCTTGTCTGTGAAGCCTAAGGACCCAGGTTCGACGCTCGATTCCCCGGGAACCAAGTAAGCCAGATGCACAAGGTGGCGCACGCATCTGGGGTTCGTTTGCAGTGGCTGGAGGCCCTGGTGCACCCATTCTCTCTCTATCTTTCTGCCTCTTTCTCTCTCTATCACTCTCAAATAAATAAATAAATAATACACAAAAAAATTTTTAAAGAAAGTGTGTGTGTGTGTGTGTGTGTGTACACATATGTGGTGCTTTGAGTGCAATGTCCCTATAGCCTCAGATGTGTGTGTGATTTTGAAGTGCTGCAGGAGGAGGTGTCACTGGGGCCAGATCTTTTTTATTTTTTTTATTTTTTTGATTAAGTAGAAACTTTGCATAGACAAATCATGTGTTGGTACCATTCCCCTCCTCCCTGCCCCAATCCCACTGAGGGTCCTCTTCAGTGGGGTTACTGGTACTCACCCTGGGGTTACGGGTTGTGAGTTGTGAGTGTGGCATTCAGTTATGGGGTGGAGGCGGGGTACCGCCTCTGGCTACTCCTTGCAACCCTGTGGCTCTTAGAGTCGTTCTGCCCTTTCTTCCATAATGTTCCCTAAACCTTGGTGGGTGTGTTGTAAGTCTACTTTTAGTGTAAAGATCTTAGCAACTTTTGGAATTCTGCTTTGATATGTTTGGAAAGCCCTCACTGTCTATCACCATCACCCTGGCGCAGGCTGTCAGGCTCACGGTGAGAGAAGCACTCTTAGCTCCTCCAGCCAGTTCCTCTTGGTTTCACCTGAACCTTGGCTGTGTGTGAGAAGTGGCTCATCTCCTGCCAGAGAGTCAGTTACCTTTTCTTACATCACATTGACAGATTTTATTTCTCCCTGGTTTTCTCCTACATTTTCTTTAACAGATAAAGAATTTCAATTTGAGATGATGAAAATTTTCTGCACATCAACAAAAATAATGAGGCTTATACAACAATATGAATGTACTAATTGCTAAACAAAGAGGGATTAAGTTATTTTATATGGACTTTTACTAAAATTAGAAGAAGATTTTAAAAGCTATTTATTGAAAGACTTGAATGAATGGGTTCCTTCTTTTCATAATTGTGGTTTTCTATCATTTTAAACAGATCATTACTCATAAAATGCCTCAATCTTTTTGGCAAGCAGGTAAGAGTACAGACTTCATTGTGAGTAAAAAGCAACAGGAAATGGAGCCTGTGGTTTCTCCCCTGCCAAGTTACTTACTTTGCCTCTAAAATCCCAAGGCTCTTTGTTCCCATCTCCATTATGTTATTTACTACATTGAAGAAAATTTGCTCCCCTGCCTTACTCTATCCAATAATCCATGTGTTACAAGCAGACTAGATTATGATCAATCCTATTCCATCCAAATTTAGCAAATTCACTGGCCTTGTTCTTCGGTTATAGGATGCTACATCGGTGTGATGGTGGAGAGATTACTTTTTAGGACAACGATGTAGGAATGGTATTTTCAGTTTGTTCCAAAACCAAGAGGCCACGTGAACTGGAAGGAAGATGAGACAGGCCTGGAGTCAGGGATCTGAGCAGAATTATGAGCTCTGTCCTCAAGGCAATCCTTATTTTCTGTGACATCTATTCCAATTGCTTTTTGCTGGATGTCTTCTTCTGTCTAAATTTATGTTTCCAAAGTGCGTGATGGCTCCAGTGAGTTTGCAGCATCCACATTTCTTATCAGGAAGGAAGAAAGCTCAAGACGTCCATGGCTTGCGGAAAAAGAAAGGAAGGAAGGAAGGAAGGAGGGAAGGAAGGAAGGAAGGAAGGAAGGAAGGAAGGAAGGAAGGAAGGAAGGAAGGAAGGGAGAGAGAAAGAAACAGACAGCAGTGTGATTGTCTTCTTTTGTCTGATGAGGACAGTCAGCACCTCACACAGCTGTGTATCACACATCTCCACACTAGGCTGTGAGCTGGCAGGAATCAGAGGCAAGACATCCCAGGCCCTGGGTGACAGCTCTGTTCAAAGCAATGCAAATAGGCTGTGTTGGCACTTGCTCATCACACAGTCAGTCGCAGCCAGCTCACTGATCCTTTAGAAGAGAATTAGGAAGGCCTAGGACTTGGTTGCTCCGTGGTCTGTAGTTTCTCAGAACTTTCCTTCAACAGCCCACTCCTCTCCTCTCCTCTCCTCTCCTCTCCTCTCCTCTCCTCTCCTCTCCTCTCCTCTCCTCTCCTCTCCTCTCCCTTCCTGCAACAGGTCACTAATTGGCTAGATGGGGTCAATTATGTTGTCTTTCATGGTCCTGGCAGCTGCGTCTGCTGAGTTGCTTGTTTTTGGGACCCCACATGCTCTCTGAGTTTCATTCCAGACCATGCTCATTTCAGAGACCAATAAAAAAAGAAGGGTTTATGTTTTTTTTTTAAATAATTAAGTTTTGTTCTTTAAGATGGGGTTTCGTGTAGCCAAAACCAGCCTCCAACTCTCAAGTGCTGGGATTATAGGTCTGTATATCATCATGTCCAATTAAAGCAAGGAAGTGTTTAGGAATAAAAAGAAAATCTCACTGAAGAATTGTATCCTTAAGAAGCCACTGGCACATGGTCTGCATTCTCATGCCTTCAAGGGGAATGCAATCACACCAGTGATCAATTAAGAATGTGTATCAAAAGACTGTAGAAAGATAGAATCATATTCTCTCCCTGGTGTATCAGTTACTTTTTCGGTGCTGGGTTGAAACGCCAGACCAGAAGCGGCGCGAGGCAGGGGAAGGTTTAAGTCTGACTTACAGTGTTGGGAGGAGGGTTCATCACGGCGGGGAGGCATGACAAGGTGGAGCCGGGAGGTCCATGTCGCATCTCCGCTGAGTAGGGAAGCAGGGGCAGAATAGCAATCAAATCCAGACTTCAACAACCGAGGCCCATCCCCAGCGACCCACCTCCTTTAGCAAGGCTTCACCTCGTAAAGGTTCCCTAACTTTCCTCCGCAGGGTCCCGCACTGAGGATCACTATCCGAACACGTGAGCTGCACTATGCAGTCAAACCCCCAGCCACGTTCTGCCTCTGGCCCCTCCCAGCCACCCATGGGCTCCGTGGTCATCTCATGATGCAAAATGTATTCAGTCCAACACTCAAAGTGCCCACCGTCTTTAAATGAATGAAAAAGTCCTAAGTCCAAATCTCACCTGAGACTCAAGGTCGTCTTTTAAACAGTGAGCTCTGTAAAATCAAAACACAAGTTGCATACGTTCAACATACAGTGGCACAGAATAAGCATTCTCGTTTCAGTAGGGAAGAATAGGAGCACATTCAGGAAAATCTGACCAAAGAAAGACCGAAACCTTCCCTGCAGGGAAGACATCAAATCCTGCCACTCCCTGCATGGTGTCTGGGACTCCTGTTGAAATTGTGTGAGCTCCAAACCGCCTAGGTAGTTCCACTCTCCCATAGGTGCTGTCAGTGGTCTCTCTCATGGCTCAAGAGCTGTCTTGAGCCTACAGGTTTCCCTATCATGCTGTATGGTCCTGGCATCTCCAACAGTCTGGGGTCTGCATTACAACCTAGGGGTCACTATTTTTTCTCCATGCAATGGCTTCTCAGGGTCCCCTTGCAGGGAATCTGGCTTGAGCTTCAGCAGCAATCTAGGACTAGGGCACATGACACCTGACATCTTGCATCTGTCATGCCTGGAAAGCCATTGCCACGTGAATGAAGCTATCACGTTCTGTGGTCTGTTTGGGATGGAGCCTGCAGCAAAGTTAAAGCAGCCTCTGTTTGCATTCTTCCCACAGACCTTTTTCTTTCAAAGCAATTCACATTCTTATTAGCTAAAGCCTTCAGTAGATTAGGTCTTGCCTTCAGAGCATCCTTCCTACTGTTTCAGTACAGGGAAATACATTTCTCTCCCTCCTTTTTTGAGTTTGTTTCTGAGGCAGAGTCTGACTCCAGCCGTGGTTGACCTGGAATTGACTGTAGCACTGGCCTCGAACTCACAGCACAGGCGGTTCTCCTACATCAATCTCCCGAGTGCTGAGACCAAAGGCATGAGCCACCGTGCTCGGCTAGATTTTTCTTGAATGGTTTTCATTTTCTTTAGCAATTACAGCCATGTGGACTATAGTCTCCTTGCCTAGGACTTTAAACTTGCTCATATTTTCTTCTATGTCTATATTCACATTTGTCACATCTGCCTGCTCTGTATTTCCCTTGCTTTCATTGTAGATCTGAATCACACCAGGTATGAGAAGCCACATCATAGAGTTAGTACAATTCTGCTTTGAAATTTCCTCTCAAGCACATTAGTCTATTAATTCAACTTTAAATTCAATTTTGTGCAAGTCATTAGGACACAGACAAAAGGCAGCTACTTTCTTTGCCAGACTATGACACTAACTGCCTCTAGTCTAGCTCCTAATAAAATCATGTTCTCTTCTGAAAACAAACCTTCACTGTTCACATTTCTCTCAGCCTTCTGGTCTTCCAAACCTCCTCGAAAATGACCCATTAAGCTCTGCTTATAGCATTGCAATATTTCACTAGCCCAAAGCTCCAAATTCTTCCCTCAAGCAAGTTCAGAAAGCCCACTTACCACACAGTCAGTTTACTAGCACCAACAGGCCCATGCCTGATACCAATATTCTGCATCAGTTACGTTCTAGTTGCTGGGGAAGAAGAGCGCCTGGCCAGGGGCACCTTGTGGAAGGAACAGGATTTAATTTGGTGTGTCGTTCTAAGGGAAGTTTCTCCATAGTGGAGAAGACATAGCAGGTTGGAGCAGGAAGTCCAGCTTCATATTTCACCGGAGCCACGAAGCAGAGGCTTCTGTTCTCAGCAGGGGTCCCTGGTCCCTGGATCATAACATCGAGGCCTGCCCCCAACGCCCCACTTCTTGCAACCAAGCTCTACCCCCCAAAGGTTCCACAACCTTTCTGAAAACGGCACAAACTGGTTGTGAAGTATTCAAACACATGAGCCTATTGGCCAGGGATGGAGGCATTTAGCATTCAAACCACTATACCCTAAAAAATTTAAATTATTTATTTATTTATGAGAGATGGAGACAGAGAGCAAGAGAGAAAGAATGGGCTCACCAGGGCCTCTAGCCACTGCAAATGAACTCCGGATGCATGCGCCACCATGTACTCCTGGCTTTACGTGAATACTGGGAAATTGAACTTGGGCTCTTAGGCTTCACAGACAAGCGCCTCCACCACTTAACCATCTCTCTAGCCCCAGGCCTTTGTAATTTTAATTCTAGGAATCTAGCTGGGATGGGAAACCTTTTCTCTGAGGAAGACATGAACACATGTCTACTCACCCCACAGAGGACGCAGTCAGTAGACAAAAGTATGGAACTGTACCAAAGCCACTTTTGGTGAACCAGTGAGTTTACTGGAGTTAATTACAGAGCTTACTGGAGCAATGGACAATTCAAAGGCAGAACTTCACCAAGCACCCACCCCAGCACAGGTGCTGGTTCACAGATGCTGTGTCTCTGCAGCACACGGTACCTTCTGGAAATTGCAAGCAGCTCCACTGGTTGGAGGTCAGAGAGTCTCTCTCTGCATTTCTTTCATATATATCTTGAGGGTGGGTACTGCAACCTTTTTTCCAGACTTGTTGGCTTCCTGTGCCTCCTGAGATTCCTTCCTTTCCGCAGGAGAGAATGTTTCCATCTGGAGGAAATTACTATACACTAGCAAACATGGACTCGTAAATATCTGAAAATTTATCCATCAGAAGGGATGAAGATAAACATCTTGAGACTATCAGGAGAATGGCTCAGTAAGCAGTAGCACAAATGTTTAACAAAGCTATCAAATATTCACTTAAATGTTTATGAAGAGCTCGGAAGGAAATCTGAACTGTTTGTGTGATGAAATTAAGAACTACAAGGTCAACAAGCCAAATAGCTTCTGCAATATTATGAACATAAAAACTGAAAATCATTTATAATTACCATACAAAAGTAAATTTTTTAAAACCCTATGTATATATATAAACCAGAGTAGTTTAATAGTGTATGCCAATTAAAAGAGTGTGTCATTACCCTGAAATTTATACTCCATATCTCCAAAGCCATTCTACAGACAGTATGCATTTTCATGGGATGTAAACTGGGCTACCCCCAGCAGGAGCGAGGCTGTGCCACGGAGTGCCACGATGCTCACTTTCATCTCTCTTCACTTTTTCTGGACTTTGCTTCATTTTCGTGGTCAGCCACTCATGAGCGTCACCCAAGCTCTTCACAGAACGAATGTGAAAGTCGGTGAGGTTTGCAGACACTAGGAGCATGTCCATCGTGGAAAACCACCAGTTAACAGCTCAAGAAACACAGAGGCCAAGAAAATAATTAATCAATATTCACAGCTTACTCTACAGCTTACAGAATGTTTGTAAGCAAGCCAAAATAAAATCCATATTCTAGACCTAAACCTCTGCAATCAATTTTTGGCCCCGATTAGCTTGTCAATCATGTGCTAATGCCTCCCAGGAGAAGACCAGGCTGGCCGAAACAAAAAGCCGATTCAACCGCAGCAGCTTGAATTCGGGGTGGGGGGAAGATACTGTGTGTTAGCCACACTGAGAATCCAGGCACTTGGCCTAGAATCATGGCTGAGGGCCAGAGGACAAAAAAAAAAAAAAAAAAGCATTTTGTAAAATGATAAGTAGAACAGACCTGAGCTTCAAAATCTGGGAAGCAGCTCGACCCTGGAGTCAGCACCCACAGAACATTAGTGGTTCGGCCCTGTCACATCGCATCCTCCCTTATAGGAGGCTGAGTCCATCTTTCAAGACGCCCATAAATCAGCTACAGTGCTCCGTGCGGGAGACTCCTGACGTGGTGCGCCCTTCATCAGGAAGCAGGACGCCACAGCCAAGCCAGCTGTCAGGGGCACATAACTGACTTGGCAGAACCTCATTAACCACTCATGGCCCGACTCTCGATCCCACAAAAGCTTTCCTGAGCAGATGTCGTCTTTCTGGTTATCACTCACTGAAGTGAATATCTGCTGTCTGGGAATGCAAATCTGAAAAAAAAAAAAAAAACTTGTGCTTCCTACATGCTCATAGCAGCTACATTTGGAAAGAGACACATATCTATCAGTTGTTGAATGGGTTAATGAACTGCTAAATAAACTGTTATAAATCTATCAAATGGATTCTTATTCAACAAGTAAAGGATGGATCTCAGAATAATTATGCTGATAGATCACCTAGAAAAAAAACCATATACATAGAATGTATGATTTTGTATTACAAAATAATGAAAATGCAATTTAGCCTATATTGACAAAACGCATATTAATGGGAGTGGGACAGGAGACTGCCAATTGGCAGAAAGGGCAGGAAAGAGAGATTATGAACGCTCCCAAGTATGCTTTTTTAATGACTATGCCAGTTATATTGATTGTGGTAATGCTTACACACACACACACACACACACACACACACATACTCATTTTTCCAGTATTTATGAAGTGAATATTTCAAAGACATATAGTTCATTTTAAGTTACTAATACTCAATAAAACTGACTCATAATTTTCTTAAAAATGAAGATGAGCTAACCCAAAGGAACACATAAGACAGCAAACATAAATACACACACAAATCATATATATATATATATATATATATATATATATATATATTCAGTAGAAGTATAATACATACAGATTCTGAAGTATGCTATTATTATTATTTTTTTTTTGAGATAGGGTCTCACTCTAGTTCAGCCTGACCTGGAATTCACAATGAAGTCTCAGGTTGGCCTCGAATTCATAGTGATCCTCCTACCTCTGCCTCCTGAGTGCTGGGATTAAAGGAATGCACAACTTTTTAAATGATTTCTATTCATTTTCCAGTTGAAAAATGCTATAATATTTACTGGCATACAAAATTATGTTTTGAAATATGTACACATTGTCAAATAGCTTAATACAAGTGATTAATATTTTCATATCTCACATACCATTTTTGAGGTAAGAAAATTTCAAAACCACCCCTTTAAACAATTTTCCAATACATAGCTATTAACAGTAACCATGGTGGTGTGCCAGAGATTTCCTGAACTCACTGAACTATTTTATATTCTAATGTAAGCAAGGTTATGTATATTTGTTTTCCCAGGCCTTGTTTTATTTTGCTTAGTCTAAAGCCCTCCAACTTCTTCCATACTGTTGCCAATGGCCATATATTCTTCATTTTAAGATTTAATAACATTCCATTTTATATACACATATATGTCATATTTTATCTATCACATTGTGGTATCTGGAACCTATGTCCCCCAATAGACTCAGGTTGTTTAAAAACAAACAAGCAAACAAAAAAGAACTTTCCTCTAGCCGCCTGGTGGGGCTGGAGGAGGTGTCACTGGGGCTGGATCTAATTTCTAGCCTAAAGGGATGCACAGTGCTTGAGCCCTGCCTGGGGTTCCCTGCTGGTTTTGGCCTGAGTGTGCTTGCTTTTGGTGATGCTGGTGGTGGCTTTTTCTCTCTCTGCTAGGATCTGTGAAAGGGGGCCAGCTTCTTCTACCATTCTGAAACTTCGCCCGATCTGTAAGCCTGAAATAAATCCTGTTCCTCCCATGAACTGTGTCTGGTTTGAAAGTTCATCCCATCTACGTTAAGCTGTCCACAATGCATATCATCATCATCAGTGGACACAGATTGATGCACTCTCTTGGGTATTATGAAACATACTGCAATGAACATGGGCTATCTTATGTTACTCAGCTTCATGCATGATTTTGGGGTTCAGGAGGAGTCCCCCGGAATTCATAAACCCCAAATTCTGGGTTCTGCCCTACCAATAAATACTTAACAAAGACACAATAAATAATTAACAAAGACAGACTCAAGAAGGGTAATATATGAAGTATTAAATTTATTTAGGGAGAAATGAGAAATTGTGGGTTATATTTAAGGGAAGTTGGGAGCTAGAACAGAGTCATAAACACGTGGGAAGTGGTAAGCACGCTCTACTGTGGAAACAAAGCACAGTTTATAAGGTTCAGAAAATGAGGTTTGGGGGAGAAAACTGGAGTAGAGCTGCAAGCTCGTGGAGGACAGAATTTATGGGAGGCAACTTAGAAGAAACACACACGGCGTCTACCCTGTGTTTTCCTGTGGAGGGAAGTTAAAAAGGCAAATGGTGAGGATCAAGGAAAAATGAGGAGGGCAGATATCAAAGCAGAGACTCAGAAATCCAGAGGAGACATGAGTAATGAAGATAATTATACTTATGGCTACCCCCGGGTTTAAAGAAATTCCACAGGTATGGCAGGGCTCGAGCTGGTGAAAGTACCCATGTGGTCGATTTGGGGTGTAAAGAAAATACTCACGCGGTGGAGGTTTGAGATCAGAGGAAAACCATGCATGTAATAGAAGTGAGAAGTTATCCCCAAACTATAAAGCAGAGGCAAGCAGAACAGGTCCCCCAGACCAAGAAAGAGTTCCGCGCTCTCCCCTCCCACGCAGCCAAGCTGGGTGAGCGGGCAGCCAGACGCACGTGCATCCCTGCGGCCCCAGGGAAGAGACGCAGGGCCAGAAAAGCAGAGAGCTGAGCCCAGCAGGGCCGAGCTAGCCCGGAAGACAGCAGCCTTCACAGGCAAGGTGGAGACCCCACTGGGTGGGTCCCGGAGCCAGCCCACCTGCCAGCCATCCAGGTAGCTCGCCAGACTGTGGGCAGCAGGGGGCGCTGCAGATCAGACTCCATCAGATACAAGCTCCATTTCTGCCAAGAGGTCTATTCTTGTGCCAGGGTGAGGTGGCTTGTGAGGTGGCATCTCCTGGGTCTTCTCTCTGGGCCTCAAGTTCTAACTAAAACTGCCTTTAAAAAGCTAGCTTTTCCCATACTCCTTCATTCTACTGCCTTTGGATATATACCAATAAATGAGATCACTGGATCATGCATAGTGATTCTCTTTTGAATTTTTCTGAGGAAGCTCCACATTATTTCCCATAATGGCTGTATTATTTATTGTCCCACCAATAGTGTATAACAGTTACCTTTTCTCCTCATTCTCACTAATACTTGACATTTTTTTATTTTTAAGTTTATAATAATTGACATCTTAACAAGTGTGAGGTGACCTTCAATGTGATTTTGATTCTCATTTTCCTGAGTCTTATTAGTTGAATGGCTTGGAATATTTTTTTCTTCTCCCCAGGTTGGTTCTATACTAGGTGCAATTTTCACATACTGTAAGTAGAAAGTGAGTACTCGGGCTATTGGGGCAAAATGTCAAGGATTGCAAAGGGCAAGGACTTCGTTGAATGTTGCCTCTCCTCCCAGAGTTTATATAGTTGTCTAATAACAAGAGCAGGTATAATAAACAGAGAGAAGGGATGAGCAGTGAGAACTAAAGGAGTTTCAAAGAAGCTATGTCTGAGGGGATTGAGAAAATGTTCCTTAGCTCTGACTGGGAAACGGGTCAGGCTTAACTGCAAGTGAAGGGGCTTCCCTCACTGTGCAGAAGCTAGATGGAGGCTGGCCCTGCGGTAACACCACCTCGCTTCCTCACCTCGTTCTGGGGTGATGAGACAGTCGGCTGTAATCTTCCACACTCAGTTCATATGCAATAGCAGACTCTCGTAGTTCGTGGTATTTTTACTCAAGCTTCATAGGGATCAGATATTCTCCCTTACTCCAGTTCTCTGAATACTCTGACACTGCTCCTTGCCAAGCACCGGAAGATGGAGACAGCCTCTGAGGATACCCAACACTTACCAAAGCAGCAACTCAGAAGCTCCTGAGAGTTTTCCACTGAAATTGACTTAAAACACACCCACAATAGCTCAGGCAATCTTCCCCATGGAAGATGGGGAGGGCTGAAAGATTGTAAGAGCCACAGGTCGGGAGGGCATACCCAGAGCCCCCTCCCCATACGACTGACTTCTGCTCTCCCAGCTCCCAACCCATATCCCCATGGTGAATGCCAGCAATGCCACTGAGGAGGGCCATCCTCGGATTAGGGGCAGGGAGGAGAGAAATGACGGTTCCAACACATTATGTGTCTATACAAATATATATATATGTGTGTGTGTGTGTGTGTGTGTGTGTGTGTGTGTGTGTGTGTGATATTGTTTTTTGGGGTAGTGTTTACTCTAACCCAGGCTGACCTGAAATTTACTGTGTAGTCTCGGGGTGGCCTCAAACTCTAAGTGATCCTCCTACCTCTGCCTCCCAAGTGCTGGGATTAAGGCGTGCGCCACCATGCTTGGCAACAAAAAAATATTCTTAATTTAAAAAAAAAAACAGTTCAGATCAACTTTTTTAAAGTTCCCAAAAAGGGCTGGAGAGATGGCTTAACAGTTAAGATATTTTCCTGTGAAGCCTAAGGACATAGGTTCAACTCACCAGAACCCACGTAAGCCAGATGTACATGGTGGCACATACATCTGGAGTTCGTTTGCAGTGGCTAGAGTCCCTGGCGTACCCATTCTCTCTCTCTCTCTCACCTACATAAATAAAATATATTTTTAAAAGTTCCCAAAAAGATGGAGAAACAAGGGGACCAACTATACCAAATTGCAACCACCAGATGTCAGACTTTGCACAGTAATTGACCAGATACATGAGCTCAGGATAGCCATGGAATTTTCCAGAGTGGCTACGAAGGGTTAAGGGAGTTCTATATACTAGTAGTCATGATGCCCTCATAAAATGTAGAGGTCATATTGATTTCTACATCCAACCTAGGAGTCAGATGCCCAGACCCTCACCGAGTGTTAGATTTCTCCGGGCCAATCAGGGGAAAACCAAAACTAAGTGAGGAGTAACCTATCCGCTGTTAGCTTACCAATGACACACAGTGGTGAAAGGGATTGCCCAACATTAGCTTTTTCCAACCTGGCGAATGCTCCTTAGAATTGAAGGTCAAGTAGCCAGAACGCTGCCACGTTTATGCCATACTCAGTCTATGTGCCATGGATGGGAAGAGCCGTTCCCATCAGTTCGCTACCAGTGGTTTTCAGTCTTAGCCCACATCCACTCCTGCAGGGGGTTGCCTGTTCCCAGTGGCTTTCCTCAAATACACCTCAGTCAACTCGTCGTTCTCTCTGTTCAGTAACTTCCCAGAGCATTAAAATAAAGGTCCAGCTCCGTGTCGTGACTTGTGAGGCACTTCGTGAGCTGCTCCGGCCCACGATGCCCTCTCCTCTCCCGACAAGGACTATTTTGCCATTCCAGAAACATTCAAATGCATCCCTTCTGGAAGCTTTTTGTCCTTACCCTTCCCTTCTCCTGGAATCCCAGCCTTAGAAATGTTCACTTACTCATTTCCCTCACTCATTCATCTTTCTGACAACATATCTTTTTCTAAGAGAAATTGCCTAGTCAGGAAAACAAAATACAATCACTTGCACCCCCCTACCAAATCCCATTCTCTCTATCCTTTTACTATTACTTGTTTTTCAAAGATGTACCTCTCTCTCTCTCTCTCTCTCTCTCTCAAATTAGGTATTTATTTACTTGTGTTGTTTTGGGCCTGCATCCATGCTAAAATGTAAGCTCATGAGTGTAGTGTCTGTTTATTCACCAATCCGTCCTCCTGCTGCCTGCTGTATACATAGCCATTTACTGCGTATATGAAACTCATTGTCTGCCCTTAAAACTCATTTGCCTATTTTTACTCATGGCATTGCAATTATCCCAGGCAAATCACGCAATGTAGGGACATTTTTGAGTCATCACCTCTACCATATTTCTACATTCAGTCATTGCCAATGCTACATATTTAGCTGGTTTGGGGAGGGGTCCCTTTACTCTACCCAGATTAAAGTCATGGAGAATATATTCACACTCTACTCATGAGCAGCATTAGTTTTCCTCTGCGTTTGGCAAGGGTCAGAGACCTTAATCAGGTTGGTGCCGCAGTGGGTGGCACCGTCTAGTGCCGTGGTCCTTGGGAAGGTCTCAAGTATCTGGAGCCTTAGATCTATGGATGTTACAGCTCTCAGGTAGGCTTAAAAACTGGAGGCTCCATAGCTCTTGACATTGGATGTTGTTATCATTCTTAGGTTGGGGGATCTGAAACCCTTGGCCCTAAAGACTTGACAGCTCTCTGGGGTGCTTGGGGTAACTAAGGCCCGTAGCTCCTCAGATCACATTCCCTCCTGCTTGAGCAGTCTCAGCTGTGTCCTGTCTCATAGGCTCCCTACTTCTTCTGGCCCTGGCCACTCTCAAACCCGTCAGATACTTCCTTAAGCAACTGGCTGCTTACTGCGTCCCCAGCCTGCTTGCTGACAGCTCTGATGTCACCACAACCCCCAAGCTGCTGCTTCTGTATCACCTGCTTACCCCACACTGAGTAGAGAGGCAAAGAGCCCTTTAGAAAAGTGTTCCTGGGCTTCACGCTCCAACAACGGGGGGGGGGGGGGGGGGGGGCGCCGTTCAGGAAGAGTGTCTCCCAGCTGATGCAGTAGGTGGGCCTGAGCAGCCTGCTTCCTTAACCCTAGGAGGGTTCAGCTCCACCACAGCCTGTTGGACTAATCACAGCCTTGCCTCTTCGGCACCAATCACCGCAGTCCCTTTGTTATGCCACCAGGAATGTGCTCCCCGCTGACTCACGTACTACTGATTACAGGCCTGTTTAGAGTTCATCAAAGCTAATGATAGCAAAACACCTGAAACAAACTGGTTCAACCTGGCCGAGCTTGCAGCTTCTGAAGCGGGGCAATCAGCTCTCACTGTGACTCGGTTTTCTTGAGGCATCCTTAGACGATTCCACATAGCTGATGTTACCGTCAGGGTAATTTGGCCAGCAGTTATTTCTGCCAAGGCAGCCAGAAGTGCCCTGCCTCCCCCCCCTCAAAGCCTCTACAGAGCACCAGAAGGAATGTTTACAATAAGAACGTAGATTTTGGGGTCTGGGAGATGGCTCAGTGGGTAAGGGTTCTGGCTGCAATCATGCAGGTCTGAGGGTGATGAAGTCACCTGAGTTAGATTCCTAGGGCCCCAGTCAGGGCTGGTGCTGTTCAACTCCAGCCCTATGGGCAGCAGGTATCTGAGCATCATTGGGGCGCTCACGGAAGCTGGACAGCTCCACATTGAGAAACCGCATCTCCAGGTAATAAGCGGAATAACAGAGGACTCCACATGTTCTTCTCTGGCCTCTAAGTGGCTGTGCACACCTACACACATACGCTTATATCCAGTACACACACACACACACACACACACACACACACACACACCATGCTGTGATCTCTATCCACCTGCAAATGTTCTTCTTTCCTTTGCTTTTCAGTCACAGACTTTTTTTTTTTCTATTTTTCTACAATGACTGCCAGCTTCAGAATCTTATTCTCACCATGAAGTTATTTTTTTCCCAGTCAGATTTTGATATTGGGTGTAGTAGTTTTTCTCTCCAGACTACTGGAATTTCTTGAGTAGTTCAGGGTATAGAGAAATTAGATAAAGATATTCTTATAAGACATAGGAGAGAAGCAGAGAACACAAGAACTACTGACAGAATTTGATGTCTATAGATGGTATCATGGCTCGCACACCAAAGTGCAACCTGATGAACCCAGGTTGGCATAGAACACACGTTTATATCCAAACTTTCCAAAGAGTTGCAATAATTTCATTATACACATACTCCCCAAAGGCACCACTTTCCCAAGAGATTAAAAAGTAAAATTTAACGTGGAGTGAAATGAGGTGGCTAGAGCAACAGACGGCAAAGCTGTAATGATTGACGCGAGTTGCAGTGAGCGTGGTTCTTCAGCCTGGATGTGCTTATTGCGATCTGGTATTCATGTGCGCACTGTGGAATCACTCTGGTCTTCAATTTTCTTATTTACAAATGATAAATTTTATCTAATCTCCCTCGTTTCCTTCCTTCCCCCAACATTGGTCAAACATCTTTTCGTAACCAATAAACTCTCAGCACACTGGCAATAGCCCACAAGAAAACAGGCATGGTCCCTGCACTTATGATATGTATCATCTAGAGGGTAAGTGGGTACTTAAATAAATCTATAATGGGAATATTTGACATCTTGTAAAATTAAAGGAAACACAAGTTATTCTGCAGCTTAGAAGATGTGAGAAATGAAAGCATAAACATAAACCTGAGAATTAGAAAAAAAATCTTGCATTGCATAAGCCATACAAGACACAGGAAACAGTAGGACTTCATTTCACATGTGTTAAGGAGACATTTGGAGGCTTAGAGAGTAGGAGTGGTATGATCTTCATTTCAAACACACCTTGAGTATGACTTTGTTTCTTCCTTCTCAGTGAGGAGCCACAAAGCAGGTGCTAGCAGCTCAGAAAGGCTATTCTGAAATAACAGCCTCTAGATCACTGTCATATGCAGTTAAGAAGGATACCTAGTGATAGCTAAATTTTGTAGGGTAAGCATGTTAGAGCAGGTAACCTGACTGAGCCCATGCCTTTCTCTTAGGCTTCCTTCCTGATTCAGTTCGATCTCTCCATGTTCTGTGTTGGCTGCATGTAGTGTCTTCAGCAATAGAGTCTTACCTTTTACCTCTGGTGGATAATCAACTGTTCTGACAGAAGCTTGCCTTGTTTTAGGGACCTCATAGGTCTGTCTGATCAACAGCTCAATGTGGTTGTAACCTATTTCTGGTACTGGGAGTTACAAGCCCGTGCCTAATGTGTTAGAGTTAGGCTTCATCTCACCCTCTCCAGGGCCCTTCTCTCCTTGCTCCTATCGAGGGTTCTATCTTTTACTGTACTATCTAAGAAGAAGGTTTCTATTATCCCAATTCATTTTGGATTTGATTTGGTTTATCTCCCCACTCCTTCCTATACTCCTCTCCACAAACCCTTCCATTACCCTATCTGTCCCTTGCCTTGCTTGTTGGGTATACCTGCAACTCAAGCTGTTCAAGTTTAGGAACCACAGGTGAGAGAGAGCTTGTGGTGTTTGTCTTTCTGCGCTTGTGTAAGTTCTCTTACTATGATCTGTCCCAAGTTTATCCATTTTCCTACAAATTTCATTATATCGTTTTGCCTTACTGCTGAGCAGAATTCCGTTGTGCATATTCAACACTTCTTCATTATCCATTTGTCAAGTGATGGGCATCTGGGTTGATACCAGTTTTTAGCTGTTGTGAATTGAGCAGCTATAAACATTGTGAGCAATTATCTCTGCAGTGAAGAGTGAAGCATTTTTTTAGGGTAGATGGCCAGTAGAAGAATAGCTGGGTCAGTTGGTAGCTCTATTTTCATCTTTTTCAGGAGTCTCTATATTGATTTCCATAGTGGTTGTACAAGTTTGCATTCCTACCAGTAGTGAATGAGGGCTCCTCTCCCCTGCATCCTTGCTAAAATTTATTGTTGTTTGATTTTTTACCTGATTGCTATCCTTTCTGGAGTAAAGTGGAATCTCATAGTTGTTTTAATTTGCATTTCACTGATGGTTAATGATGTCCACCATTTTCTTAGGTGAGTATTAGCCATTTGTATTTCTTCCCTTGAGAATTCTCTATTCACATCTCTGCCCCATTTTTGGAGTGGGTTGTTTCATTTTTTTTTTTCTTATAGCTTAGTTTTTTGAGTTCTTTGTAGATTTTAGATATTAGGCCTCTGTCAGTGGTATAGCTAGTAAGATTTTCTCCCTTTCAATGGGTAGTCTGTAGGCTCTGTTTATGGTATGTTTGTCTGTATAAAAGTCTTTTATCTTCATGAGATCCCACTTATTAAGTAATTGTGTAATTTCCTGAGCTACTGGGATATTGTTCAGGAACTCTTTCCCCACTCCTATATCATGAAGAGTTTTCTCTATTTTTTCATCCAGTAGTTTGAGAGTTTCCGGTCATATACTGATGTCTTTAATCCATTTAGGGTTGGTTTTTGTGCATGGTGAGAGGAGTGGGTCTAGTTTTATTTTTTTACATGTGCTTATCCAATTTTCCCAGTACCATTTGTTGAAGATGCTATCTTTTCTCCAGTGTGTGTTGTTGGTTCCTTTGTCAAACATTAGATAGCCATAGTTACTTGAACTAAGGGCTGGGTCTTCAATTTTATTCCATTGGTCTATATGTCTGTTTTTATGCCAGGGCCAGGTTTTTTTTGTTACTATGGCTTTGTAATCTAGCTTTAGATTGGGTATGGTGATACCTCCAGAGGTGGGTTTTTTTTTGTTGTTGTTATTTTTTATTTTTTTATTTTTATTTTTTTGCTGAGAATATTTTTGGATATCTGGGATTTTAATTCATACTTGAATGAATGAGTTTTGAGATTATTTATTCTATTTCTGACAGGAATGATGCTGGGATTTATATTGGTATTGAATTGAACGTGCGTATTACTTTTGGTAGACTTGCCATTTTCACAATACTTATTCTACCTATCTAGGTGCATGGAAGGTCCTTCTGTTTTCTCGTGTCTTCCCAACTTCTTTCTTGAGTGTTTTTATGTTATCATTATATAGGTCTTTCACACCCTTGGTTAATGTTATTCCAAGGCATTTAATTTTTGTGGCTATTTAAAATGGAACAGCATTGCTTACTTCTTTCTCTGCAAATTTGTTTGATTTTAATGTGTTTATTTTGTATCCTGCTACTTTGCTGAAGGAAGTTATGACCTTTGGAAGTTTTATGGTAAAGTCTGTTGGATCACTTGTGTATAGGATCGTGTCATCTGAAAATTCACTTTTTCCTTTCCAATTTATACCCCTTTTATTTCTTCCTCCAGTCTTATTGCTTGGGCTAGAACTTCTAGTACTATGTTGATGAGCAGTGGTGAGACTGGCCACCCCTGTCTTGTCACTGATCTTAATGGGAGCTCCTTGGGTCTTTTACAATTAAGTATGATTTAGGCTTTTAGGTGCTTTGTATATAGCCTTTATTATGTTGAGATATAATCCCTCCGTTCCCAGTCTGTCCACTGTTTTGATCATGAAGTGGTATATTTTGTCAAAGTCTTTATGAGCATCTATTAAATGATCATGTGGTTCTTGTGTTTAAGACTGTTTATGTGGTGTATTAAATTAATTGATTTCCATATGTTGAACCATCCCAGCCTCCCTGGAATGAAGTCTGCTTGATTGAGGTGGATGATGCTTTTGTTGTGTTGTTGAACTCAGTATGTGAGGATTTTGTTCAAGATTTTTGCATCCAAGTTCACCAGGGATATGGGTCTATTGTTTTATTTTCTTGTTGTATTTCTATCTGGTTTTGGTATTAGGGTGTTGCTAGCTTCATTGATGAAGTTGGGGAGTATTCCCTGTTCTCTAATTGTTAAAAAGCTTGAGAAAACATGGTTTCAGTTCTCCAATGTTTGTTTAGAATTTGGCTGAGAATCCATCAGATTCTAGACTTTTCCTTTTGGGGAGGTTTTTGATTACATTTTCAACCTTGATGGATATAACAGGTTTGTTTAGGAGATTAATCTGTTCTTTATGTTATTTTGGTAGGTGATACTTGTCTAGAAATTCGTCCATTTCTTCCAGGTTATCCAATTTTGTGGAATAGAGGTTGAGATCTCTGTCTTTGTTAGGAAGGTGTTTACTGTTAGGAATGTTCTCCTTAGGCCTGCCTTCATTGTGCCCCATAAATTTTGGTATGTTGTTCTTTCATTATCATTTAGTTTAAGAAATTTTACAATTTCCTTTTTGATTTCTTCCATGACCCATTCATTATTTAATAGTGTGTTATTCAGTCACTACAAGCTGCTATAATTTCTGCTGTTTCCCTTGCTGTTAATTTCTAACTTTAAGGCATTGTGGTCTCATATAATGCATGAAGTTCTGCTAGTTTTCATGAATTTATGGAAGCATGCTTTATGCCCTAATATATGATCTATTTTGGAGAAGGTCCTGTGGGCTGCTGAGAAGAATGTGTATTCTGTAGAATTGGGGTTGAAATGTTCTGTAGATGTCTGTTAGGTC
Organism: Dipus sagitta; assembly: GCA_036346955.1. Taxonomy (NCBI): domain Eukaryota; kingdom Metazoa; phylum Chordata; class Mammalia; order Rodentia; family Dipodidae; genus Dipus; species Dipus sagitta. The sequence continues at coordinate 174,843,175 of CM070774.1, forward strand.
TAATTGATATATGATGTCATTGAAATCTATTATTTCCCTATTGATTTTCTGCTTGAATGATCTGTCTATTGATGATTGTGGGGTATTAAAATCTCTACTATGATGGTATTAGGGTTTATTTCTGATTTGTTGTCAAGTAGGTTTTGCTTTATCAACTATGGTGCACCAGTGTTTGGTGCGTATAGATCTGTGATTGTGATGTCCTCTTGTTGGGTCATTCCCTTGCTGAGTAAAAAGTGGCCTTCTTTGTCTCTTTTGATTACTTTTGGTTTAAAGTCTATTTTGCCAGATATTAATACAGTTAATATTAATATAGAGTTAATATAGAGCTGGTATTTATCATGGAAATTTTTCCTTTCACCATCTATTATGAGGGATACTTTTGGCAGGTACAATAGTTTGGGTTGGAAGCCATAGTATTTTAGACTTTGAAGTGCTCCATTCTAAGCCCTTTTGTCTTTCAGGGTTTCCATGAAAAAAACAATGAGGTGTGGTATTGCCTTTTTATGTAATTAGTTGTTTCTGTCTTGCTGCTTCTCTCTCTCTCTCTCTCTCTCTCTCTCTCTCTCTTTCTCTCTGTGTGTGTGTGTGTGTGTGTGTTTTCATTGTTTAGTGTTTTAATTATGATGTGCCTTGGAGAGTTTCTTCTTGGGTCCAGTCTATGTGGTGTTCTATGACCTTCTTGTGTCTGAATGGGCTTTTCCTTTGAGAGTGTGGGAAAGTATTCTTCAATGATTTTGTTGACTGTGTTCTCGTGCCTTTGACCTGAACTTCTTTTCCTTGCCTCCCCCCCCCCCCAATTCTCTCTCGCTCTCTTTCTCTCTCTCTCTGTCTGTCTTCCTACCATATGTCATCAGGAAGCAGTTTAACATTTTAACAAATGCCAATGGTAGCTGTGATCTTATGCACCAGTATTAGCACTCACTAGACCTCTCAAGTGTTGAAGGCATATGTAGATGGACCCAGAGCAGCTCCAAGGCTTCAGATGGAAACTAGACAAATCAGCTGGCAGGTGTTGTATCATTATGCTCAGAGACTCAGGAAGGAAACTTTCTGCGTATTTTCTTCTAAATTATGCAGTGGCTCCCTGCCACTCATTATTGGCACAACGTGTTGTGAAATCAGGTTTTAAAATCCAAATTTTTCCCCAGTCATGGAACTCTTAGTTATCCTAAACTACTTCAAAGTACTTTTTCTCTAACAAAGTATCTCCAGTGAAAAAATATAGTGGAAGAGGGGCCATAGGAAATAGAAACAATGTTTTATATAGATAAATTAGGAAGTACCCAGCATATTGACTTGTTAAAAGATGTATAGGAATTTACGGAAAAGAAAGTATTTCAGATATTTAAAATGTAATAAAGCACAAAGAAGTGCTGTTACCTTTTGGGCAGCCTTCCTACCGGAAAGGGAAGGAAATTTGAAACTATCAACATAAGTACTTCCTAAAATTGATAAAATTACAAACTTTTGGGGCACATACGTAGAGTTTTAACTCTGCTAGTGTTGAAGGAGTTGTTACTTTTTGAGATGTCTAATAGTATTGTAGGCCTTAATATAAAAGACATTTAGTGTTCTCCAATTTGTTTAATATCTGTGTACTTAGATATGCTTTTGCTATTACCTAAAATTAAACCTACTACACACACTGACACCTAAGTCAGGCAACCACCATGACACTTGCACAACAATGCTTTCTGCAGTACTACCATAGCAGTCATGATACGTAGCTAGCCCAGATACCCACCAATAAATGTGTGTCTGCAGCACGTCACCTTTCTTCCAGTTCAGCTGAAATTATCAGATAAACAGGGCCCTGCTAAGCAAACCTTTGACTTAGCCAGACATCTGAAGACTACATTTTTTCCTGAGTTGCCAGAGAACTTTCAAAGTGAGTTGATTTGGATCACAACTCACCTACTTGGATAAAACAAAGAGAAGAGCTAAGGAGTGTCTTCCAAACTACTGAATTTCACTGAAGATGAAGGCAGGGAATGATTTTGGAGGCTAATATAGGATTTATTTTTTTCCAAAATTTCTTTTTTTCCAAATGAGATCATGAATAAAATGCCAAAGTGATGCCTTTTATGCACACACACACACACACACACACACACACACACACAATTTATTCATAGGGCTGGAGATGCACTTAATAATAGAAAACAACTCTATATTCAATTATAAATTCTTTGAAAAACTTGATATGATATCATCTTTTTGCATTTCATTAAAAAGTGATAAAAATTGGCATTTGACTACTGAGCCAGAGGTTTTGTAAAAGTCCCTTCTCCAGAATGTTTTGACTTATATTGAAGATGTAATCCATCATGACCTCAAAGTGCTTTGAAATTTTTTTCATTTCTTTGGTCTTGCTGAATAACACTTCCTTAGCTGAAATCATCTTCCTTTCCTCCTCTGCCTCTCCTGTCCACTTCCCCTCGTTAATGCTCATCTCCTGCTTGCCAGTGTCCCTGGACGTCTTCAGAGGGCGTAAGGGCGTCTCCACGTCCCAGGTTCTGCTTTCCTTTCTGCCGTCACCTCAGTGATATGCATTCATGAGACATCTTTATGCATTAAAACATGATATCTCTGTCTTGCTGACTTTTCTCCCCTAATCATGTCTATTTTTTGATATAATCCTGAAAGTTGCTGTTACGTATCAAGAACTTTTGTGTTCTGAATGTTTTCTTATGAGTACATAATTATGGAATCAAGTCCTAAAACCTTAAAACCTTTCTTGAATCAAAACAGAAAGAAAATATGATAGATATGATGGAGTTTTATTTAACTGTGAAGAATGAACTTATATCATTTGTAAAAAAAAAAAAAAAAGGATAGACCTGAGAGCAACATGTTAAATGAAATACAGCAAGTTCAGAAAGACAAATATTGCACTTTTTCTCACATGCAGACTTAAGGTTAAATATACAGATATGAGGTGATATGATATGGAAATAGAAAGGGACCATGTAGTGGGAGGAAGGGGCATAAGCAGAGGGAACACGGAACAAGACAGAATGATGAGTAAAACAGGAAGACAAATACCTCATGTTCTCTCTCATATGCAGAACCAAGATATAATATTTAAATGACATGAAAGCAGAAGGGGGATTAGTGGGGGGAGAAGGATGGAGGGGAGAAAAGAGAAGCAAATTACAGTGATGCACATGCATTAAAATGTCATGAAGAAACCATTACTATGTATGGTTGCTAAAAAATAAAATTAACTAAGTTGATGCAATAGAATTTGTTTTACTTACAAAATTGAGAAATTGCTATGTTTCTGATCTTTAGCTTTTCCAAGTACATCCATGGTGTAATTGACTTGCATGATTACATTTCCCAGTGCCCTCTGAGATGCATGGAAGAGACTAAGCTGTTTGAATTTTATTAGATTTATGAGATTTGCAAGTCCTCTGTTTCCAAGTGAGACTTCCTCCATTTTTGATTTGATAGCCAGTAGCCAAATATGGTTGAAATTTGGTATTAAACATGATTTGGAGTGGAATTGTAAGATGGCAGATGGATAAAAGAGCCTGATCCCATGAATAAACAGGAGAGCTTAGCTATTTGCAATGCAAACAGAATTTTGACTGGCATTGAATTAGGTGGAAAGTAAGATGGGCACTCACAAAATCAAACAAACAAAAATGTTACAGCCCATCCATATGAACTTCACTCCACATGATGTTTCCCCATTATTAATTTCCTCCCTTCCCATCTGACCCAGATCTGAGAATACCTGAAAACTTGTCCCATGATAAATACTCTAGCAGACACTTGGAACTATCATTTTTTAAAATATCATTATTATCATTATTATTATTATTATTATCAAGTGAGGTAGAAATTCATACCAAACAGTGCCTTATAATAGTATTGTTCCTGATCTGAATCAAATGATTACAACCCAACTGGGCCACAACAGGTCATCTACAAAGAGTAAACCGAAATGATTAGCTAGCAGCAAAACCATGCCATCCCTCTATTGTTTTCTACTCATGTCTGAAGACCCGTCTGATGAAAATAAGTATGTGGTTTATGGTATTCAAATATGCAAGTGGATATGCAAATAATATGTAGTCCATGATATTCAACTATATGTATATATGTGTTTACTTACACAAATATTATACCCCTTTCATGTAATATCTTTCAAATAAGTAAAAAAAAAAAAAAACCCTCTATGAACAAAGGTTTCCAATGAAATGTTATGTACTGTGCATTATGTTATCAAAAACTCAATGACTAGACAAAATCTATTAATGCATCAGTGGTAAATTCAGTGCAAACAAAAACAGTTATATCTAGTGAATTATAGAATAAAATGACGCCAAAAGAAATTGATCAAATTCAAGAATGTGGTTGTTGTAAAGGAAGTTGTCTGTACTTTAAAAACTGAATCACTGGCTATTTTCATATACTTCTTACTTTGTAAAAGTAGCAGACAATATAAAGATCAAACTGGAAAAGCAAACTAACAATGTGACACATAGAAAGATAAAGTCTAACTGGTCAGTAATGTTGAAATCTGTTCAATGGTACTCAATTTTATATTGTTCACCAATTTTTATAGCCTGTCAGTAGAGCTAAACAAAGTAAGCTAACTTAAAAATTGCCAGTAGGTTAAGGGTATAGTTCAATGGCACAGTTCTTGTCTAGCATATGTGAGGGCCTGGATTTGCTATACATAGTTGAAAAATAAAAGATTAAAAACAATTAAATAGAGAGAACACATGGGATGTTTTCAGCACATGGGATGCAATTAAAAATGAGGATGTGTCCATTGGGCATCGAGGAATTAAGTCTGAAGGAGGCAGACTTCCTTTTGTGCATATTTGTCGGGCCTTGATATTGTACTATAGCTAACATGATTCAGAAATCAAAAGTGGCCAGTCCAGGGCTTAGATATGGCCTAGCACTTAAGGTGCATGCCTGCAAAGCCTAAGGACCCAGGTTTGATTCCCCAGTACCCAGATAAGCCAGATGCACAAGGGGGTGCATGCATCTGGAGTTCATTTACAGTGGCTGGAGGCCCTGGCATGCCCATTCACACACACACACACACACTCTCTCTCTCTCTCTCTCTCTCTCTCTCTCTCTCTCTTTCTCTCTCTCTCTCTCTCTCAAATAAATAAAAGTAAATAAATAAAAGTTTTTAAAAGTGGCCATGCAAGGTTTGATGGCTAGGAATAAGATGGTTCAGATCTTTCAGGCATAAATACTGGAGTGTGCCTTGGAAAAAATATGAAACAAATTTGCTCATTTATATTTTCAGGTTATTTGATTGGCACTCTCCGATGATCCTCTCACTCAGTAAAGTACAGATGTAAGACAGACTTTATTTTGCTATTTGTTTTGTGTTTCTTTCCACCTCCTTACTTCCTACAAGTGATCAGGGCAGACCTTCCCTGACCCAGTGAACAGAGCCATGTCAGCCTTCCTGTTTTGATATGTGAATGCTTACCTCTTTTCCCTGGACTCACATGACTGCTATTACTACAACATACTGGATAATGTGATTGGTGTATACAGTCTTTCTAGCACCAGGATCTCTGATTTAAAGCCCAGTAAAAACTGGCTCTGATTATTAATATGCAAATTAACTAATTTTGATCAAATCCAGCTCTCTTTTCAGAAGAGGGCCTGCCAATCATTCCAGCAGGCAGTGGCGCCCTTGGTTTCCCTTTGCCTTCAGTACCCAGCTGCTTTGTCCACACAAGCCATCAGTGCCTCCATCTACATGAGACTTCAGAAATCAGCCTACCTGATCTGCAAAAAGACAAACACCTAACAAGCTGCATATCTCTAAGGTTCTGAGACCTTGTAATCCCTCTTGGGATAGCAGAAGCTAATAGAGATTCAAACACGCAAGATAGCCTCAATGTTGTAAAGGAAGACCAAGAACTTGAGGTTTTCACAGCCCCGTGGGTCTCAGCCACCAGCTGATAATCACGTTCCCTGCTGGTGCTCTTTCCATCAGTTCATTACAGATTTAACCTTGATCAAACTCTCTGGGCATGGGCAGCAGAATTCATCCATCCCTTAGGCTAGTAACCCAATTCCAACTAAGTTTTCTGTTGTCTTTCCTTTCCATTAGGAAGTTTGTAAGTCAAGCCTCCAAACACAGTTCTTTCTGCCCTTAGCATATTCAAGCTCTTATCAGATTAGTCCGTAAAACCTGGCTGACTGCTTCAGAATGTCTTCAGTTGCAGCACTCAATTTCCCATTCCTCCAGCACACAAGTTCCAAAAGCCCCAAACCCACATGGCAAGATTCATCATTCAACAACTCTACCCCACTCCTGGTACCAATTGTGTAGTAAACAGCTTCAGAATTCCGGCATGATCCTTCAGACAAAACATTGTTTGTGGAAGGAAGAAGAGATTTATTTGAAGTTCACAGATCCAGGGGATGTTCCGTAATGGCAGGAGTTGTCCCCCCTTTCACAGATCCAAGCCTAGAGGAAAACCACCATCAGCACAGGGAATCACATCTTAGGAACTCCCAGTAAAGCTCAATCACTTTGCATATCTTTAGACTGGAATTTCTAATTCATTCCCATGTCAGCACCTTAGCCAGGTAGCTGGATATCCATGAAGCTTTAATAAAGTTCCTGAATCTATTGGGGTGGGGGGCATCCATCCAAACTACAACACCATCTAAAACTATGGAGCCCCTGCTACTGAGAAGGAACATGAGCCTGGTATGTGCACAGTGGTTTGTAAAAGTCTTCATTAAATGATGGAAGAAGATTTGTAGTACCACTGAAAACAGTATTAGGACAATTTGGTGATTTTCTTACTCTTGCCTAGCATGTATTCTGGACCAAAAAGCAAACAATTCAAAGATGTCAAATTTAACTTTTAATCTCAGTAAAATGTAGATTTTTTTAATTGAAAAATTTTGTAGGGCAGACGAAAGTCTACCATGAGGAGTATATCCATAAAAGAAAGGAAAATTCCAGAATATTATGATATTAGAGGATTATGCATTGATATGATAGAAATGTTTTTCACCATTTTATTGTCTGCAATTTGAGGTTAGACTCAAGGGAAATAATCCTTTGTACCTACTATGACTAAAACATGATTTAAAATGCACAGGATACAGTAGATTTTCCTACTTACAGTCATAAGAACATATAAATTCTAGGCCTACTTCCTTGCTCAAATACAAAGTTTAACCAACTAATGGTTGAAATTTTCAGCATTTTAGGCCTATTAAGAAACATTGTATAAAAACAGTCACAGAATAATTTCTGTGTCAGACAGTGTAGCAGATGCCTCAGTGACAAAAGCAGACCTCTGCAGGGCTGTATCTGGGCCAGTCTCCAGCACTACCACTGTGAACGCATTATCTCACTCTGAAGTGCAAGCTCAATGTCCCACTAACCCTAGGAGGCATGTGCGACTTTGCCCACATTTTATCCAGAAGGAAATGGAGGCTTCTGGGATAAGATGACAGGAAAGGGCACGCTCTGTTCACAATGTGCAAGTGCCTCCTAGCGACCGAGAGAATGCAGATCAGAGATTTCCACCTTTCCCTTTGTTGGCAACTACTTACTGCGAAGCATATCCTGAAAGGCATTATCAGCAGCCGCGAAGATGTGGGTTGGTGTGGGGGCTTGGACTGCCTCTTCCCTTTGTAGGTTGCCATGACCTCTGTGTGATGCAGTGAAAACCACTTGTAAGAGTTTATAACCACACAGAAAAGACTTGCTTATGTTGCAAGGTTTGTTAGCTTTTCCCTGTCAGGTAATGTTTACTTCAATATTTATTTATAAATATAATGGAACACAAAAAAAAGGAGAGCTTTTTGATTTTGATTTTGATTTTTTGGTTTTTCAAGGTAGGGTTTCACTCTAGTCCAGGGTGACCTGGAATTCACTCTGTAGTCTCAGGGTGGCCTCGAACTCACGGTGATCCTCCTACCTCTGCCTCCCGAGTGCTGGGATTAAAGGCATGCTCGACCACGCCTGGCTTTTTTTTTTTTTTTTTTTTTTTTTTTTATGAAGAAGGGACTTCTAACAGAATCAGACAGAACCAGGTTAGGCTCGTATGAGGACATGGGGTTCTCTCTCAAGCCCTGGGAGGTCTGCTAATTGCTAACATGTCTGACACATACAGCTTTGAAGACAGAAAAGAAAAAAAAAACACAAGAACAGTCCTTCCGGGACTTTCTTAACTAGCTATTAGGCATATGAGGCCAGAAGGGAATGTCTACCTTAGCAAAGTAGGAACCTAAGTTCTAGGGCACTGAGAAGGAAAAAAAAAACAGCTCAGTGCTTCCCTGGTCATGTAACTGCTTTAACTGTGGCTTCAAAAAGACAGGGAACATAGTAGCTACTCAGAAAACATGAATGACTTGAATAATATGGGTATATTGCTAGTGTCAAATAGTTTCTTATAGGTCTTCTCAGAGGTTTCCTAATAATGTTTGTCAGGCAGCTTGGGGAATGGAACACAGTGCCTTTCACATGCCAGATAAACGCTCTGCTCCTGAGCTACAAGCTCCCACTTTTCCAAGTACTCTTTCCATAAGCCTTGTCCTTAGTTTATAAGTACTGGTGCCAAGTGAGTACCTCATTTAGCACCAGGTAGGGAAGACTTCCTTCCACGCTCTTCACCGTCTTACTCTGATTCCTGTTCACAGGTTCCTCCCTCACTGCACTGAGTCCCTTCAATTTCCATGCTTCACAGTGCCTCTTCTGCCTTCAAACATAAGTAGAGCATAAATGCATCTCTGTGCCTTCAAAGCTCTTTCCTTAGCCAAGATCCCATCCATCTGTTTTATTTCATTACCATCTTTCTTCTGAAAGAAGTACTGTTACACCCACTGGCTTTATTGCCTGTTAGTGTTTGCAAGTGCAGTCACTTCTTCCATGGAGAAGGGAAAGCCTACACATTAATGCTGTGCATGTGAGTCATCCTGTGATTTATTTTTAAAGCTATAGTTGCATCCACACCACACTCATAAATCACCTGAAATACTGTTGAAGAGGTAGTAGTTTTGGAGAATAAACAGTGGGTTTTGAAAAATATGCTTATAAAAGCAGACCTTATGTCCAGGAGCTTAATAAAATTGTGTTATGGAAATCAATAAAATGAAAATGCTCAGATTGGGAAGAAATCTTTGCAAGTAATTAATATAATGGATAACTAACTATCTAGAAGGTAAAATAAAGTATTGCCACTCAACAATGAATAGGGAATAAATAACCCAATTAAAAATGGGCAAGGGACTTGTCCAGATTTAGAGAAAACATGCAAAGGACCAATCAATACATGAAAATATGATCAACATGGTCAGTTACCAATGCAAACAAAATCAAATTAAGATATCACTTTATGGCATCAAGACTTGCTATAGTAAGATCATTTCACTTGTTGGTGAGGATGTGGAGAAGTTGTAATGTCTGTACATTGCTGGTGGGAATGGGAAAGGAGGCAACCACTTACAAAATATTTTTGTAGTTCCATGAAATGCTAAACATAAAGCCACTATATGGTGTGACAACTCTACTCTTACATACCCCCCTCCCAGAAAAGAAAACATGCCTTCACACAAAAACCTGCACATGAATATTAATAGCACTATTATTCAGGATGGTCATATAAACAACAAGCATGCAAACAACCTCAGTGAGCAGTGACTCACAGGTGTATAAACAAAACAGACTGTTCTTTTGATGGAATATCATTCAGTCCCAAAAGGGACGAGGAATATACATGCAGCAGCATGAATGAACATCAAAAACATTATTCCAAATAAAACTATCCAGACACAAAGGATAATATTACACGTTCATATTTTTCTGCAATGGCTAGAATAGACGGGTCTACAGAGATAGGAAGTACGCCCATTGGCTGGGTCAGGAGTGTGTAGGGGGGAGCAAAGTGATTATTAATGTATTATAGACTTCTTTTTTTAGACTGTCTAAAATTGGGTCACGCTGATGATTTCCTAGTTCTTTAAATTATTAAAATCATTGAAATAAATACTAATTTGTGTATGTGTATGAACACATGTTCATTTGCATGTTGGAATATGTGCACGTGTCTGCATATGAAGGTCAGTTGGTGTCTTGTGTCTGTCTAAATCACTTGCCATTTTATTTACTGTGGCAGGGTCTCTCACCTAAACCCAGGGCTTGCACGTTGGGCTTGTCCATCTAGCCAGGTTGTGTCTGGAATATTGTGATGCCCTGTAATCCCTGCCTAAGCACTGGGGTTATGGTGAGCCGCTATGCCCAGCCAGCATTTATGTGGGTTCTGGGGATCCAAACCCCAGTGCTCATACTTCTGAGGCACTGAGCCATCTGGGTCTTGGATTACTGCTGTCTGCCCTCATGCTTGCATGAAGTAAATATTGTAAAGAGATAAACTATATAGCGTGTGCATGTTATCTCAAGTTGTTTTCAAAATGGTCACACAAAGGTGATAGGAATTTGACAAGACATTCAAATCATCTTCTTCTCCAACACCCACATCACAAGCAAGCACACTCCAGGAACGCCAGGCAGAGCATTAAAAGGACAAACGAAACTTTATTTCTTTCTACTTCTTCCCTTCTTCTCCTTCTCCTTCTCCTTCTCCTTCTCCTTCTTCCTCTTCCTCTTCCTCTTCCTCTTCTTCTTCTTTTTCTGGTGGTGGTGGTGGTAGCTGTGTTTGTGTATGTTTGTGCAATGTGTGCACATGTATGAGAAAGTCAGAGGATGGTATGTGTTCTGATCTCCTACTCTTCCACCTTAATTCATTGAAAGAATTTCTCATTGAACCTGAAGCTTAACATTTTTTGGTTAGACTGGTTGCCCAGTGATCTTCCTGTCTCTGCCCTCACCCCTCAGCTCTGGGATTACAGGCATATGAGACCATACTCAACTCTCTATGTGCGTGATGGGGATCAAACTCGGGGCCCCATATCTGAGCAGCAAGCACTCTGACCCCCTGAGCCATCTCCCTAAAAACAAGACAATTTCTTGAAAGCCACTCTACCTGTTTGTTATGGGATGTGACTTTCAGGGACTTGTGAAGGGATTAGAATTGGAGAGAATTTAGAAAAAATGAACATAGAGAATTATCTGTAACGTTTACAGGGAAGTGCCCATCCAAGTCAGGGTGGAAATATAGCCCAGCTCATGTCAAGGGACTGGTATGCAACAAGATATCTGTGATAGAGAAAGAGATTCTGGGAGTAGGCTTTCTTTTCAATATTACAATGCTACTTTGATGCACAAATTGAAGGTATTGGATATTGTTTTGGCATCACTGCACACTGACTTTTTAATATCCCAATGCTAAATCTAATTTTCTCCTTCAAAGCTTATAGATGGCAATCTCCTGATTCTAAAACCCAAGCCTTATTCTGAACTGTTAATTGATTTATCTAGTAGTTGGCATAATTGGACATGCCCCAATTTCTTGGCTTCTATCATTAGTGAAGTCAGACATATTTCTTTCCCCCTTGATCCTACAAACACAGCTTGCTTCTTAAGGCGATAGGTCATCATTCACTGTAAGGATCACCATTAAACTAAAGTTCTGAAACATTAAGAAAGTGGATTGTAGAGTTAATGAAGCAGTCACAGGACATTCAGAGGCGATTGCATTAGCTACCCCTGGGTAAACATTAGTAATAGATCTTAAAATCATCCATACCATGCTAGTTTCATGGGCATGTAGAATACTAAGGCTACAGTGAAGATCCTGGCTTGGAAGGCATGGGGTAGTGTCAATGCCCCTGCATGCATCTCCTGATGAGAGTACACATGGTGAGGCTATGAGTGAAGCTGATGTTGCAGTGGCGATGCCTCAAAGTAGGAGATGTTAAGAATATGGAATGACAGGGCTGGAGAGATGGCTTAGTGGTTAAGGCATCTGCTTGCAAAGCTAAAGGACCCTGGTTTGATTCCCCAGTATCCACGTAAGCCAGATGCACAAGGAGGTGCATGCATCTGGAGTTCATTTTCAGTGGCTGGAGACCCTGGTGTGCCCATTCTCTCTCTCTCTCTCATAAATAAATAAATAAATATTTTTTAAAAAAGAATATGTAATGACAAGAGAAGTGATAGTCAATGAATAGAGAAAGCCAGAGGATGACCGACCAGTGGGTGACAGCCAGCGAGGTCCTCCCTTTACTCCTACTCTCCCTTTTGTCAGGGAATATTGACCCTGGGCCATTGAATCTTGCTTTGAGAGCTACAGGGGCTTACAGCTAAGCATTTACCTTGAGTCTCAGTGAAGACTTTGGACATACACTTTTTGCAATGCTGTAACACTTAAAACTTTGTGGACTCTTGTAGATGCACTAAATGACTTTTTTTTTTTTTTTTTTTTTTGACTGTGAAATGGGCATGTGTCTTCAAGGCAGAGGTGCAATGCTATAATTTAGATACGGAATTTCCTCCAAAACCCCATTTGTTAAAGATTTAGTTGTCAGCCTGTGATGTGCTAAGGAGGTAGTTCATGATAGTTTCGATGTAAAATGGCCTCCGTAGACTAGTATTTTGAACAGTTGGTGCCTGGATGTGTGTGAAGTATGTGGAACCTTGAGGAGGTGGAGTCTTGCTGGAGAAAGTGTGTCTCTGAGAGTAGACAGCCAAGCCCTGCCTACTGTTCTCTCTCTCCTTCCTCCCTGATGATGTGACACCAGCTTCCTACTCCTGTCATGCTTCCCTGTTTTGCACCAGCAAAGTAAGTGAAACATAGTAGAAAGGTTAGGATGTGGGAGCTAGTAGAAGAAAGGTCACTGAAGGAAATATTTGTATCTTGGCCTCCACTCTTCTCTTTTTAGTTTCCTGAGAAGATCTCTGTGACTTGATCTTGTCTTGAGGTACTGTGGCATGAGGCAATAAGGCCAAACAACCATGGATTGAGTCCTTGAAACCAAAATCAAGTAAATCTTTCCTCCTTTTAAGTTGACTAGCTTAGGAATTTTATAAGAAGAGGAAAATATCCAGTACAATACTATATTAAATCTGTGGTTATGTTAAGTGGGCAGTTAACTTTGTCTTATACAAAAAATTATTTCCATTTCATTTTAAGGTGATTATGCACCTTATATCTAAATTGCCATAGCTCCCTTTCTGAAACCTGAAGTTCTATTTATCTTTGATGGGCATCACTATATTGCTTTTAAGTTTATTCGTCATGTATATTACCTCATTGAGTTCTCATCATTTTTTTTCTGCATTGGTATGTTTATTAAAAATATAGACTAATGATTCTGTGCTTCTGTGTCATTGTGTGTTCTAACTTCCATAAAACTCATCTTCACAAATACACTCTGCACAGAAGTCAAATGTAGACAGAAGCGACTGCTGAGACAATATTGTTCCAGACACAATCCCTTTAAAATCAGACTGGCTAGAAAGTGGAATCAGACATTATTTACAGTTATATCAACACTCATAGAGGCCAAATATCACAGGAATAAGGGCACCCAACATCTTTTTGTACTTCCCAAATTATTTATATTTTAACTATGAAGGCCAATTACCACAGCCCTACTTGTTCTTGCAAGTAGAATTTTTTGTCCATTCAAGCAGTTCTTACACCTTTCTGGGTCAATTCATCAAGGATAGGGTAGAAACTGTAGCCATGTTCCTCATGTCATGTATTTTCATGCAACTGCCCATCTTCATATGCTGTCCAATTTCTTCAAGATAAATGGAGTGGCTCGCAGCAGGGCCACGTAGATGAGGAAGTTCCGTATGGAGGAGAGCACATCCTCACGCATCTTGCGTTTCATCTCCTCCAGGTCCAGCTTCGGAGCGAGGCCTTCGATCCGGAACATCGCGGCTCAGCCTCACCGGCTCGCACCCAGACGTCCTCTTCCTCCGCAGCGATGGCCGAGTCCTCATCATTTGAGGAAAACAGCACAAACAATATTATTCCCACTTGACAGCTGAGGAAACTGAAGCTCAGTAATGTGAAGCAGTCTGTTCCGATTCCACAGAAAGATGCCAATGACAAGGAGTGGGAGCCCAGGATCATGGGATCAACATTTATTGTCACACTGTTGTCATTTCTTCTGAATTAAAAGCAGTGGACTTCATAATCTACAGCCCAACTCCAGGATAATGACCAACTTTTTATGACTTTCATCTTTTTGCAGTTGGTGGGTTTCCATGAGAAAAGATTGTTGGCCAAAAAACTAATTAAAAATTATGTGGATTGCTACACTTTGAGTGATTACTTAGAAAGCTGATTCTATTAAATGAACCACTCAATTATCTCTAGTTCCTTGGCCCAATTTTGATATTTTCCATGGCAGCAACATCATCATCCTGTTTTACTTAACAAACGACCTGTGATAATTCTTTGCATGACCATTTCTGACCTCGGTTGCTCTGTTATGGTATTTCATTTGATGGATTAGAATTAGCTACTAGGAAATCCAATCATAGTAATGAAATCCAAGGACCAAGACAGGACTTATCCAGGTTGGATGGTTCAGTGATGGGAATACAATGTCCAACATGACTGGCTTGAATTATAATTGTTCGCAATAGGTCTAATGCTGACTAATTCTGAGTACTAGAATAGCATTAGGTTTTTGTGGGGCATTGTTGAATAATTTTGGAATTAAGACATGTGAGTGACTTGATGCAAATTACAATGTGAATCTGACTTCCTAATCAAATCTCTAATTTGCTGAAATTCAGAGGATGGCCATGTAGCCCAGACATGCAAAGGGAAGATGGAGTAATATTTATTTAAAGATTTAAATGCAGAACTTGGTCTTTTTCTTAAGGATAAATTTTTGTTAACATTTGACTTTGCCTGAAAGTACCAGTGAATTATAAATCACAGTGAGAAAT